>CM068824.1:64566546-65166546 GCA_028554795.2 Sinohyriopsis cumingii
CTAAACAAAGTTCGCCACCCTTAGTCAACCCTGAAAAATACTATTCCATTCGAGAGACGGAAAAGCGCTCCTCTAGAAAATTTAGAACCACGGCTTACAAATACACGGTGAAGTTTAAAGATTTCAAGTCCGACGTACCGTTAGAGAAAGCAGAAGCGTTCATCACCGGAGTGTGGGATTCTTTGCTCACCACACTCAAGCGACAATGTCAACCCAAAGAAGACGATCGCTTGAGACTTTCCATACAACACGACGGTTTGAAATCCCCTGTTTGAATCGAGTTAGCACCCCTGCAGAATTGACTGATTCCAAAGTCATGGACAAAATTCAACACGTGCAACAATCTAATGACCAGTTTGACATCACCGATGGAAAAGCCACACTGGACATGACCCACGTCTCTCCTCCTCAAGGGACTGGACGCAAAAAGGTCTTATTGGTGGACGACCTTCGCAACACCAAAACAAGTCTCGTCCGAATTCACAACTCTCAAGACCAGATGTATTTAGCCCGTGCCATCGTGGTGGGACGAACCTATGCCAACAAGAACGACACGGAAGAATGGAAAAGAGCCTGGAAAACTATTCAACAAACGAAACGAAGCAGAACTCCTGTTGCAACAAGCTGGCATGTCCAAAGACACACCCTGTGGCATTCCTGAAATGCAAAAATTGCAAGATGTCCTAGCTCCACGCTACACCTTGAAAGTGCACCCTCAAGAAGTGCGTGGACCTCTGTTGTTTCGAGGCCAAGACTTTAAGGACGGAAAATACATTCATGGCTATTATCACGATGAACATTTCGATACCATTACCAGTATCACCGGATTTCTAAGATACAGATATTACTGTGAGAAATGTGACCATGGTTATAATAATCGAGAGCAACACAAGTATTGTGGATTGAAATGCTCAGGATGTTTGGCCTCTCCACCCTGTCTGAGCGAAGGACCAGTGCCTTGTTCAACTTATCTGCGTACGTTTGTCAGCCCTACCTGTTACCAACAACATCTGAAGACGCAAGGTTCACAGCAGAAATGCACTTGTCAACTGCTGAGATTGTGCCCTACGTGTGGACAAGGCATACGTACCAATAATGCCAAGGCACACGTATGTTCAGGAAAGAAAAAATGTCACATTTGTCACTACATCGTGGACTTGGAACATCAATGTTACGTGCAAAAATACCAACCCCCACAAGAGGAAGAGGAAGGTCACAAGAAGAAGAATAAAGGCAATTTCATCTTTTTCGATTTCGAATGCATGCAAGAGACTGGCATTCACATTCCTAATTTCTGCGTGGCTCATCGAGCGTGCGAGAAGTGCATTCAAGAACCTATTTTCAGTCATTGCCCTCACTCCAGCAAGATTCCTGGAGGGCGTGAAAAAATCTTTCGAGGACCGAACACGTTAGCCGATTTTGCCCAATGGGTCTTAGACCCCATCGACAAGACGTGGAGCCAAGAGGACATCGAACGTTACGGAGATTGTCATCGTCATGCCACGGTGATGGCTCAGAATTTCTCCGGATACGATGGACAGTTTCTTTTGAGATACTATACGGAACAAGGCACCGAGCGTCCTAAAGTGACTTTGAACGGAGCCAAAATCATTTTCATGCAAGTGGGACAAGTACAGTTTAAAGATTCGATGAGCTATTTGGCCATGCCTTTGAGTCGAATGCCTAAAACGTTTGGAATGACAGAAATGGCTAAAGGGTACTTTCCACACTTTTTCAATACGGAAGCCATTCAACACGCCGTTCTACCCCATTTACCTGAGGCTCACTAATACGACCCCGACAACATGCGTACCGAACAACGAGAAGCTTTCTACGCTTGGTACCAGGCTCACGCCTCCGACCCTTTCGACTTTCAGGAAGAAATGCTAAAGTATTGTCGTTCCGACGTGGACATTTTACGGCGTTGCTGTGGAAAATTTCGAGAACTGTTCATGGAACACGGAGGGGTCGATCCTTTGAAAGAAGCTTGCACCATTGCCAAAGCGTGTTCCTTAGTGTATCGACAACGATTCATGCCTGAAAACACCGTGGCTGTCATCAGCCCTCAAACGACCAACTATGTCAAACGTCAATACTCGGTCAAAGCCCTACGTTGGTTACATTACTTGTGCGACAAGGAAGACAAATGGATTCAGCATGCCCGCAACGGAGGAGGCGAAAATACCATCGGAACGTATTCGGTAGATGGCTGGGACTTAGAAAACCCCAAGATCGTGTACGAGTTTAACGGTTGCTTATTTCACGGATGTCCCGTCTGCTACCCTGATCGTAGCACTAAAAATCAGTTTTTACAACGAACCATGGAAGACTTGTACCAGGACACTTGTCAGCGATGCCTAAAGTTAGAACAGGAAGGATACCAAGTGGTGGAAATGTGGAAAGTTACCAGTTCATGGACCCGCTGAACCCGAGGGATAGTTTGTACGGAGGAAGGACCAATGCCACCTGTTTGCTGTACCAAGCCGACGAAGAGAAAGCAGAAGAAATCAAATACTTGGACGTGTGTTCGCTGTATCCTTACGTGTGCAAATATTGTCGCTTTCCTGTAGGGCACCCACAATTGCTGACGGAACACATCGACCTGAAAAACGTTCGACAATACGAAGGCTTGATCAAGTGTAAAGTTTTGCCGCCCACGGACTTGTACCATCCCGTGTTACCTCACCACTGTCAAGGCAAACTGATGTTTCCTTTGTGCCGTACTTGTGCCGAAACGTGCAACCAAGACCAACCTTGTCAGCACACCCAGGAAGAACGTGCCTTGACGAGAACCTGGGTCAGCGTAGAATTGTTCAAAGCTCTGGACATGGGATACCAACTGTTAGAAGTGTACGAAATTTGCCACTTTCCCAAGACACAACAATACCACAAGGGTGATCCCACGCAGAAAGGCATTTTCGCTGACTACGTGGATGCCTTTTTGAAACTGAAGCAAGAAGCCAGCGGCTATCCTTCCTGGTTTCACACTCCCGAAGACCAAATACAATTCAAAGAGAAATACTATGAACAAGAAGGCATCACTTTAGATCACATCGAGAAAAATGAAGGCAGGCGATCGTTTGCCAAAGTGATGTTAAATTGCTTGTGGGGTAAAATGGCACAACGACCGTGTTTATCCAAGACGGAATATTTGACAGAACCTTCCCGCTACTTCCAGATGATTCACGACAAAACCAAATACATGAAACACGTGGACGTCGTTCGAGAGGATTTGATCTTGGTCAATTACGAAGAAGATCTGGACTTTGTACAAGACGACCCTTTTGGAAATGTCATCATTGCGGCTTACGTGACAGCTCATGCTAGCTTAAAATTGTACGAAGCTTTAGAACTGTTAGGGGAACGTGTCCTGTACTTTGACACGGACAGTTGCATTTACATCCATCACCCGAGTCAACAGCACCCTGACATCGAAGGAGACCGTTTAGGAGCCTGGACAGACGAGCATCCCGACGACAAGATTCTAAGTTTCGTCAGTGGCGGTCCCAAAAATTACGGCTACGAATACCGGGACAAACAAGGAGAAGTGCACACGACGTGCAAAGTGAAAGGACTGACTCTCAATTATCGTACCAGTCGAGTGGTCAACTTTGGGGTATTGAAAGAAGCCTTGCAATCGGGAGAGGATGGAAACTTTAAAGTGACCACCTATCAACCGAACAAGATTGTACGTTTACCCACTCACCACATCGTCAGTCGACCCTTGGAAAAAGTCTATCAAATCGTGTACCAGAAGCGAGTGCGAATACCCAACCACTTTACTTTGCCGTATGGACACGTTGGTATAAAACATTGGTTGTAAGAGGATAGTCACCCACTAGAAGGATGACTTCGCCACAGCAAGAATCGAGTGAGAAACCCGATGAGAACTCCAAGTTCAAACCCTACCATTTTCCAGTCTTCTTACCTGACTATTGTGATTGTGCCCGTCGATTGGACACGTTTCAGAAATGGCCTACGGATAGGGAAGGATTACCTTCTTCGCATGTTTCAGCTAGAACAGGATTTGTCTACTTGGGACCTGAGTCAGGATTGGGATATCAAGTACAGTGTTTCGCCTGTGACCTGAAGTTACGAATGGATCTATGTATCTATAAAGATTCAGCTATTCTGGATGGTCTCCGCACTGCCCTTACCTTTCAATGGCCTTTCCACCCATGACATACGGTACAATGATGAATGTACCTTAGAGACGGTAACTTCCAAAACAAAACATAAAAAACATAAAAAAGGAGAGATGTACAAGCTGGAGACTGCATTGCGACTAGTATAAATAGGGGCTATGGTCAAGATCGATAGTTCATTGGGACTACCAAGACCGAGCGAACAAGATGAATACTTTCAGAGAAACACAAAACAAGTTTAGAAAGGCACAATTGAAGTGTGGGGCTTCTGAAGTGGAATGCGATTGTGAGCCTTGCGATGGGTACGATGCTGTACGTTGTGACCTTAGCGATGCCGTAAAGCATCATGGGAACTTTAGTGTCACTACTCCTATCATGGAAAGTGATGCTGTGCGTGTCAAACCTGAGGGATGCGAAAGTGATGCCACTCGTCCTCTTGGACATTTTACTGGGTTTCGTTTTAAAGGGGAATGTTCACCTTCACGTCTACCTCCCTACGGATGTCATCCAGCCCTGAGCAAACTTCTGTTCATGTCACCCAACCCTCATCGAAACGAACCTGTGAAAGACGAATATTCGTTTCCTGTGCGTTTGTCGGAATACTGCGACTTTGAAAATCGTCTTCAATCGTTCAAAGGAAAATGGCCTAAGTATCTGGGAGGACCGACCCCCGAAGAATTAGCCAGAGCCGGATTTTTCTACTTGGGCTAAGGGGATAAAGTCAAGTGCTTCAGTTGCGGTGTGTCACTTCACCACTGGGAACCGCAAGATTCGGCCTACGTAGAGCATGCTCGATGGTCACCGAATTGTCATTACTTACCCTTAGTGGGACCGAGACATTAAAGTAACTTACCATGTCGTTGACGAAGAAGAAACCAGTTTGGCTAGGAGTCAAATGTTGGACATCACCGAGACCAGTATTGAAACTTCATTTCAAAAACGATATTGAATCATTACCTAAAGAACTGCAAGAGAAGATTTACAAGGAAGTTTGGCAGGGACTTGCCAGAGTGAAATCTCAATGGGTGACTGTAGAACTTTTGTGCCGTGAAATTCACAAGAGGAAAGTGAAAAAAGTCAACCAGTGTGTTAGATTTCTTTGGGTCAAGTGTGCATTCGTCCTATTGTATTACTCTAGACCGTTTACATCAAAAGAGTTCAGCGACATTCTTGGACGTTACCCTGAATGGCAGTGGTCAGAAATTACTCACTATGTGGATTACTTTTGCTCTCGGAGAAGATTGTGAATTGTACGGACTGACCTATTCATGGATACTTTACAAGAGAACATTCGTGCTTTGCCTGTGGAGTTGAGAGAAAGGATTTACCGAGAGCTGGTCAAAATACAAGTCAAACGTAAAGAACAATTGCATCCGTTACGTCACCAGATCTTTAACCACTGGTACCTGAATGGTATAAGAGGACTGATTCGTCAGAAATTGTTTCAGTGGTCAGACCTTGTTGAACACTTTCAGTTTGTGAATGAACTAAACGTTCGTAATTTTGGTTACTTCGAGATTCACCTACTGCAACGAATTGAGGAAGATGAGTTAAAGGATTACCAACATATGTTACGTGGAATCTGCTTAGCGGAAGACGAAACATCTAGATAAACTCTGACGTTTCGGTTACAGTATGTAACATTTAAATTCCCTACTGGAGAACGAAGATGTCTAGTTAGAAATTACCTTTATTGCTTCCGAAACAAAGAGACTATAAAATCAAGTTGCCATGCCACGGATTATGTCACATATCATTGAACAGATTCCGTGGAAGGAACTCAATGATCATATTCAAACCGTGGATCATTACCATCGATTATTACAAGAACTGTATCCATTCAATTTGGGTCGACAAGTGGTGTGTGTCTTAGTGACTTCTTTTCTGGGATTTCGTTTACCAGCCGATTCCTTGTGGACTCTTTACGAACAGTACTTACCACCTCAATGGCCTTAAATGGTCACGAAAGACTCCTTTTGCTCAAAGCCTTGCGTTTTCATCTGGATACTTCTCGACCTCAACAGGAAAAAAAGATTCGTCAACTTTTAGCTACCCAAGATGTGTATGACGATGTGTGTGTAGCTTGTGACTTACATCCCCATTGGACAGATGTCCGTGCCTGGAAAGAATGGGATTTTGAGACTTGGACCCAAGAAGTGGCCCAGTATGCACGAGAGTTGTTCAAGGAAAAAAGTTACTTTTCAACCTGTGTTAGTGACGGTGCCAGAAGAACCCGTCACCCAGGACAGGACTGTCGTGGACAGGCCTGAAAGACCCTTTCGGGAGGACACTTGTGTGACCTTACCCCCTACTATAGAACTGGTCAGAACTTTACCCAAAACATGTTGTACAGACACTTGTTTTTATTCCACGTTAATGGTTATCATGTGCCTTTTATTCTTGTACTTAAGCCTTTGGCTTTTATGTATTTTTTGTCCTTCGTATTCATGTTTAAAACATTCAATAAACGTGTTCTGAAAAAAAGTATATAAACTCTTCTCTTGACTGTTTTCGTGTCACAAGTGACATTTCTGACACTATGGCTACCTCTGCTGTCTCTGGTCCCTCTTCCTCTACTGTCAAAGTCATCGACGAACACTTAGATCGTGCCAGTTGGGAGGCTTTGTATCTTCGCCATCCCTTTAACATGCTCATTGCTGGACCTAGCGGTTCAGGCAAAACCGAATTCGTCAAACGTTTGATCGAACATAAACATCATTTGATCGATCGGCCACCTCAGCGGATCGTGTTGTGTTACAAAGAGTGGCAATCGGCGTACAGCCTCTTGCGAGAAAGTCAAGGCGATTCCATCGTGTTTGTGGAAGGCATTCCTAAAGAAGACGACGGCATCGTCTCTGACTCCCGTCAAACCCATTTGGTCATTTTCGACGACATGTTAGGAGAAGACGAAGAAGAAATTAAACTGTGGTTCACGCGCAAAGGGCATCACCGTAATGCCAGTGTCGTTTACATCACTCAAAATTTGTTTCAACAAAGTAAAGCCCATCGCACCATCAGTCTCAATGTGCATTACGAGGTCTTGTTTAAAAGCCCTCGAGATAAATCGCAAGTGCAAGTCTTAGCCAAACAGTTAGGGACACCTTGGCTGACTCAGGCGTACGACGATGCCACTCAAACTCCACACGCCTATTTACTCGTCGATTTGAAACCTACGACCCCCGATGATTTGCGATTTCGTACCCACTTGTTTCACCACTGGTGCCAAGACGGAGGGCCTGTCCTGTACACGTCTCCGTCCTCGACCTAATTTCACTCCACATAAAAAAATCTATAAAAACCTCAGACCCTTTTCGTCTGTCTCACACACATTTTGAACATGACGTCCCTTCAGTCGCATCTTCCCGTCAAATTGATTCGTGTCTTGTATGGCATCAGTCGAGAAAAAAATCCACAAATACGAGCTCGTGTCTTAGAAGCTAGTCTCAAAGAAGTCTTACGATGGTTCACGGTGACGGCACGTCAGTTACTCCAAGGAATCATTCAGATTCCTCATCAAACCAAACGCTTTTTTGATCGAAACAAAGTCGCTTTGACCCAACTGGCCGATCTCCGCATCGACACTCAAACCCAAAAACAAATCATTTTGAAACCTGGAGGGAGCGGTACTCTAGGAGGGGGTCATCATTCGCTCTCTCTTAAGATGGGATCCTAATGCCCCCAAACTTCTCCCCATGAAAAAAGTCCAACGAAGCTCCAAGAAGAAAAAGACCAGACCCCCAAGGAGAACGTCTCCAGTGGCGGGACCCTCCTCTTACCAGACACCACCCCGGAAAAAGAAAAGAAGCCCCCAGAAAAAGAAACAGTCCCCAGAAAAGAAAAGCCCACAGAAGAAAACTAGTCGCAAGAGAGGCACTTCTTCGGCCAGGACGCAACCTTACACTCGCAAACCACGACCTGCCACGGCGGTGACTGCGTCTCCGGCAGCCTCACGTTCATCCACTTCTCCGTTGATGACACCAAGAACTGAAGAGTACTTGGAGACGTTGATCACACCAAGAACTTCTCCGTTGATGACCCCAAAAAGAACTTCCCCAGTGGCAGGACCCTCCAATTTAGTGGCAGTGGCTGCTGTTCACAAAGTACCTTCTCCCAAAATCAAAGTTCAAGAAAGATCGAGCATGTTACAAAGTTTACTGGATTTGTCCAAGCAAGAACTGGCTCGATTTAGTCCGTTGCGTACCCCTGCACAACGTGTCATGCCTGTCCTCAAATTGATACGACGTAAAGACAATCAGTGGCGACGCGTTCCAGTATAAAAAAGGCCTGTGACCAAGTCGGGGTATCAGTGTTTTGGTGCTCCTGAAGATGTCACCCTCCAGAAAACATCCCTCTTCTAAATAACCCCAAGGAAAAAAAAAAAAGGACTGCCTCCTCGTTTAGTCAAACATGGGGACATGTTATCTGTCCTGTCCAAAGCTTCTCCACCTCTACGAAAAAAACTCATTCAATCGGCCTCCAAAGAGGTCATCGATACCGTGTGCGAATGCTGTTTGAACGTCTTGAAAGGCACGATCCCTTTGTCCAAACACCAGAAACAATGCTTAGGCAAACATCGTCACGTTCTTCGCCAAATGGTTCAAAAGAAAATTCCCATTCGTCAAAAGAAGAAGATGTTGGTCCAACGTGGAGGCATTTTACCCCTCTTGTTAGGCCCCATACTGAAAGGAGTCTTGGGAACCATGTTGGGAGGACTGGTGGGAGCAAGATAAAAAGGTCCTCGGAAGTCCCAAGATCTCAGAATCGACCCCTGACAACTCCATGGAAGGACGAAAACTAGCTTTAGTGCCTTACAAACGATGGATGGAATACCATCGGTGGCAAGAACAACGCACCCCGCATTTACCTCCCAATCCCAATTTGAGCGAGATGTCCCAGTTACAACACGAATTGCAGTCCTTGATGGATCGCCAAGATTTGTCCGAAACAGAAAAATCGCAAAAGTACGGTCAACTCTTGCAACGAATGCAACTCTTTCACCAGAAAGCTTTAGACGAAACAGCTGTACCCACTCTGAAAGATTTAAAGACCTTGATGAAAAGTCCAGCACCATCATCACTACCACCACCACCACTACTACCATCCCCAGGGGTCAGCAGAGATGCTACCCCACGAAGACCTGAGGAAGAAGAGATGCGAGCTGCTGACGGTGTTTGAAACACTTCAATGGGAGCCATTTCGAGTAAGATTGCAGCATCCTTGTTGACCCCGTCCCCCACACCCCAACGAGAAGAAATGAAAGCTTGGGTTAAAAAGATGATGTCCACTCCTCCTTCGACAGAAGTGAAAAAGAAAGAAGGGAAACCAGAAGTGAAAAAAGAAAAGAAAACCAAAGCCATTCCATTGCCACCTCCACCACCACTACCTTCGACTTCTACTCCCGTACCCCATCGGACACGTAAATCCGTTTCTAAACCACCGTTTCGACCCACCCAAAGAAGCATCACCGAAGAGTGGGTGACTTATTAACACACCAAAAAAAAATGGAAAAAGTCTTAGCCAGCATTTACTACGATCCCTCCCATCCTGCAGGTTACGCAGGAATTCAAAAAGTGTATCGTGCTGCCAAAACTCGACTGAAAAGTCTCCGTTTACCTCAAGTGCAACGATGGTTACAAGAACAAGCTACCTACACTTTACACAAACCCATTCGACGCAAGTTTGCCAGAAGTCGCACCCGAGTGGAAGGCATCGATCATCAATGGCAAGCCGATTTAGCCGATGTCTCTCATTTGGCCAGCTACAATCGTGGCTACAAATATTTGTTTTGTGTCATCGACGTCTTTTCCAAATTTGCCTGGGTCGTGCCCTTGACTTCCAAATCGAGCAGCGAGTTAGTGCGAGCCCTGCAACGGGTGTTGAAACAAAGCGGTCGTCACCCTCTTCGATGGCAAACGGACAAAGGCACCGAATTTCTGAACCAAGCTTTCCAAAAGGAATTAAAGAAACGTGACATTCATTTTTTTACCACCGAGAATCCAGAAACCAAAGCCAGCATCGTGGAACGTTTTCAACGCACTTTGAAAGAACGCATGTGGAAATATTTTACGCATCACCACACTCTGAAGTACATAGACATCTTACCGCACCTGGTGCAAGCGTACAACCAATCTTACCATCGAAGCATCGGACGTGCCCCGCAAGAAGTGACTCCCGAGAACGAAGTGTTGGTGTTTGAGCGCCTGTTTGGTACGTCCCCAACGAGGGCTGTCCCCAAGAAAAGTGCAATGCTGGCCGTAGGAGATTGGGTGCGCATTGGCAAAACGAAACGCACTTTCGACAAAGGTTACTTACCTAACTGGACGACCGAATTGTTTCGTGTCACTGGACGAGTGCATGGTCGTCATCCTGCCGTCTATAAATTGGAAGACATGAACGGAGAAGTGCTCAAAGGAACGTTTTATTTGCCCGAGTTACAACGTGTCACCAAAAAAGAAGACGACGTGTACGACATCGAAAGCATTCTCGAACGCAGAACCCGTAAAGTGGGCAAACGACGTGTCAAAGAAGTCAAAGTACGTTGGAAAGGATATCCACCCAGTTTTGATTCTTGGATCGACGCTTCGCAAGTCATCGACTATAAAAAGAAGTGACCATCATGCCCTTTCACACAGATGCAGCTACGTCGACCACTCCTTCACCCTGTTCTTCTGTGCAAGATTTACAAAAACAACCCTTGTGGGTGTGGTGTGGAGAACGTGTGCCTAAAACGCAAATCGTCTTTTTCTGCCAAATCTTCGTGGTGTATTGTGTCATCGGGGCAGCCATTGCCAATTTGAGTTTGCAACAAGGAGACAAACAACTGTGGACCATTTTATTGAGCAGTTGCATCGGTTACCTGCTTCCCAATCCCTACCTGAAATTCTCCTCGAACGGAAACCACGGAAACCTTGTGTCCAGTGCCAGTGTCAGTCACCACTCCAACCACAACAATAACAACACCATTTTGAGCGGAGACACGCCTCTGACGTCCAGTAACCCCTCGGACAGCCACAGAACTCTGGAATTATGAGTCACCAAAACCAATTTTACTTAACCTTACCCAGTGACAGTTCCATGGAGGTGTTTCCCCACAACACGTTGTGCTGTTACACGGCCAAATTACCTCAGGCCATCCCATTAGATCACGAAGCCCATTGGGAAGTGGCTTTAGTGGAAATGATTTACCCAACACAAATCAAAAACATCACTGAAACTCAAAACAATTTTGACGTCGAAATTCTGGACCCAACGGTGCAGCAAACCATGATGCACACTTCTCAACATAAATTACTTCCCAAGACCTCAATACCCCGCAGGAGCAGTGACACTTCTCCTCATTTTTACATTTATCACTTTAAAATTAACTCAGGCCATTATTTTAGTGGTCCACATCTGGTGGAGGCCATCGCTGACAAATTCTATGCAGCATTTGACAAAGTTCTGACCGGACTAAAAAAACGTGTCACCATTGAGTACCACAAACTGTCTCACCGTCTACTCATCAGATTTGAAAGTGAGGAAAAAAGTATACGTATTAAATTTTGCTCTGAGTTGTATGACATTTTGGGTGGAGACCTCAATATGGTCACGGATAAGCAGACCAAAAAGATAGAGAAAGCAGAGATTGACAACAACGGGCATTTTGCAAAGTATTTTCGTTTCCCGGTAGAACTGAACCAGGGACTGAATTTGATCTTTGTGTAGTCCGATGTGGTGGAGTACAACGTGGTGGGACACACCTCCGTACCATTACTGCGTGTCATTCCTTTCAAAGTAACTTCTGCCACGGCCACTGACGAGGAAGGTGGAAACACTTACCACGTTCACCGCGAATTTGTACATTCTCATTATTTGCCTGTCAGCAAGTCGTATTTGGACACGGTCAACATTGCTATAAAAGGAGATCTGGGACAAAATATTCCATTCACCAAAGGAAAAGTCACGGTGAAACTCCATTTTCGAAAACGGTTTTCTCACGATTCGTAAGTCATGTATCCAGTGTACCGAGGGGTTGCTCGACAACGAGGACACGGTTTAGGAGATATGTTGAAATCCGCCTTTCGTTCGGTGGCCCCGGTGTTGAAACCGATGGTGACACGCGGATTGCACGCCTTGAAAGATGCGGCACTGACTCAAGGCAAAGAATTTCTCCAAAATGTCATCATCGACAAACAAAACCCCAAAGAAGCCTTCATGAGGGCAGGCAAAAATGTCTTGCTACAAACGGGTAAAGACCTTTTGGGCCGACGAGACACACCTATAAATGCCCTGCACGCTACCGAGTCAGGCATTCAGCAAGGACAAGGCAGAAAGAGACGACGAAGAAAACACCCTTTCACCAGACTTCACACGTTTAAAGCTAGAAAGGCCAAGAAAAGAAGAACCGTTCGAGACTTAGACGTTTTCGATTATTGAGAAACAGGAACAAAAAAAATGATGCACCGAGAGTCTTGCGCCTGTTCCAAGTCGGAACTGGATCTGTTTGCCATGCCCCCCACCATGATGACGATGCAAGAATCCCAGTGGGTAGAATTTCATCCCGTCTCCTCATTGACGGATTCCGCTCCCATCGAGTTTGAAATCAAAGGACAGCCCAAAGATTACATCGATCTGAATAGTAGTTACTTGTACTTGAAAGTCAAAGTTCTAGATAAGGGAGGAGATTCTATAAGCGGCGAAGAGAAAGTAGCTCCCGTCAACAATTTCATGCATTCCTTGTTCAGCTCAGTGGACTTGTACTTGAATAACAAACTGGTCAGTAGCAGCATGGATACTTACCCTTACCGTGCCTACCTGGAAAACCTCTTGACGTACGGAATAGATGCCAAGAACACCCATCTCAATTCTTGCGTGCTATGGGAACCTGACGAAGCGGGCGATTTTGATAAAACAGGTATTAGTGATGACCCCCCCAAAAAAAGCAGACACCTATGAGGGATTTTTAGAACGAAGAAACAAAATATTAAATGGAAAGAGTTTAGAACTGATGGATCGTTTGCATTTGGACATGTGGTTGCAAGAGAAATATTTGCTGAACGGGGTAAATGTTCGCTTGAGACTGAATCGTAGCAGTGCTGCTTTCCATTTGTTGGCTGATACTGATGCTACTACTGGTGGCAATCCTAAAAGCAAAATCGAGGAGGTCAAACTCTACGTACGACGCGTGGAAGTGTTACCCAAAGTGGGAAACGACATTAGTCAGACATTGAGCAGAACGACGGCCAAATATCCCATACGACGCGTGGAAGTGAAAACCTTCACCATTCCCATTGGACATCATTCCATGATCGAAGATCATCTGTTTCAAGGACAGTTACCCAAACGTTTAATCCTTGGTATGGTCAAGAATTCTGCCTTCAACGGAGACTTCACTAAAAATCCTTTTAAGTTTAAACACTTTAAGGTGAAGAAAATCGAAGTCAGTCGCGATGGCAAGACCTTGTGTACCAGACCTTTCGAACCTGACTTTAGTGACACGAAGATGAATTACTTGGGATCGTACTTGTCCCTGTACCAAGCCACCGGACAGTTAGGGACCAACACCAGTCACGGTATTACGTACGAAGATTACGCAGGAGGCTATGCTTTGTGGGCTTTCGATTTCACTCCAGACCAAGACAGCGACGAGGGACATTTTCACCCTCTAAAATCCGGCCAGATTCGTTTGGAACTTCAGTTTGCAGAAGAAGTGAAAGAGACAGTGAACGTCATCCTGTATGCAGAATTCGATAATACCATAGAAATCAACAGTTTGAGAGAAGTCATTCTAGATTATTAGAAGCTATGGAAGACTGTTATCCCTCTTTACCTAGTGGAGAAACTTTGGAGATGGAATGTGAGGAGACCATGGAAAAAGAAGAAGTTATCATGATGAAGTCAAGATGGTCAGAACAAGAAGCCCATTTAGTCTCCTGTTTTGCCAAACACTTGGTCGAAAAAATGACGGAATTGATCAAGAAAGATTGCTATGGATGTCAAAACGATCATCCCAGTCAAATTCAACACGATAAATGCCTGATGCTGAGTCAAGAAGAAAAATTGGACGAGTATCTGGACGATGCTTGGAGTCTCATCTCGGACGAAGTCGTGTTGCACCAGTGGTATAAAGACTTGCGTGAACATTCTTGTCCACCATTAACCACTCAAGAGATCGATCGTATCGAAACTCTCCTGAATCAAAGTGAGGAGACGAAACGAAGAAACGGTTATTTGTCAGACATTTTCAAGCAAAAAGTCAGGATCGAATTGATGACTTATTATTACCTGTGAAGAAGAAAAAAAACAAAACATGGATACCTGGGAACTTTATTGCCTTTTGAACCACAGTTCGTATACGTCTTCTTGGAATCCTGTCGTCTGTGCTAAAGATGAACTCCCTCATCGCAAACCTCAAGACCATCTAGCTTATGTCATTAACACGGACGACAGTCATCTCCCAGGAACCCAATGGGTAGCCGTCTACTTTCCTCAAGAAGGATGTGTGGAATATTTCGATTCGTACGGATTGCCCCCTTTGGAAGACGATATCATTGACTTTATGAGAAGAAATGCTCAGACTACCCGATTCAATAATGTGAAATTACAAGGCACAGATTCCTTGGTGTGTGGACAATATTGTGTGTATTTTCTGCATCATCGCAGCCTGGGCTATTCCTTAGAACATTTAGTGACTCATTTTGATCCTCGTTCTTCTTCAAGAAACGATGTGAAAGTAGATCGATGGTTTTGTGACCATTATGCTTATCTTTTGTCTCAAGCTAGGAAACGTAGTGTCCATCAATGGCCTAATGACTTCCAACAGTGGAAATCACAATTTCATTCACAACGTTGCCAACCCTGTTTAAAGTAGAGTGTGAATTAAAAAAAAAATGTTTGTGATTTGAAAAAAATGTTTGATGTTATATTGTTGGATTATTGTTAAAATGTTAGAGTTGTTGGTTAGTGTTAAGTGATTTTGAATAAAAAATGTTGTGTTTTGAAAAAAAATGACTTTGTCTTTTGTTTGACTATAAGAATGTTGATTCATGCTCTTTGACTTCTTACTATCCCTCTCATGACACTCATTGAACGTTCCGGCTCGAAAACCGTGGAGGGATGTTTTCCTTTACGTCCGCGCTTTGACTTTAAGAACCGGGGGAGTTTCCAGTCTAACCATCCATTGTCGACTCATCCTCCTACGAAGATGTGCTCCAAACTAGCTAAGCTAAACGAAGCCTACGTGAATTTGCATAGGGTCAGACACAGTCTGATACCGAAGCCAGAAGAGATAGAGAATGTGAGAATGCTAAATGTCACTGAAGACCTGATAGAAGAGCTCTTCAGAGAAGAAGTGAACAGGGAGAAAGAAGAATGGACAGAGAAGTACAGACTTCAGAGACAGCAGCAACAGCAACACCAACAACAGCAGCAGCAAGAGCAGCAGGAACCTGAACCTGACAGAGGCTTTGTCGATTGTCGTATCGACACCAAAGAGGTCTTCTTCTCTTTCCGAAGAAGCAGACCTATCGTCAGAAAGTATATCCTCAGAGGACGACGCATTCTTAGAAACTAAAAGATTCCCATAGCAAACAAAAAAAACCCCAGCCCTTTTCAGGGCTATCCAATACTCTAGAAAAGAAATAACAATCAATTTGCCAATGTGTGTAGGCAGAGTAGTGTGAACATAAACACTGACTCTTTTGTGATGTGAGTGTATGTGTTTGTGTATAGGATTGTGTGTTTGTAAGTGCTCACGTACGCTGGTGTGGATAGTAGATTAAAATCATGTTTTGTTTTGTTTTTTGCTGTTTGACGTGTGGGAAGAGGAGATTTGGGGATGGATTGCTTTGCGTATGTGGATAGTATATTGAAGTGATTAATGAAAATTTTTAGAATAGTAATGGGTAGTATAAAAAAGTGAGTGAGTGTTTCTTTTAGGTCCGCGCGTTGTTTGGTCATGATCTAGGTAAGATCAATTTTGTTTTACGGGGATGTTTTCCATCACGTCCGCGCTTTCAGTATAAATTGAAACTCGCTGGGCAGTCTAGCTACCCTGTTCATTCGTTGAGAAGACAATGAATACCAGAATTGTGAAACTGCTAGAACTCCAGATGCACCTGGAATATGCCAGGCGCATACTAAATGAACTGGCCGCGGAGGCCATTGTCGAAGAGGCAAGGATGAAAGAGGAGGAAGAAAGAAGAAAAAAAGAAGAGGAGGAAAAGGAGAGAGAAAATTTCAGAATCCCAGAGACAGAAAATTTTGATTCTGAAGCCACTTATCCCGCCTCTGCACTCCCAAGAAGAAAGGTAAAAGGAGACTGGGGAAGAAGATGTGTGTGCGGTGCCAGGCCTGGAAGGTGCCATCATTAGATAGGTGCATCTGGAGTTAAAAAACAAAGAGCCCTTTTCAAGGCTACCAAATACTCTAGAAAAGAAATAATAATCGATTTGCCAATGTGTGTAGGTAGAGTAGTGTGAATATAAACACTGACTCTTTTTTTCCTAGTGTGAGGGTATGTGTTTGTGTTTGTGTGTTTGTGTTTGTGTGTTTGTGTTTGTAAGCGCTCACGTACGTTTGTGTGAATAGTAGATTGTGGGTTTGTTTATTATTTCTTAGCGTATGTGGAGAGTATAGTTTGGTTTTTGTAACCTTTCACGTACGATTGTGTGGATAGTAGATTATGGATTTTGTTTTAATGATTTGCGTGTGTACATAGTAGATTTGGGGTTTGTTAATTGTTGCTTCACTTATGTGAATAGCATATTATATGAAATGAGAAAGTAGGGGATGTGTTCCTTCACGTCCGCGCGTTGTTTGGTCATGATCTAGGTAATATCAATTTTATGTCTTAGGGGATGTTTTCCATCACGTCCGCGCTTTCACTATAAGAACCCACAGTATTCGTCGTTCAAACCATTCTACAGAGAAGATGGCTTCAAACCACCTCGATAAAATGCAAACATTGCAAGACGTCCTGGACAATTTGGGCATGATGGAACAAATGCTAGTGAGACTAAATGAAGATCACTATTCTTATAGTCCCCATCGAGTAAAGATGGAGATTAACAACTTAAGAAAAGTAAAGGAAATGATAAGTGCTGTGATGAAAGAAATAAAGGAGGAGAAGGAGGATGAAGAGGAAAGGATAAGAATAAGAACATGGAATGAAAAAATTGAAAAAGAAGAAGAAAATGAGAAGAGGAAGAAAGAAGAGGAGGAGAAGAAAAAAGAAGAGAAAAAAAGGAAGAAAAGAAGAGAAAGAGTGTAGGAGAGAAAATAAGAAGTTGGTGGAGAAATAGAAAAAATTAGAAGCAGAAGAAACCCAAAGGCCCTTTTCAGGGCCACTCATAGGTCTCGAAAAGAGAATGACTTTCGATTGCCTACCCTTTTTTTAAATTTTTTTTTTAAAAAAAATTTAAATTCCCCTTGTCTCTAGACAGACCCAAACTCTATTCCCCATGTTCAATTCCCCTTGACGCTAGAGTGGCCCAGGGTTTTTTCTCCATGTTCAATTTCCCTTGACGCTAGAGTGGCCCAGGGTTTTTCTCCATGTTCAATTTCCCTTGACCCTAGAGTGGCCAAGGGTTTTTCTCCATGTTAAATTTCCCTTGACGCTAGAGTGGCCCGGGGGGGGGGGTCTGTAATGCTAATTCCCATTGACGCTAGGGTGGCCCCCTTCACTACTCACATTGGCCGAATCCTAGACTCGAACCCATGCAGACAGAGGTGAGATGGCAGTGATCCGTAACGGAGAGCGCTTTAGACCACTCGGCCACTCGGGGTGCCTTAACTGGATAATAATATCTTACACAGATGCACTGAATATAAAGAAACACACACTCACATGTCAAATTGCTGTACACTCACACTTTAAAAATCGTGTTATTTTTAATGTATATGGTATAACATGTCTTTTAAAGTGTAAGTATAAAGCAATTTGATATACCAATACTAATGGTATATCAAACTGTGATCCGCAATAATACGCATATATAAACATTCTTGCAACTGTGTGCTGTCGATTTTAGGCCTATAGATCAACGATGAATTTCCATTTATTAATCATTAGTGACATGTGAAAATAACGATAAAAAATATTAATAATCCCCGTTTTCTAAATGAATTTAATATTGTACACAATTTTATCGCAATCATTTCTGCTTTTTGTTCGCCCCTCCCCTCTCATGCATAAGGGACAAAATATGCATAAATCTGGAGTAAGAGAGAAAAAGAATTTATGCTGGCTGAAAACCTTGTAAATGGACTTACACCAAGTAACCTACAAGAATGTGGTTCGTCGTAACTGTATGTGAACACTTTCCTTGGGATTTGTCTACAGTGTTTATATAATCAATGATACAAAGTTGTAATTGCCTATCGACGCAATACGGTAATTTTGGTTACGAGGCACACATACTGAAAATTAATGCTTTGTTGTTGTTGCTGTTGTCGTTGTTCTCGTTTCTTAAAGCTAAAATCTAAAACCTAAAAATCGACTACTGTTAATTTAATACGTACATGTCCAAAGCTCTCTCTCTCTCTCTCTCGCTCTCTCTCTCTCTGGACCATCGTAGCAGGATACTGGCGAAATTCCATGAAAAGATGAGTGTAGAGGATTTTCGCTTGTGTCACACCACCATGTCTTCTGGACCTTTGAATGATGGTAAAGGTTATGTCAAACAGAGAGAGAGAGAGAGAGAGAGAGAGAGAGAGAGAGACAGAGAATATTATGGGTTATGGTTGGTAGCAATGTTAATTAAAACAGAATAATGGCTTAGATCAACTGTAAAAACTATACTGAAATATTTTAATTACCTCTTGTAGGAAGGTAATTTAGCTTTGTTTATATTCCACACTAATTTCCATGCGCCAGTACGTGAATGGCTGAGTGTTCAGTATTAAAGAAGCTAAAAACATGTTTGTAGTGCTCTAGTTTATTCATTAAAACCATCTTTCATGTTTAAATCATAAGTGTGTCTTATATTGATTTAATCAATGTAAATAAAAATAGAAACTCAACAAAGAAAACAATCAACTAATCAATATGCTAATGTGATCGTGAATAGCCACCAAAGGCACAGAACTACATGTTGGAGCGGTCATTGTTTCACGGTTTTGTCCAGTGTTAGTAATTGTATTATTTCTCAATAAAACAAAGCAAAGTGTTATAATTTAGCACATAGGTAAAAGATCTGCTTTGAAAATATTTTACAATGAAATCATTGATGCAAAATAAAGAATCTTACATTATTTGATTTGATGTTGTATACCAGGCAACACTATTATCTCACGTAAAATCTGGGTTTAACCTCATTACATAAAATTACGTGGGGAATAATGATAAATATAATATTTTAAACAATTGTAAATATTGCATTTAAATATAAAACGAAACTTAACAATGTCCCGAATCGGACTAACTTTTGGTCCGAATCAGCCCGTCATTTGGTGTGAATAATATTGGCCTGAAATCAGCCACGGTCCGAATCAGCCCGCACCCATTTAGTAACATCCGGAAGGTTCTGCTCGGGTGCTGATGTTCCTGTTTACAATCGAAACCTTGATACGTAGCATTTTCGGGCAGACAGAGACATATTCTAAAAATCAACGCAAATAAATTGCCTATTATATCGTCTCGCTGTTACTGTATGTGTCGAATGAACTTTGTCAAATTGACACGGCTGGTTGGTATTTTCTGATGTTTCCAGCAAGTCCTTATTTACTAGTTCATCAGTGTCAGTGCGAAGTGACTGCATTTATCAAAGGTTGAAACCATCAAACCAGGTAGTGCCTGAACTTTGGACGTCTATTCTGTGAATATGGTATTTGCACGCTGATTTTTTAAAGACGATACATCTGCTACAAATCTGGAGCTTAATACCCCAAAAATCTTTTAAAATGTATTGTCTTCAGTGGTTGATACCAGTTTTGCTAATTCCAAAACCTTTGAATCCAGCACTGATTTACAACCATGTTATGTTTTTGGTGTTATATCTTATTGGATTTTTTCTGGAGCGCAAGCCTTGTTCCATTTGCACCATCGTGTTCCTTGCAGCATTATTTCTAATTTGTTACAACTGTGTTGGAAGCTGCATCTTCTGGCAATGTAAAGACAGTTGTGATGGGAGTGGCTGTGATTCCAGTATAACCTAAAGACATTCAAAGAATACAAGCAGATAACCATGCCATCATACAGGGCCAGCATCAATGTGGTATCACATATTGCAACCTTGTTAATGAATCAGTCCTGTTTAATGAGTTTTCAACATAGGTTTATGACTTTGAATGTTTCTACAGACTTTCCAAATGACTTTAAATTTATTTAACTGGGCAAATGTTGAGATAAAGTTTAATTATTGCATGTACAGTGGTATAATTATGTATTTCTCATACATGGCAGCATACTCTTTATTTATAAGATGTCTGTTAGAGTATATTAAAAGATATGAGAGTGTGATAAATTAATTTTTAAAATATGACAATTAGTCACTTCATTGTAGAAAAGAATACTTTGAAGGTAGGAGTTATAGACATCATTGCTCAAGGTTTCTCCATTCCTTCAAATGACATCTGAAATTAACAGGAATTTGTATACAGTTTCTTCTTGAATGCTGGTTGATTCGGACCATAGCTGATTCGGACCAAATTATGTGCAGATTCTGATCAGATGATGGGCTATTTCGGACCATGTGAACTATTATAAGAAAAACCATGTATCACACACATTATTTAGTTTAATAGTTATTACTGTTTTTGCAGACATACTAAGAAAATATAAAAAGTTGATATTCGGCTTTTAAATTTACAGTTGTTAGCAAATTTCTAGCAAAAATCAGAACAAACTCCACATTAATTGAACTATGGCATTTAGATTTGTTCAACCAAAATAAAGAATATATATATATATATATATATATATATATATATATATATATATATATATATATATATATATATATATATATATATATGAGAGAGAGAGAGAGGAAGCCTGTTAATCTGGATATCTTCGTTCCCAGTGAATATTTCCAGATTAACGAGTTTTCACAGCTGTTATAGCTGCTAATGAGCTTATAATTGATGTCCCCATTTTATTCTGAAATGAAGCCATATGAAATGAAGTTAAATCAGTCAGCTGTATTTGTACAGCCATCAATAAACTGATTGTTACATACAACTGGCAAACAAAGAGGCTTAATGACACACTTAATTTATTGAACTGCTCAACGTATCTGGGAAATAATGAAAAATATCAGTGATGCTACACTGTATCTAAAGATTTTAATGAAAATGCAAAATTTTAAATATTTTTAAACAAATGTGTCACATTTAAATCTCAGATGAAACTTATTGATATTTCACATGGTCCAAATCAGCCAGAAATCTGGTCCGAATCATCCTGTAATTTGAACCGAATAAGCCTGTGCCAAATCAGCCATGGTCTGAATTAGCCTGTTTTGTTCTTCTTTAGACTCCAATCACATTTATGAGGTACTTTATTATTATGGGATTAACTGAGAATTATTGGATTGACTGAGTTTAAAGAAGCAACACCCATATTTTTTCAAGTCATGAAAGTGTCGAAAATGATAATATTCCAACTGTTTACACGAAGATCTTGTAAGAAAGAAGGAAAATTTATATTCAAGAGACATTGGATGTCAATTTTTGAGTGTAATCTCATACAGAAATGACGTCACACCTCATGAATATGCACAAAGCTAAAAGGGAAATAAAGTCACTGAAGGTATTTCACCATTTTTATGACATAGGAAGGCAATCAACTAGGGTATGGTAAAACCAGAGCATTATTTATAGACACTTGTAGTTCTCAGTCTTCATGGATGTAAGTGCATGAATTTTCATAAAATAGGGTTTGGTGATGGATAGAGGTAAATGATATGAAATTGGTTCAGAAGAGGTAAGTTGATGAAAATAGCAACAAACTGCAATATAAAAAGGATTAAAGGCACTATGTAATTTCAGAAAGAAAATAATCCCTAATTTTCTTTTCATTATGGATTACTACAAAATAATCATTCAGTAGTTTTATTCCATGAAGTGTATTTTTTCAATAAATTAATTTTCATCATCTTGTTTAGGTGTAGAAATAAATACAGAAAAATATTACAGATTGACTTTATATGTCATTGGCATGAATAGAAAATTACAGTAAAAGGCTTGAATGTGAAACTGGCAGAACTTTTTTTAAATGTTAACTTGAGCATTAAAAATTACCATGAGTAATCAGCATCGTCATCTTCAATCCCTAGTCAGAATCGACATTATTATTATTAATATTATTATTAGTGTGACTGCTTTGGTGGCATACGTAGTTAAAGCATCTGCCTCAGATACAGTAGGTCGCAGGATCGAACCCTAGCTGAGTCATACCAAAGACTTATAAAAATGGTACTAGCAGCTGCCTTGCTTAGCACTTTGCATTAAAAAGCTAGTGTTAGGACTGGTTGGCCTGGTATCGGGATAATGTGACAGGGTGGGACATGATGATATATGTCTGTGGCATGATGCCTCAGTGCTAGACATCACTATAAACTGACACACTGCAGATATTGAAGCAATATGACTGAAAATTTGTTAAAAGCTACATTAAAAATCCAAATCAAACACATAATTATTATTATTTTTATTATTATTATTATTATTTTAGTAATTTAATAATAATGTTTATCAATGTGCTTATCTTGTGGTACAAAATAATGCTTTATTGAACATTTTATCTCATGATGAATACTAGGAAAAAGAGTGACATTAAAATGTGCTTGTACTTCATTCCTGTTAATTGCTAATGATTCAGTGTCACTTTGAAACAAAAATAATAACAACGTGGAATATGAGTAGAGAGGGATGATGAGGATGTTTTCATAGAAGGCCGTCAGTGATATTTTACATTATTTCATAGCAGTTAAAGTGGACTAGTTCAATGAAAGTTGGTGAAACAAACTTTAAAGACTTTGAGCAAAATGAAAATTGCCCTTCATGTTACATTGGATATTGTGTGTCTTAACTTTTGTTAACCTCATATGGCCTTGCAGATGACAATTTTGATAATGATAGTGATGATGGTGACAAATTGCAATAATGTTGCTTCCCCTACATCTTGTACTGATTTGATTTCAGTATATGAGTAATGGAGATTCAGTGTGCAAGGCAGAAGCTGGCAGTGATAAACATTGTACGCAGCAGTGCCTCTGATAAACAGAGTATCTGTGTATTTCACTCAATTCAAAAAGTAAAATACAGATTTTCTTCCAGTTAGCATACTAGATATGCAAACATTTAATCTTTTGATGATAACATACATCACTGTTCCTATGCATATCTTTGTGTACACAATCAGCTGATTTAAACTTCACTTCAAATTTTTTGGCCTAGTGTCACCCATTCAAAATGAACTTAAAAAAGCACACTTTAAGATGTAAACATGTATGGTAAAGCCAGTTCAGTTTTTATTGATGAAATTGACAGTGCGCTTTCTTGGTCATTTATTGTATAAAATCAAGCACTCACATAATATCAGACAGATGCTGAAAACATCAGGAATATGACGGAGGAAATCTGTGCCAAAAATTTATTGAAAAATTCAAAATACTTTACCTTTTTTCCAGTAAAAGAACAGTCCATCTTCAATATCAATAGTAGAAATAATTCTCTCAGATATAATTTATAAATCGGTTGAATTAGGCTATTAAATCATTTCCCAAGAATCCTGATGGACACAAGGTTTCATCAAAAACATGATTTGCAAAGACAAATTACTTAGTGGATGGAAGTAATTAAAATTAAAAAAACAAGGAAATAAATGTGACAGAAGAATTAATCATTTTAGTGTTTACTTTTAAAATAATGTAAAACTGAAGAATACCCAATTTTTTTTGTAAAATTTAATTTTACCAAATTTTAATTTTAGGAGTAAAATACCCAATAGGTCCAAAAGTAACATGGGCCACTGATGTAGCTCAGAACAAGTTGAGTGGGAACTTTTTCTATGGGTCGAGCACAAGGATTTAAAAACTTAAATATTGTTTTACTTCATGACCACTCACTTTTAATGATTCTAAATAATATAAACTAAACATTTAATTTAAAATGTGGATTGTACCTCTTCAGTGTAACTTGTTACACCTCTATAATTGATCATGTTGTTAAAGTGTTATAGCATAATACATGTCAAATACCTTGTACAGAGCAGCCTGGTCAGTACTATTCTCCCCTCTGTCAATATACCAACTTGAGATGTTTGTAACCTGTCTACAAAAAAAATGGAAACATTATGAAGTGTAAAATACATTCCCAATCTTGTTTAAAATTGTGTGCCTCTGTAAAAGAAAGCTTAACTTCCAGAATATATTTTCCATCCATTGCATGATAAGCAAATGCCATGTTTGTGAATTTCTTCTTTACTTGTGTGAATCATAAAACAGGTGCTTCAGAAATGCCTGAACCAACAGACTGAAGAGAGACATATGTCAGAGTATATAATATGTAAGCATATGTGAAGAAACATTTGAATGTACCATTTCTGCTTGTATTTACATATGTCCAAGTATTTGTTACAAGTAAAAAGATAGTAATGTATACAGGTCTGTGAAATATACTGACTATTATGTCAGATTTTGCATTTTATTCTTTCAATAACCTGCATGTAAATGTCTGCCAGAATTTATTGCACGTGTAGGTGGAATAATGCAATATTTCTGAATTTAAGTTTTTTCTTTGTTCCATTAAAAAGAATTGTTTTGTTATAACTTGTGATCATTTATCTATATGGCCTTGTTGATACTTATTTTTTTTGTGATGTTACTATTCCTGAATATAATGTTTTTTGTATGTAAAAGAATATAGTACATCATATGCATACTATTTAAGGAGAGCTGTATATTTCTAAAAAAAATTTTTTGTGTTGGTTTGTGTTACTGATCTATCCTAACCTATTTAAACAGCAGATAAGGTAGGCTCTGATGTTCATTCTCTCCTTATACTTGAGTCTATCCTTTCTGTTGGTAGGTCATGCAAAGTATAGGGACTATTGCTATTTTAAAATTGAAATGCCTATGTTAATGTTCTTTCATTTCTTGTCAAAATTCATCTAATCTGTATAAATTCTATAAATAGAGCCTTTTACAAATTTCAATGATCGCCATACATGCATGATTGATATTAAGGCAAGTCATGTTAATGAGGTTGGGATTGGCCAGTCAGTGAAGCTTTTGTCAGCTTTTACAATACTAGCTACACTCATTTGTGTATCACTACCAAATCTATATACTAAATCATACCGTAAAATGATTATCTTGAAGTGAAATCATGCGTTTTTATTTAGATGAATAGTTGTTGCCAATGCATTCACTTTTGTTTGTTTTCCACCATTCTGTTGAACTAAATGCATATTTAAACTGAAAGAACTGGGAAAGCTTACAATTTTGTGAGAATAAATTGACTGGATACTCATTTATTTGTTAACCACTGTCATTTAAAATTTGTGAAAAGACTAATGCATGCAAATTAAGTAGAAAGTACTGATTTCTACCAGTTCTTAACTTATGAAAATTACATATATTTCAGCTATTATTCTGTAAACTAAGGTCTGCTGCTTTGGCTTTTAGGTTGAAATAATTAGCAGGATCTTGTCCACAATCATGAAATCAACTTGTAAATGTTATCTCAATATTTATGATTTTTGGACACAACATTTAAGGTATATGATATTTGCTCTGAGAGGAAAATCAAAAACCATTCCCCCCCCCCAAAAAAAAAGAAATTGTACATAATGTATTATTTTACAGTGGTTCTTTATTATTCCTATATATTTGACACTTTGTCCCTTTTCTGTTTTAATTTTGAAGCCTCGTCCATTAGTAATAAAAAAAGACAAAGACCTGTCCTGGAATTCTATCAACATTTAAAGTTAATAAACTGATTATAGGTCTTGTAATATGAGTCATGGTGTCAGTTGAACTAAATGATGCAACTTGTCTGATTCTAAATCATGGAACTTGTCTGACTAAATCATGGTGTAAATTGACCTAAATCATGAAACTTGTTTGACTCTAAATCATGGTGTCAGTTGACCTAAATCATGGAACTTGTCTAACTCTAAATCGTGGTGTCAGTTGACCTAAATCGTGGAACTTGTCTGACTCTAAATCATGGCATCAATAGACCTAAATCATAGAACTTGTCTGACTCTTAATCATGGTGCCAATGGACCTAAATCATGGAACTTGTCTGACTCTAAATCATGGAACTTGTCTGACTCTAAATCATGGTGTCAATTGACATAAATCATGGAACTTGTCTGATTAATATTTACAGAAGTAAATTTAGCTTAGTAAAGTCAAAGATATGATTTTCAGTTGTTTTGGAGATGTTTGATCCCAAAGTAATGTTTTGCATCAAACTTGAAAATGGTATTAATTCTTGTATTATGGAACATTTTTATGAAAGGTCAAAGCAACATTGCATATTTGTTGATAGTTGTTTTCAAAAGGTGAAATCATTATTAATATGCATTTAGGAAATTATGCTTTATTTTTCCAAACTTTATACAAATGAATGAGTTCACTGAATATTGTTTTGCATAAGTTTTCTAAAATATACCATGGACGTATCTTTTTCATGAGATCGTTGTGTGATAATGTTTAAGTGATGAATCCATGGTAGGTTTAAATATATTTCTTGCAAATAGTATGATGTACAGTATGAGAAAAACTAAATCACTATTACAGTTGTGATGAGCAGTCATAGAGTAGTAGTGGTTTGCAAACTTTTTTTCATGGACCACTTGAACCTTGCTGAGGGTCTTGGTGAACAACTTTATAATCTTTCTATGTTAAGATTGTCCAGTTAGTTAAAAGCAATTTGCATAAAAGTACTCCATAGAAAAATAATAGTAATTAACATCTTTTGTTCTCTAAATAAAAGGATATGATTCATATTTTAATATCAGTAATTGAGGTTGTCAGGTTTTCTGCAACCTTTCTGCAGACTATCTTAAATGGGCTGATTGATCACCAGTGTTCCTTGGATCACAGTTTGAGAAATTCGAGTGTACAGTATTTACCCAGAAACTCTTAATTTCCTATTGCATGTGGTGTGTGTATATATATATATATATATATATATATATATATATATATATATATATATATATATATATATTCAGGCATGTACAGTTTCCATTGATGTAAATAGATAATATATTGGCCAGTCCAGAAAGACTACTCTATTTATAACATTGTAGCAAGGGAGATTTTGTGTGTGATAAAGAATTATTAGAGGGAAGATATGGTGGAGATGTATGTGATGGTGATAATGTCCATTATGATAAAGTATCGTGTTCTAGAATGACATTCTGTAGTGAGGAAAAACTTGATGAGAATGTGTGCTATGATGTTTTAAGGTATGGATACATTTTTAAAAGAAAGTGTTACCTTTGTTAAACTGCCATGTTGGATAGCAGTAGAGCATGTTACTGCAAATGTTCTGTGTAATTGTTAGTTGTACTTTCTAGAAACAACTATTTACTAAAGCAGTTCTGTTGGCTTATTTCCTGTTTATATATTCAAGTTTGTTGGTGCATTTCACAAGTAAATGATGACAAGAAATGTTGGCAATCAGCAAATACTTAAGAATTTCAAAACCTCAGAGTGAATTGAAATCAAATGTTTTCTTCTAAATTGGGGTTATTTAAAGTTTTTGGGGTTTATAAGATAAAAGGTTGCCTTACACAGGGACTGATGATATTTTTGGGGTTTATAAGATAAAAGGTTGCCTTACACAGGGACTGATGATTTGTGGGGTTATAAGATAGAAGGTTGTCTTACACAGGGACTGATGATTTGGGGGTTAGAAGATAAAAGGTTGCCTAACAAAAGGACTGATGATTTGGGGGTTATAAGATAAAAGGTTGCCTAACACAGGGACTGATGATTTGGGGGTTAGAAGATAAAAGGTTGCCTAACACAGGGACTGATGATTTGGGGGTTAGAAGATAAAAGATTGCCTTACACAGGGACTGATGTTGAATATTTGACTGATTGATATTTGGAGTTTATCAAACCTTTACTGAATTTGTTATCAAGGTGTATTAGAAATATGTAATAGGTATTGAACATAGCTGACAAGGGAAGCATATCTCATCAATATTATTTGTGTAAAAGGTCTATTGAAGCAGCTGAATGCATATACACTATGAAAGAGATTCACTGATTACAAATTTGGGTTGATTATTTGATGTGACCTTTCATAAGTTAGATATGGTATGAATTATATTGTAGCACAGTTATTAAGTATTTGTTTTTAACATTCTGCCAATAAAATCATCAATAAAGTATATTGGATTGTTACCATCGCAATATTTGTGAGATTTCATTATAAATTTTTCATTTGCTTTTTGTACATTTCATTTTCAGAACCTTGGTGCATTTTTTCATTTGTTTGCTTGATGCTTTAATCATGATTTAGTATTTATTTTGCTTGAATCATGATTAATAATTTGTATTAATAAATAATTTCTGTGACTATATCTGCATTCTGTTTTGTTGTATTGTTCAGCCTGTAAAATTGCAGATGAACATATTCACATTTAGTATCATTTGAACATATTCACCTTTAGTATCATTTGAACATATTCACTTTTAGTATCATTTGCACATATTCACCTTTAGTATCATTTGAACATATTCACCTTTAGTATCATTTGCACATATTCACCTTTAGTATCATTTGAACATATTCACCTTTAGTATCATTTGAACATATTCACCTTTAGTATCATTTGAACATATTCACCTTTAGTATCATTTGAACATATTCACTTTTAGTATCATTTGAACATATTCACCTTTAGTATCATTGAATGCCTTTTATTATCTCCACATCCTTTTATCATCTCCACATCCTTTTATCAATCACACAGAATTGTGAAACGACTTATCCTACACTTTATAATGAATTGCCAAAAAACTTGGTAGATATTATTGTAATTGCCAAAGGATGGATATCAAAACAATTACCACTTTAAGGATGGTCTCTTGTCCATTGTTGATTCATTTATATGTTGGTACAAGTTATCTTTAATTCTCCTGAGCTACTCAGAGGATTGGTATCAAACTTAAAACACATCATCATCCCATGGTCTAGTGGGTAAGAAATAAAAATAGTGCTGGGCAGACATTCAATCTGGCTGACAAAGTGGTCATCTTAAAAAAACATTATTGATTCTCATCCTGAATGTACAATCATATCAACCTTTGCTTTTCACTAAAAGATCTTATGATGTATAGTTGGTTCTAAATGAAAATGGTGCCAATCTGAGATCCACAATGGCAGCCATCTTGAAGGTTATGTTTTCAATACTTATCCTAAATGGAATGATATGTCAAAATTAGCTTGTCACCAGAAGATTTCCTAAGGTGGTCTTAAATGAAAATTGTACTGATCTTATATCCAATATGGCCAACACAGTGGCCATGTTGAAAATGTTATTACTACTTCTCCATTTGCAAAGATAATTGATACTGGGTTTTCCAACGGAAGACTTCTTATAATGTCCAGCTGGTCCTAAATGAAAATGATGCAGATCTAAAATCCAAGATGACCATGATTGCAGCCTTGAAAATATTCTTCCTCAATGTAAAGCCATATCAACATATGGTTTTCACCAGAAGACAAATTATTATATCTGGCTGGTTCTGAACGGAAATGGTGCCAGTCTAACCTCTAATATGGTCTCCATGGCAGTCATATTGAAAGTCATGTAATAGCTGTTTTTAAATGAAAGTCATATCAACATGAGTGTATCACCGAAAGACATTTTATAATGTCTGTTTGGTCCTGAATGGTGGCCATCTTGAAAAATCTTATCACTACTCCTCCAGAATTAATGGGCAGACATAGAATTTTCACCAAAAGATTTCTTGTCATATCTAGTTGGCCTAAGACTACTTTGGTTGGCTAGTGGTTAGAGCGTTAGCCATGGATGTGGGAGGTCATGGGTTCAAATCCCAGCTGAGTCCCACTAAAGACTTATAATATATAAATGGAACTAATAGCTGCCTCGCTAGGTGCTCAACATTACAAGGCTAATGTTAGGACTGGTCGGCCTGGTGTCAAAATAATGTGACTGGGTGGGACATCATACTACATGTCTGTGGCATGATGTCCCAGTGCTAGACATCACTATAAAGTGCCACACTGCAGACATTGTAGCTATATGACTGAAAAACTGTTAAAATCTAAGTTAAAAATCCAAATCACACACACACACGGTTGGTCTAAAATGCAGATTGTGTTAATCATATTAAATATGGCTGCCATGAGGGTTGACTTTGAAAATCTCATTATCACAACTCCTCCCGAATGGATGATCATATAGGTCATATTGTCATGGTTTTTCACCCAATCTCTTCTAATAATGTCTAGTTTGACCCAAATGAAAATGGTGCCAATCTTTTCATCCAATATGTTTGCCACAACTGCTGATTTTAAAATCTTATCCCTCAAGAATATCAGAGGTAGTTTCAACAGTCACCTTTATACAAGAAGAAATGATCTTAGTTTTAATTCCTGGAAATTCTTTTTAGACAGTGTCAGTTCGTTGGAAGGCCTCATGTTTAAAAAGTGATTACTTATATTGATATTATTTTGGTCCACAAATTGTGTTAAAGAGTATTTACTATTGTGGCTTGAATGGTGTGAATGCAATTTGTCACAGAGTTTTTGCTTGATGGCTCTATACCTCGATACTTATTACTTATTAAAGTTATCATCTGAAAATGTGCATTTTGACAAACTGCTTTGTTCCTGTCATTTTTTAGTTTGAGTAATTGCCCTGTACACATTTAATTGACTTTGGTTCAGTTTGTGTTTTAAGATTATTTTTCAAGGTCTGTTCATACAAGAATCATGAAGCGAAATCATTTTATACATGTCAGTTAGTACAACACTCATACGACAAAAAGGACACTGATTCCTACATTTCACATTTTACTTAAGATTTTGCATTTAGTTGATAACCAAATACACTTTTTTGCACTCTGTTCATGAAATTTGGTGAGTGTGTGCATCCTGATGAGAACTACACCCACATCATAAAAGTTGGTCAATGTCACTCATTTCATGCTTCATTGACTCGAGTTAAATGTTTAGTCTATTTTGCAAGCTATCCATGAAGAATCATTAAAATAGATGCTTTTATGTATGTTTTCACCACAACCATACATTAAAAAAAGGTCTCTGTGACCTATGTTCAAAATGGTTTTTTTTGGGGGGGGGACAACCTCCATATATACCTAAAGTGATGAAACTTGGTAAAGGGATGCTTGATGAGTACTATACACCCATCACAAAACTAGGTCGCTGTTTTATTTTCACTGACTTGGGTTCAGTCACATTCACATTTTATGCCAGACTGATCCAGCTAGATTATTGTATGAATCTCTGGTAGAGCCACATGCTCATAACAAAGGTCACTGTGACCTACATTTAACATTTTACTGGCTTATGTTAAAATTTTGCATTTAGTTCATAACAACATTGGTTTCTTACTACATGTGTGATACTGCATTCTTGAAATCATGAAACTTGGCAAGTGAATGTAATTTGATGAGTACTAAACCTTGATATTAAAAGTAGGCCACAGTGACCCATATTTGGTGCTTCACTGTATTTGCTTACATTTTGTGTTATTACTGTTTGTACTTTAATTAGTACCACAACCATACACAAACGGTAACTGTGACACACATTTCATGTTTTCATTGGCTTCGGTTTTTGCATTTAGTTCATGAATGCATGAGTTGTTTTTGCATGCTCTGTACATACCACCATGTCTAAAATCATGAAACCTGTGGAGGATATGCCTGTTGATGTGCACGATTCCTTTATTTCACTAGTAAGTCATTATGGCCCATAGGTTACACTCCACTGACTTGCGTTAAATTTTTTGTTGATTTTCCATGCACTGTTCAAGCTAGAATCACGAAACTGATGATGACATGCATCTTTGTTACTAACGATGTCATACAACAAAGGAAGCTCATCATGACCTATTTTGTTATCTTTTACTGACTTTGGTTATATTTTTCAAGCTAGATGATGGCCACATGAGTTTTTGGCATGATATATGCATACTATCCTAAATAGAATCATGAAGCTTGGTGATTGAGGTGGCGCTCTACAGTTTCGTATTTTCCATAGGGTTAGGATTTTAAAGAAAAAGAATTTCCCTGGCTTTCCTCACTGGTTATACTGGCTATTTGAAAAAGACCTTGTATATCTTAGGTATAATTAAAAGAACCTTTAATTGCCTTTATTTTGGTGTATGATTGATGGGTGTACTATGGGTTATAGAGTATACGGCTTGGCCTTACTTCAAATGTGCACCTTTCAAAAAAGTGCTAGTTCTACTTGGTCATTTTCTCTTCCTGAACTTAAGAGGTAAATTGCATAAAAAAGAGCCAATAACTTTTTTTTACATTTTATATATTTGGTAATTCATTCATTGCACTTTCAGAAGCTTGTATTGTCTAGTCTGGCAAAATTCATTTTCCCTATTTTAATAGCTGCTATGTGTAGTGTACTTTAGACTAATTCAGGCTGATTTTTTTAACACAAGGGAACAGTCATTTTAGTTAGCAGTGTGCTTAAATCATGTACAATTTCCAAAAGTACAATATCCAAAGAAATATCATCTGCATTACATTACTGTAGCATATAGATATGCCAACATTCTCTCCACTGTGCATGTTTTAAATGCGAACTACTTCACCTTACATACGTCACTCTCTCTAAAGTACATATTAATTGGTGAGCGCCCCCTGAATGAAATTTGATAATTGGATTTATTATATGCTCATTTCTTTCCCCGTTAACTTTACATTGTCAGAATCCTGCAGTATTACCCAATACTGAACCTGCGTGCCAATACACGTACAGCATTCACGTGCATAAAGGAACTACTCTCTATTGTAAACAAACAATGGATGCAGACACCGGCACTTTTGATTTGTAAACAAATCATGTACACTCCTGTAAGAGGTGCTTTTTGTTGTGGTTGTTTAAATTTGTTTCTGAATGAACTAAAACAGATGTTTCGTGGACTGCCACATACCAGCTGCTTTGGCACATTCCGCGTTGATACAATGTTTCAGATTTAGGCTAGCTACAGTATACAACAGACACCAGAAAGGGTCCTTACAAATAACATACAAGTGACAAGTCATATACTGTCTTCTTTAGCTGGTGATAAGAATGGCAAAAAAATATACTTACAGTTTTATATCCTGAATTTCCTCAAAATGTACTTTCTTAGTTCTGTAAATCCGAATTACATGAGCCATGTCAAAGGTTCTCAATCGTGATTACACATTTCAAAATTGTACTGTATTTCGATGATAAGTGCAATTACATCCTCCTTACTGCACTCAAAATAAAATCAGCATTAAGTTCCATAATGTGTTTTTGATGATTGCAATTGAAAGACTTCATATTTTTCCCACATTATTATGATTTCAAACATTCAATGACAGAAACAGAAACACATTTGCAGATGTCAACATGCTTCTCCCTAGCTTCTTCAATCCCATGTATTTCATGTGGAATTGTCACATACAAATCCAGTCCATAATCACGAAATTTCATAGAATTGAAAAAAATACCAAAATCTATTAATTCCAGATCAAATGGAAAAGTTGTTGCAATGCACATTCATTCACAATATGACTCCAAATTTCAATTTTAACTAGACACGCCATTTTCTTTCGAAAGTTATGTTGAGCACGTGACTAAGTTAAAATTTATTTGGGCAGAGTTATGTGCACAGTAATAAAAATGTTGTTGTTGTGTAATGATGAATATGCACTTGTGTACTTGGTTTGGAATGTGGCATACATTCAGTTACTTTGTTTTGTGTAGTATATTTTGTTAATATAATTAAGCATTAGGTAGAATTAAAAAACTCGTTCATATTTTCCCATACAAATGCAGTAACCTATAAGTATTATACCATTTCAACCAAAGAAGGTCACATGGAGATCAAACTATGGACCCAAATGGGAATACACTATGAAACATAAAGAGAATTTAGAATGGAAATGTTTATTATGGCAAATTTATTTTACGATGATTTGTCATGAAATGTGTATTACTGATAAAAAAAATATTTATGATTAATAGTAAAGAATTATTTTATTACGCTGTAGATATATCAAAATACCATTTTACAGTTCTTTGTCTTTTGGGGGGGGGGGGCAGAGCTGCACTTGGACATTTTGACTACAGCAAGTCATTATGATGTACACCAGTTTAATTTATCACAATGTTGGTACCTCTTATGTACAGTGTGTGCAGTTTAATAATTTTGATATTTTAACATGTTAATCTATCACTTTATGTGAATCTGATTGGTCTAAATAAGAAGCTTATGAAGTTCTTGCACAGTACTCTCATTACTGATTGGCTGCGACCGTTTAAATTTTCCTTGACCTGTTTTCTATAACCTTTTTTGGTAGTATTAACAGCAATTTTGGACAAGTGTGGTTTAAATGTCAACTTATAGGGGCAAATAAACCCACCTCTCTTTTACAAAGAATGTCGACAACTACCGGTGTTCCAACTGACAGAAAAATATCCAAACTCAGCATTCTTTCAAACCAAATAATGCAAATAACTGGTCACAAAAATTAACTCTTGAATCACTAGCAGCACTTCTTTGGTCAAGATTTAGTCTAATTTTTGCATACATAATTATCCAACAATTAAAATGCTACTTTATCATTCTATAGGGGAAACAATGTAAACAGTCCCATCAAAATCCATCTCCACTACTCAAAGCAAGCATTTTTTTTATTTTGAATGACTATTTCTCTTAGAATAATAATTTTAAACCAGTCTTCCAAATGTTGCTGGCTTTCAAATTGTGCATTACTGATTTAATGTGTATCTGTGACTATTTCTTCACGCATCATCACTGTAGCATAACCATAACAGTGCCCGTGACATTGTTTTTCCTCTTCGCTTGAAGTTTTGTCGGTAGGGTCTAAAATCCATTTGGCATGATCAGGAAGAGTACGACAACACTGAAAGATTATTTCACATCCTTCTGGTATCATCTTCCAACTGGGACAGTGAAATGCTATTGATTCTTGTATACACTTGTCACAAGGATGATGAGCTACACAAAAACAAGGGATGTGATTGACAGTCTCATGTATATATTAAAAGGTTGAACCCCGGCAAAGTCATACCAAAGACTTATAAAAATGGCACTAGCAGCTACCTCATGGTTTCACCTGTTCTCATTAATACCCAACAACATACAGATAAGCGTTGTCATGCACCTTTGTTTTAGGCATGCTGCTTAACCTGAACTACCTGTTGTATATGAAGGCATCGTAGGCGATCACATGCATCAAAGACAGAGATTTTAGGAGAAGAGACAAGGGATCCTTTAAGAGAGTATTTATAGACCCTCCTTGTGAATACGCTTGCAGAGAATAGCAGTCAAAACGTGTCAGTTGTGTTCATGAATTTGGTTAACAAACTTCAATGACCCTTGTCAGGGCAACTGTTATCTCTAGAAAAGAGATATAGTAATTATTGATCAAATTGTTTTATGTATCTCTCTGGTTTTGTATGTTTTTTGTATGTTTATGTTGACAACTAAAATGTAAAACCCCTCTCATGTGTTTATATGTGTGAGTGTGTATTAGTGTGTTGATAAACACTTCCTACTCTTGTGATATAGAATAGACTGTGTGTCCATTTTATCCCACTTCTATAACATCCTACCCTCTTCTTTTGTGAAGTATATGTGTATATATATAAATACGTGTGTTTAAACATGTCTACCCTTTTCATTAGATCATAGTGTGTGTATTTGGATAGTATGCAAAGAGCTTTTTGCAAGTAGTACAAGTGTTTGTTGGGATTTGGGGTTGGAGGGTCTGTTGGATTGTAATGATAAAGCGATTGCTGGAATGTTGGAAGTGTGTTTTTGGATAGTATCGAAAAATGTTGCTGGATAGAAAGAGGGTGCATTGGATTGTAATCAAAATATTGTAACATTACAATGTGCCAGTAAAGAGTCGACCATTTGTCCACCCTTAGTCCTTATAAAACATTTGTCACCCTTGAAATATAGACCCTATACAACTTTTGACACTGTGAAACTTTTGACTCCATGTCAAACCAATGTCATCATATAGGCTAATGTTAATTATTGTTATACCCCTAGTCACCCCAAACAATTACTATTGATCAGGTTCAAAATTTGTAACCTTAACAGGGCTAATTTGCATGCAGTTTAGATGACTTTATATTGATATTTCACACAAGACAGTATACATCATATACAAAATTCAAGACAAAATCTCTGGTATCAACAGCCTACGCTATAAAAATTGCTAAAGAAATCAATTCTTTTCTTTCCTTGCAAAAATCCCGAATGAATTGCAATACATTAAGTAATTTTTGTTTTGCAAAAGATTTCAAAAACAAAAGGCACTGGAAAAAAAACCTGATACAATTTATTCATTACTGAATTAAAGAATTTCTGGAAATGAAAGAAAGATTTTCGTTTACTTTGATTTATTTTTTAGACTCCAGTGTTTTAATTCAGTTGTAAGGAAAATGATTCATGTCTCTTAAGTGTCTTTTTTGTGTGGCCTTTCTTGCTATATGTGCAACGTTTAATATCTTGTAGAAAGTTTGTGATGTATTGTAACTCATTGTGCATATTACCAATGAAAAAGTAACCTTCTTTTACCATTTTAATAACATAGAATATTGATATGATACCAAATATAACAATAACTACATGTATATCCACATTTGTTTAGATGTTGTATGTTGCTTTATGTAATATGTCAAGTAATGCCATTTAAGTGTATGTAAATTAACATGTTACAGATTATGCAATCTTGGGTCTATTTGGTTTAGTAATTTTTAAATGATTTTCAAAAGCTGGTCTATAAATGTTTTGGTGGTGCTCTACAGTTTCATATTTTGCATAGGGTTAGAATTTAAAGAAAAGAATTGCCCAGGGTTTCCTTACTCGTTATGCTGGCTATTTAAAAAAGACCTCGTATATTTTAGGTAGAGTTCAAATAACCTTTAATTCCCTTTATTTTGGTGTATGATTGATGGGTGTAATATGGGTTATAGAGTATACAGCTTGGCCTTACTCCAGATGTGCACCTTTCAGAAAACTGCTAGCTTCACTTGGTCATTTTCACTTTATGGATTTCAGAGGTAAATTGTAAAATAAAGAGCCAATGACTTTTTTTACATTTTATATATGTAGTAATTCATCCATTGCACCTTCAGAAGCTGGTATTGTCTAGTTGGGCAAAATTCATTTTCCCTATTTTAATAGATGCTAAAGATAGTGTACTTTGGACTAATTCAGGCTGATTTTTTTAGATTAAGGGAGCAGTCATTTTAGTTAGCAGTGTGCTTAGATCATGTACAATTTCCAAAAGTACAATATCCAAAAAATGTCATCCACATTACATCAAAGTAGCATAGAGGTATGCCAACATTCTCCACACTGTGCATGTTTGAAATGCAAACAACTTCACCTTACATATGTCACTCTCTCAAAAGTACATAATAACTGTTGAGTGCCCTCTTAATGAGCACATAAGTATTATTATTGCATGATTTATTTTTGATTGTATGGCTGAAAAGTTTAAGTCACAAGCATAAAAACAGTCCTTTTGAATATTTCTCTTGTATATCCCTCCACAGAACAATATTTATTAGTGTCAGGGTCTCACACAAGCCCAGCCCCCCCCGCCCCCTTGAAGAAAAGTGAGCTATTTTGAAAAAGCACATTACATTTTGTCAACATAGTAACCAATGTTATGCTGAAAGACAGGAACATGAAACTTGCCAAAATTATTCCTGAGATGTCACCAATACATTTTACAGTTTGAAAAGGGATTGAACAGATGTGGTTCATAAAGGTCAAAGGTTAAAATATTTGCTTATTGTTTAATATGGAAGAAAGCGAATTTGCTTGGTCATCATTTAATTTTTAATTTCATTGCAAATAAATGAAAAGAAACATTTTCATTATATATTTCTTTTACTGAATGTAACAGTCTTAAATTTAAGTTGACCATTCCTATATTCTAAGACAAATAATTTCCCCATAATTAAGGTCACTATTCACACAATACTGCCTCAAGGCATATTATGTAAGCAAGAGCAAAATAAGCATAATTAGCTTATTTTCATGGATAAAATTAATGTTACTGTACCATTTTGTTCAGAACATCATACACGATGATATGAAATAAGAAAAATAATTGCATAAATGTTCAAATTTGTATTAAGGTGGCACTCTACGGTTTCTAAAGAGAAAGAATTCCCCCTGGTTTCCTCACTGGTTATACTGGCTCTTTATAAAAGACATTGTATATCTTAGGTATTGTTCAAAGAACCTTTAATTCCCTTTATTTTGGTGTACGATTGACAGCTTGGTCTTACTCCAGATGTGCACCTTTCAGAAAACTGCTAGCTTCACTTGGTCATTTTCACTTCCTGGACTTCAGATGTAAATTGTATGAAAAAGAGCCAATAACATTTTTTACATTTGATATATTTGGTAAGTCATTTATTGCACTTTCAGATTAAGCTGGTATTATCTAGTTGGGCAAAATTAATTTTCCCTATTTGAGTAGGTGCTAAATATAGTGTTATTTAGACTAATTCAGGCTGGTTTTTTGTTTTCACAAGGGATCAGTCATTTTAGCTAGCTGTGTGCTTAGATCATGTACAATTTCCAAAAGTACAATATCCAGAGAAATGTCATCCACATTACATCAATGTAGCATAGAGGTATGCCAACATTCTCTCCACTGTGCATGTTTTAAATACAAACAACTTCACCTTACATATGTCACTCTCTTAAAAGTACATAATAACTGGTAAGCACCCCTTATAATATCAGTTCATTACCAGGTGATACACAGTAACTATTATTGGTTCAGAAAGATTGTAATATCCTTATTCAAGTTGGTGTTGGATATACACACACGCTCATGCATGCACACACACACACACACACACACACACACACACACACTGAATTGTCTTGACCTATCACGATATGATGATACAAACTATGAGTGGTCCAGTAATGTTCTCCTCTCCCCAGATGAAATGGCAACAGCCGAAAATATGAATGATCTAAAAAGATCATATCACTACAAGATGTTAATATACAAAATATAAATGGCCCATAAATGTTCTCATATCCCTACACAAGGCTTAAAATTGCCAAAAATGTTCTCTAGCTTAATATGGTTGAGTGGTCCATCACTATGGCGGAGCTCTGAAATATCATTATCATCATCTCTTAAAAAAACATTAACGGTCTAGTGAATTTAACATTCTGTTTTTGTTGTTCTCAATATTCACTCAATGCTGGATGATATTTTGTATTTTATTTATATTTATGTGTTCATAGATGCCTGTGTGTGTGTTCCAGGCTTGATACTTTGACTTTTAAAATCACTTAATTATTTAATTTCAAGCCAGATTCTTCACATCATGTTGTATATACTGTATATATTGTACATAACAGATAGAAGGCCTCAAGGTAGATTATTAGTTCTGCAACTAATTGAGCTACCTTCTCTAAATAAAGTCTTTATTATTATTATTATTATTATTATTATTATTATTATTATTAATATTATTATTATTATTACTAATAATAGCACTTGGAAAATTTCCAATTGTTTAAAATACAGATACTTCTTTATATATATATATATATATATATATATATATATATATATATATATATATATATATATATATATATATATATATATATATATATATATATATATATATATATATACTAACCACTTCTGACATTAACCATGGTTCTTTCTATGATCTTATCTTTAATTGAGAGCAATGAAAAAAGATGAGGAAACAAATCACATTACCACATTTTCTGCAGATTAGGATATTGTCATCTCTAATGACAATACACATAAATTGTTAATATTCACATCATTTCTTTTATTTTTAGTTGATACAATGCAGATTGATTCCCAGTTCCAAAGAACAAAAGGTTAGATGATTGGAATAACTTGTTCCACATTGGAAAACCAGGCAAAGCTTCCATCAAAAGAAACTAAATGTAGAACGCTAAATAAAAATGAAAGTAATTATTGCAGAAATACATGAAAAAGAATGAAAATTTAAACATTCAAACTGATCTTCAGCTAGATTCATATTTTGTTCATGTCAGCATGTAGGTCACTTAAGTTTCTTCAATTCTTTCTTGCTCAGTTTTCTTTAAAATTGTGTTTTTAAAGGCTTAAATTTTAATTGTTAGTAACCTCATGATCAAGATGTCATATTATTTATCTAATGTACACCTGTTACTGCATGATATATACTGGTGACTTGAATTTTAATCTGTTGTTATTGTTGACATTGTGAAGGATTTTAACACACAAAATTTATACTGAATTAAATAAGAGTGCTCCATTCTGTGATGGATTATATATGTTCATAAGTATATAAAAAAATGCTTTATTTATTAGCATGTACTTACTGTCATATTGTTTTTTAATCTGCAGATACCATTGTTACTGCAATGTTCATGTGCGTTGCTTCACAGTAAATATGTGTATCTATCTGTTTTGTTTGTAAAATAGCTCATACAGAGAGATTTTTTTAATTTTATTTTTACCCACCACCGACGTTTAACTAAAATTTATTGTATCTGTTCTCTTGTATCCGTGCCCGGTGTTCGTTGCCTTGTTTTACTTTTATACACGGGTCAATCGGAACACCTCCAGGTTTTGGGTCGTGTGTGGTTCACATACAAGCATTGGACGTGTGGCGTGATAGAAATGTCGTACATAGCAGGAATCACCGATAAAGCATTGAAGTTAATTGCATCCATGCCAAGAGTGGCACTTAACAACTTAAAAGGACTTCCGGGGTCAAAGAAAACTGTAAGATTGTAATTATTTAGTGGATTGGTGTCTTGTCAGTTAAGAAAGTAATCTTGGTTTTATTAAAAGTCATACAGGTTATGTACGCTGGGGCTCGTATAGCCCTACAATGTAAGACATAGCACATGTTGTTTTTGTTTTAGTGCTATGTCTTACTATCCAAATAACGGCATTGTTTAGCTTGTTCCGATGTCGTTGCCATCGGAATGAGCAATCAAAGTTTCAGGAACATCTCACACACTTGGCAGCCTATATCGACACTCTTCCACTAATTTATGTGTAATTAATATACTTACTGTGCTGTCTTTATCCTGGCGGAATGAAAATATGATACTATCAAATGGACGCATTTTCACGTTCCGTTGACATACATTTGAATTTGTTGAATTTTATCAGAGAAAAGACATCAGAGTAAGTAAAGTCTGACTAAAACATTATGACTTTACATTGTAGAAAAGCTTCGTTATTTTAGTTGTCAGTTGTTTGAAATATTCCTGAAAATTTGACTTTCGTAACGAAGTTAGTTGACATCAAAACATGCTACACAGTGCCGTTAGTTAGGCTGTAAGACCTTGACGCCCACAGCATAAATATTAGCATCAAGGTCTTACATGTAGGACTAGGGCTCGTATCGTTGCTTACAATTTAACATCAGTCATATGTGTACTATATAATAATACAAGGGAGGACCCTTCTTTCCTTTCTCGCACGACCAATTTAAGAGTCAACGTCGATATTTCCACAGGGGCTCATATCGTTGCTTACAATTTACCTGTCATACATGTACTATACAATAACTACAAGGGGAGGATACTTCTCTCCTTTCTCGTGCGACCTATTTAAGAATAAACGCTGATATTTCAAACTAAGATTAGCAAAGCTTAATAAATTTGGTTCCCATATTTAGCTCAGGCATTCGAATGTGTATCCCCATCCAAAATTTGACTTAATATCATACCTATAAGGAATGCCAGACCATTTTTCCCTGCTACAGCTCCACATGGTTTTGATCATGCCCGCTTAATATGCAGGTAAAACCCTGCTGAATGGAATACTGTCCTCTCATTGGTTAAAAGAAAATGACATTCTGCATTTATTTATAACTTATTTTCATTTGGCCAATGAGAAGTCAGTATTCCATTCAGCGTGTTCTTGCATATTAAGCGGGTGCGATCATGGCCATGTCGAGCAGTAGCTTGGGAAAATGGTCTGGCATTCCTTAAAGGTATGATAGTAAGCCAAATTTATTACGCTACACGAAATTTATCTTGAAATATCAGCGTTTTTTCTTAAATAGGTCATGCGAGAAAGGAGAGAAGTGGTCCTCCCTTGTTGTTATTGTTGTTGTTGTTGTGGCGTTTAACGCCATTTTTCAGCACAAGATAGGCTATACATGGCGGCCAGTATTAATGGTGGAGGAAGAACCCGGGAAAACCCCGGATAGAACCACCGACCCACGAGAAGCTACTGGCAAGCCTTCTCACATACCCACATTGGCCGAATCCGAGACTCGAACCGCCGCAGACAGAGGTGAGATGGCAGTGATCCGTAATGAAGAGCGCTTTAGACCACTCGGCTTGTTGTTATTGTATAGTACATGTATGACAGGTAAATTGTAAGCAATGATACGTGCCCCTGTGGATATTTCATACTAGATTTTGCGTAGTGTAATTAATTTGGTACTGATGTTTAACATTCCTTAAAGTAGTCCTACAACGTAAGACACAGCACCCGATATTTTTGTTCTGGGGGGTGATGGGTCTTACTGCCTAACTAATGGCGCTGTGTAGCAAGTTGTGGTGTCGACTAACAATGTAACGAAAGTCACATTTTCAGTAATATCACACACAACTGGCATGCAATAACGACACTTTTCTACAAAGTAAAGTTACAATATTTTTGTCAGACTTTACTTAATACCCTGGTGCCTTTTCTCTAATAAATTCAAATTCTCACAAAAGAAATGGACCTGTTTTCAAGTTTCGTTGGCCTACATTTCACTTGGCTAGAAAGCAATGAAAGCCAGGAATGCCACAATCGGGTTAAGTTAAAATATTATTCTTTAACAAAATGATTAAAAACATATTATGCCTATTGGAACTGTAAGCAACGTTGCGTTTTGGTCAAGAAACATCCCCCACATAAACATACTTCAGCGTTCCTCGACTACCGTCGCATTGGAACGAATTCAGATGTATGTCAGCGGAACATAAAAATGCATCCATTTGCTGGTGTCATATTTTGATTCCACCAGGATAATGACAGCACAGTAGGAATATTAATTACACATAAATTAGTGGAAGAGTGTCAGTATAGGCTGCCAAGTGTGTGAGATATTCCTGAAACTTTGACTACTTGCTCCAGTGTCAACTGAGATCAGAACATGCTATACAAGACCGCTATTTGGGTAGTAAGAAATAGCACTAAAACAAAAACAACATGTGCTATGTCTTACATTGTAGGATTATCCTTAAAGGTATGATAGTAAGCCAAACTTTGGACAGGTGTACAAAGTCGAATGTCTGATGATGCAGTATCTAGTTTGAAATATCAGCATTAAATCATAAATAGGTTGTGCGAGAAAGGAGAGAAGTGCCTCATGTTATTATATAGTAGATGTATGAAAAGTAAATTGTAAGTAACAATACGAACCCCTGTGGTCATGTATTAGTCCTACAGTGTAAGACGTGTCACATGTTATTTATGTTTTGGTGTTATGTCTTACTGCCCAAATAACAGCCTTGCATAACTTGTTCTGATGTTGACTGACATTGGAATGAGCATCCAAATTTTCAAGAATATCGGACACACTTGGTAGCACATATTGAAGCTTTTCTACAAATTAAAGTCTTGTTGATTTAGGAGGACTTATTCTGATGTTTGTTTTTAAAAATAAATTCAGATTCTCACACAAGCAAATGGGTGCGTTTTCAAGTTTCATTGAACTACATTTCAGTTGGTTGGAATACGATGGAAGCCAGGAATGCCGAAATTGGTTAAAAGGATGATAAATATTTTGAACGAAACAAAGTTATCTAAACACTTCCTTCAATATTAGTATAATTTTATTCGTTTCATTAAAGAAGAGTTCTTCTTCCTGTATGATTTTGGCTTTCCTGCCTCCCATCAAATTTCAGACAGCTGAATGGAATATGAAAATGCATCCAGTTCATACGGTCAGATTTTGATTCCATCAGGATAAAGACAGCAATATACATGTAATCAATTAGATTTAAATTTGTGGAAGAATGTTGATATGGGCTGCCAAGTTTGTGAGATATTCCTGAAAATGTTACTTCTTGTCCGTCAGTCGACTTGGGAATACACTACACAAGGCCATTATTTAGACAATAAGACAGCACTAGCACACAAAAATATCATGTGATACCTCTTACGTTGTAGGACTAGTCATGTTTGCACATTAATCCCACAATGTAACACACCACACCTGACAATTTTGTTTGGTCGGGTTCGATGTCTTATCACCTAAATAATGGCATTGTGTAGTTTGGTCCCAAGTTGACCGACAGGAGAACAAGAGGTCAAATTTTCAGGAATAGCTCATACTTTGCAGCTCATATCAGCACTCTTCCACGCATTTAAGTCTAATTGATATACATATTTTTCTGTAACTATCCTGATGGATTCAAAATCTAACACGAGCAAATGTACTCATTTTCATGTTCTCTTGACATACATTTCGGTTGGTTGAAATGCGATGGTAGCCGAGGAATGCCAAAGTAGGTTTCATTGGGGACTTGTTAACTTTGTTAATAGTGCCTTGTGAAATAGTATGAAACATTTTGTTTCACTAGAGAAACAGGACCCCACTTCAGTATACTTCTGCATTCTTAACTACCTTCACATTTTAGCCAGTTTATAGGTATGTCTGTGGCGTATGAAAATGGATCCATTTGTTAGTATCAGTACTTACCACATAAAGAATCAAACTGTACTGCTCACATATAATAGAATCAAACTATATTGCCCACATATAGAATCAAACTATGCTTCCTACATAACGAATCAAACTATACTGCCTTTCCAGTGCTGAAGCAAGTTTTCATAACTGATACCCATTGGTTCTGTTGACTATCATCACAGTTTGCATGCACAAAATGTGGGAAGTCACTCCTATAACTTGTTTGGAAACTGGTATGTATCACATTTCCTCAACTTTCCTTGATTTTCCTGGTGATTATTATTTCTGGTGGTGTTTGTGTTGCATGTAGTGCTGTGTTATACCATATGATTCAGTCTGATAAATTTGTGTTGTAGCTGTGTGGGGTGGCTGACAGCTACATTGAGGAATTTGCTTGTAGAGCAAACAAACAAACATCAGCGTTACATTTTTTTTAAAATTCAAATTCAAAAGCTCTCTCTAACCATTTCTGCATCTGTATATATATCAGCCTAGTGGACTTCATATGAGACTTCCTGATATCATATTTCTATAACTGGCTTGATTATTTCTGGTACACAGATCTGTGTTTCCAACATTAAACTAAACATTTGATATCTCACTAATGAGTTGTCTAGAAGTTGATTTGAAAACATATAAATGATTATAATATATCTGATGAGACTCTTACTCACTTTCAACCTCTTCCTCAAAATATAAATGTTAAATGTAGTTTAAGTGTATGGGTTGGCAAAGATTGTTAAAGTTCAAGTATAAAATATCTATTTCTTTAAAATCTATATGTAAGATACTCTTGCTAATTAGAGAAACATAATCTACTATCTTGTCTCTAATATCATCAGCATTTTCAAAATCTAAAACTAATTGTAAGTCCTGTAAATAATCATTTAATTAATTTGCGTAAACACAAATGCCTGTTCTCACTTACATAGACCATAGAGCTAGACCTGTTAAACCAAATGATTAATGTTCATAAGGCCATGGGGTGAGTGTGCTGTAAACGTTCTGCTTGTATTGTTTTGGAAGATGTGGATTCTATTCAACATGACTGTGTACTATACTAGAAAATTAGAAACAGTTAAATCATGTAAAATGTCCCTACTACATTTGGATGATTATTATTAGGATTTGCTTCAGTCAAATAGTCATGTAGGCCTCATGTTAGCTTCTTTTTTATCAGCACACTAAAGCACAAATTTCGTGAAATTACAGTGTACATAAATGTGCAAGTTTCACAAGCCTTCCAAACCTGTTTCACTTTGTCCTGCCCTTGATCTAGTTGTAAGTAACCTTGTTTGAATAAATTATTCTGATGATTGACAGCCAGTGTGTAAGGATACAGTTTGGTGTCGCAACATTTTCACAGATACAAAGTTGATGTTTGTTAGCAATATACATAAAGTCATAGCTGTACAGTAAGACTGTTTACTCCTGAGACATTTGTTGAAGGATTGCCATGAAACTTTACATACAAATTCTTCCCAACATATAGTTGGTCCTGAATGAAAATGGTGTCACCCTGAAGTCCATTATCTTGAAAATCTTTTTATAGTTACTCCACATGAATGGATGGTCATATCAACATGGGGTTGTTATTAAGAGACTTATTACATCGTCTGATTGGTTATAAATGAAAATTGGTGCAGATCTGAAATTCATTATGGTCACAATGGCAGCCATCTTTAAAATCTTATTAGTACTCCTAAATGGAAAGTCATTCTGTCTTTGAGTTTTCACTAGAAGACTTCTTATGATGTCTTATTGATTCTAAGGGGGAAAAATCTGCCATTTGGGCATCAAATATTACATCACAGGAGGCATCTTGAAAATCTTGTTCCTGCTACTCCTTCTGAATGGCTGGTCATATCAAAATGGGGTTTTCAATAAAGACTTCTTGTGATGTCTAGTTGGTCCTAAATGAAAACGGTGTTGATTTTGATGTTGAGGATGATAGTCATCTTGAAAACCTTGTTATTACAATTTCTTCAAATTGGAAAGTCATATTGGAAGACTTTTTATGATGTTCATTTGGTACTAAGGAAAAGCTGCTACCTCTCCTGAATGGATGGTCATTTTAATATGGGATTTTCACCAGAAGACTTCTTATGATTCTGATTTAAACTGATACTGCTAAGACATCCAGTATGGCAGTTACGACCATCGTGAAAATCTTGTTATTACTACTCCTCCAGAAGTGATGGTCATACCAACATGAAAATATTATATATCTGAGATAGTTAAAAAGAAGAAGTGGTCTTATTATGAATTTCTATTTTCAGTCAGTAGAGTGTCATACCCTTTGAAGGACTTTTGTTTAAAAAAGCATTTATGATATTGTGCCAACCTCCATCCATCCATCTGTTCAATACCACATCTTGTCCAAATTTGCTGGGTGGAAATTCACATAACTTTTACATATGTCACCACTGTGGTGACTATCTGTGTGATTTTGGTCCAGAGTGGGGTTTAAAGGTTAAACATTGAAAAATTTCACATGTTTTTGGACCAAACTTCATTAATGTATCCATAGCAGGAAGCCACCTCATATGTGATGGAATTTTGCATTATTACCCCTAGGTAACTTTGGTTTGCAGGTGTTCTAGTTAAGCTTTAATATTGACTTCATTAGTATGTCAACCTTTTAATTTTGCTTCAGTTTCAAAGAAGACGTGGACGTGAAAAGGGGTCCAAGCATGGCCGTGGTGACAAGGGCCAGGGTGCACGAATGACTTTACCTCGCCTTGGCTTTGAAGGTGGACAGTTTCCGTTTTACCTAAGATTTCCCAAAGAACGCTACTACGAAGGACACCAGTAAGCACTTTGATTGGTCTTCCAGAATTGCAGTTTATTGAGGTCATAAAATAAAAACCTATATTCTAATTGTCTCATCTATGAATAGGGAAATGTAGATATCACTATATTCACATTAACAGTGGCATCATCAACTATATTTGAATCCTGTGTCAAAATTTTTGACAGGAATGCATCTTTTATATCAGTAACTATATTCAGGAGATGAAACATTAGTATTATACAGTGTTCTCACTAGATATAAAACCTGAAGAGTCATTGGACATTTGACATCAAAATCTCAAGTCAAAATAAAAATCTTGAGTTAATTTGTTTTTGAGTCATGAGCTCATATCTGGAATTGTGTCTTATTCATATAGCCAGCTTATGATTATGATTTCTTTCAGAGATTTATTCTCCTCAGAATTGTTACTATAATTTTGTTTCTTTGGAGTTGGAGGGTCAGAATGATAATCACTGGAAGGTCGTTTCTGAGACTGACAGATAAGAAGACATACTTCTTTGAGCTACTGTGACTTAACATTTCACAAATAGATCTAATTTAAATTATTCCATCATGTTTTGCAGTCTATAGTAATTACAAAACATGAAATAAGTCAATGAGTGTCAAGTTAGGTAAATTCATACTAATTGATACCTTACTCAAAACACCTGAATTTTTTAACATTTCACTGACTGAAGCAAATTAATCACCAGTTAAACACAATTAAAGCATGTCCACTTACCTTTGAAAATAGTCTTCACAAGCAACCATATTTTTTTTACAGTTTTGTATTGTTGGTTATAGTTTGCTGGGCAATCAAGCAAACACTGATCTGCAATCAAACGTTAATCCATTCAAGTCAAATTTAATCCTTCTTTCTCAATCATAAACAACAAAGATAATCTCAAAATAATCTAACCTTGATTTAGTTATGCATGGCATCAATGACATGTTGGCTTTTCCCAGTTAATATTGATTTTGCATATGTGTGATATTATTGGCCAATAAGTTGTAACCAGTAGTATAAAAAATGTTAACACTGGTGCATAGTCATTTTCTTATAGACAATGTGCACTTGGTAAGAAATTATGCTGGAGGCAAATCAAGAGTAATTGAGACTGATGCTCCATCCCAAATCCCATAGGTTTCCTTATTTTTAGAATAGGTACAATTTAAATTCTCTGCATCAGAATCCTAGGAACACTGTAATGTTACTGTATACTGAATGTTTGTACCCTGATATACTACTTTACAGCTCTTTTCTTATTCCTTGTAAATATGTTAATGCTTTTGATTAACGTCTTAGCTCTGTATTCCAAATTTCCTTCCATAAATCTAGGAAAGATTAAAGCAGCATGTTTTATGTTTGATTTTCTTAATTAATCCAGATTTCTATGGCCTATGGTATGGGTCAGTCATTTGGATTCATCTGATTTGCATTCCCCAATGTAGTATCATCAAGGAGAGCTTTTAAGTTCTCAGCTCTCAAAACAGCAAGCATTGATGTTTTTGATGAATCTTTAAGCAGTAAAAAATGATTTATGTTTCACATGTAAATCAGAAAAAGTTTGATACAGGATTTTATTAGAAAAAAAAAGTGTGAAATCATTTCTGTTTAAATTATCTTGTTATCAGCACCCCCCTCCAAAAAAAACCCCAAAAGTATTTTAAAAAACATTTGAATATGGTATGATCTTACTAAAGCATTGTAGGGAAATGGTTGCAAAACTCCAGCATTATTCATAACAAGAAAATGAAAACATAGGGAATGGCTGCAGATCTTTAGCATTATTCATAACTAGGAAATGCATACGAATGGCAATGGTCACAAAATGCAGTCATTATTCATAACAAGGATAAGCAGGGATCGTCCTGGGCTTCGCCAATGTCGCAAATTGCGATTTTTTTTCCTTATTGGCGACAAAAATATCCCATCTGGCGATTTTTTTGGCGACAGACTTTTTGGTTATTTAATTTGTACATACAATCATGGATTTGGACTGAATAAATTTAAAGCCAGAACGAAAGGAAGCCACAAACTTGACTAAGTAATGCATTGGAATCAATCTGTTAAACAAACGATCCTTTGTTCTTATTGACAACCCCATCTTTACAGTGCATTGTTACATCATAATCTGCTTATGCTGACATCTGGGCTGAGTACTGTATGCTGTGATACAGTCATTCATGCTACCGCACTATACCTACAACTGACCGACTTCTGAAGACGCGAATAGAACAGATACAATTAATTGAATGACTAATCCTTCTGTTTTTTTTTGTTTTTTTTACATATACCAATACAATAGTTTTGTTGAACCTTCATAGAAAACTGATAACCTTTGAAGTACCGACTACTGCGTATATATACAAAGCAAATGGAAAAAATCTCAATCACAATTATATCTGTCGCCAGTGCAGCATTTTACTCATTGATCTTTTCCTTTTGCCATCAATCCCGTGTTACGGCTGCAGAGACTTAAACTCCGCAACAAAAAATAGCTAAAAAGAAAAGTTTTGCATAATTAATAATAATTATTTATTTCTCAAAATACAGGAGTGAAAGAATACCTAAATAGGGTGTGAATTTATGCTTATATATACGGTACAATATTGCCAAGTGTTGACTCATGTAAGTTTCATTCGTGGGAATGGAGATCCTATTTTGTTTGTTGAGAAAATTTATACAGCATTCAGTGATCATTCTTGGGATTTAGGAAGCAATTCACTACAAGCTTTGTGAAGTTAGCCATAAGGGTGGGGGGGGGGCTGCTGAGAGACTACTGGTGTCACCTGTCAGCACTTTAGACTGTGAATGTGGATTCAGTAAGATGAACCTCATAAAAACGGACATCAGAAATAAACTCTGCATCTCATCTCTCGAGAATTTAATAAGAATCAGCATGTACAGATGTGAAAAATTAGACTTTGAAACTGCGTTCAACAAGTGGGCAGCCCTAAAATCGCGACGTATCTTCATGTAACACTTTGTAACATTTTGTTAATGCTTGTTGTAATTAGAGTATTAACCAACCCATCTTTTGTAATTTTCATTGCCTGTTACATTAACAGACTAAATTAACACTTGAAAAAATGTACACTACTTGTTCTGGCGACACTTTTTGAAAATTGGCGACAAAATATTGAGGTTGGCGATTTTTTTGGTGACAGCTTTTTAAAAGCCAGGACCATCCCTGGATAAGCATTCCTGTGGCAATGGCCACAAAACTTTAGCATTATTCATGACAAGAAATTGCATATGCAAAGCTGAATTGTTATCATAATCATAACTATGAAAAAATTGGGTATTTTACTCCCTGGTTTGGAACTATTTGCATTTGTTAAAACAACACTGGTCAACAGTGAAATCATTACTGACTTGAAAAGGCCCTAATCTGTAGTATTTTGGTGTGCCGAACACGAATATAACCGTGAAAAATTTGTATTGGCTCTCGTTTTGAAGATATTCATATACCTCATTTTCTATGTTTCACTGTGTAAATTTCTCCAGTAGGACTGCAGCAACATCCGGAATAATGATGTAACATTGCATAATACCATCATGCTCACATCATCCACAGTTGATTGCATCATTTTCTGATGCAATGCAATACTAACGCCATGCGGCTGCTGAAGTAAGTTGACGTCAGCAGTGTACTATACATGTGTAGGCCTATTATACTAATGCCAGGCGGCTGCTGAAGCTGACGTAAGCAGTGTACTATATAAAGCCCAATCAGATAGGTTCAGCATTTAAAATATTTTAGACGTTGTGCGAGACAGTTCAAGCTACTGTTACATAAAACTTATTATTTTATCCATTTACGTACAATAAAGAACAGTAATGCCTCGAAAGTGTGTTAATACCGCGGACAATTTTTGCTATATTTGTGGGGAAGTGACATTTGCCAACCAGAAGAAAAGTATCAATTCTCAAGTGAAGAAGGCATATCATCTTTACTTCGGATGCAAGGTTGGTGACCAAGACAAGCCTTGGGCTCCGCATATATGCTGTGCTACATGTACAACACAGCTTTCACAGTGGTTGAATTGCAAAAGGTCATCAATGCCGTTTGCAGTCCCAATGGTGTGGAGAGAGCCAAGCAACCACCTAAATGACTGTTACTTCTGCTTGGTTCCTCCTCTTTCCGGCGGAATAACGAAGCGAAAGAAGTCGAGAATAGTCTACCCAAACATTCCGTCTGCATTGAGACCAGTTCCACATGGTGAGGGACTTCCTATTCCAGAACCTCCAGCAGAATATTCTCTTGATTCATCTGACGAAGACAAAGGTGAGTCGACCTGTTCTTCTCCTGGTCCATCAGCATGCAGTGATCCAGATTTTCACTGTGGTGCATCATCAACCCCACACAGAATAACACAGGAAGAACTAAATGACCTGATTCGTGATTTGGACTTATCAAAGAACAAGGCAGAATTGCTAGGATCAAGACTCCAACAATGGAATCTTCTAGAAGAAGATGTCACAATTACTGCATATCGAAAGCGCCACCAGCAATTGGAGCCTTTCTTCAGAAAGGAAAGTAATCTGATATTCTGTTCCGATATTGAGGGCCTCATGAATGCTTTAAAAATCACTCATGACCCACAAGAATGGAGACTATTTGTGGACTCTTCGAAACTGAGTCTCAAGGCTGTGCTTTTGCACAATGGAAACATTCTTCCATCTATTCCAGTAGCGTATGCTGTCCACATGAAAGAGACATACGATAACTTAAGGCAGCTACTGAATTCCATTGAGTATAACAAGTACAGCTGGCACCTCTGTGGTGATTTGAAGGTAGTTGCCCTTTTAATGGGACTGCAGCAAGGATATACAAAATACATGTGTTTCTTATGCGAGTGGGATAGCCGAGCAAGGGAAATGCACTACATGAGGAAGGAATGGACTCACAGGCAGAATGTAGCCATTGGAGAGAAGAATATCCAACACCCAGCTCTGGTTGAGGCTCAGAAAATCTTGCTACCACCCCTTCACATCAAACTAGGTTTGATGAAGAACTTCGTGAAAGCCATTGACCGGACTTTGCCAGCATTCCGATACCTGCATGAAAAATTCCCTCGACTCAGCGAAGCAAAGATTAAAGAGGGAGTTTTTGTGGGTCCTCAGATTCGAGAGCTTTTCAAAGATGACCGGTTGAACAACTTGCTGGAAGGTGACGCGAAACAAGCATGGAATGCTTTTCGCCTAGTTTCTACAAACTTCCTCAGAAATGTTAGGGCAGAAAACTATAAGGAACTAGTAGAAGACATGTTGATGAAGTATAAGAAACTTGGCTGCAATATGTCTCTAAAGATTCACTTCCTTCATTCCCATTTGGATTTCTTTCCTAGCAACTGTGGTATTGTTAGTGATGAACACGGCGAACGTTTTCATCAAGATATCGCAACAATGGAACAAAGATACCAGGGAAAATGGTCCACTACAATGCTGGCTGACTACTGCTGGACACTCCTCAGAGATGCTCCCGAACAGCTGTACAAGAGACAGGCGAAGAAATCTAAGATGTAGTCAATGACTTGATTTTTTATAGGTAGGCTATTACAGTTGACCTTTTACTATTGGAATGCATTTCGTTATGTAAACATTAATTTCTTGCAGATTACAAAAAAACTAGAGCCAATTTTGCAATTTGACTGTCATATTCGTGTTCAGCACATAAAAATTGATAAGAATTGACTAATTTTATTTCAGTAACATGACTTTTGTAAAAATTTGTTGTCCAGTGCAATTTGATCATAATGTGAACACTACAAACATAATACAGGTGCTAAGTGATGGAGTCTTAATCGTGACAGTGTTAATCATACCTTTTAAACTTTGTGTCAGCTTAGTAACTGAGACTAGGGTGCTATCACATTGATCTATTACTATCATCTGAAATGTGCATCAAACCACTGGAACTTGAACAAGCACAAAACATCTTGAACTGAAAGCCATAGCATAGTTTATATCCATTGAATGCACCATCATGGCCTTTGCCTATGCCTGGCAGACTATGCTGACAACTTTGAACACAGTGCTTATAATTTAATTGTTTTGAGTAATTTGAATGCATGAAACAATTTGATGCATTTGTTAAAAATAGAATTCTGTTTTATCAGAGATTTAATTAATGCATGCACAGAGGAATACAGTCATTTATTGATGTGGATAAATGTTTGAAATGTATTATGTGCTCCTTGTTAACCCTTTACCTCATACAAGCCTCTACTCCATTCGTATGGAAGCGCCTTTTGACGCCTCTGCAAGATTCGCATAGAAGCGCCTTTTGATGCCTGCTGTAAACATCAGCCATTTTGAGCTAGTTTTCGTAGCGCCACCTTCGGGGAAAACCCCCCATTACATACTACATTCATTTCTGCGAATGACAATTACGTCAGATCACGTGGTCGCTATTTATGCACTGGTCAATATCTGCTATTTAAAGTAACTGGGTCGTAATCTCCACTCTCCAAAATGGCAGCCGCGGATTTCATTCAGTACGTACGAAGTTTTCACGATTAGAATAACAACCACAAAAGATTCAATAAATTAGGTAAAGGCTCTGATATTAATGTAGGCAGCAATTAGTTTTTATAAATTATCAAATTCAGATGACTTAGTGATATAGACGCACACGAAAACCTTGTAAATTTCGAGTATCGGAAATGGCAGCTACGGTTGGTCACGCGGCCTCACGGACATGACGGTGAACGAGTTCTCTCAAGATTTTGAAACACATAAAAAAAATTCTTCTGTGGAAAATAATTACACAGCTATAACAATCGGACTTTACTCTTCAATTTTTCCATATATAATAGATGTCTACCTAAAACGTAACAATCAGACATTACTCTTAAATTTGTCCACATATAATATATGTGTACCAAAAATGTAAAATGGTTAAAATTGTTGTTAAACGTAACATACACTAAATTGCTTAACAGTTCACAGGCAGGATTTCATTCAGTACTTACGAAGTTTTCACGAGTAGAATCACAACCACGAAAGATTCAGTAACTAAGGTAGAGGCTCTGATATTTATGTAAGCAGCAATTAGTTTTTATTGATTATCAAATTCAGATGACTTAGTGATGTAGACGCAGACGAAAAACATGTAAATTTCGAGTATGAGAAATGGCAGCTACGGTCGGTCACGCGGCCTCACGGACATGACGGTGAACGAGTTCTCTCAAGATTTTGAAGCACATAGAATATTCTTCCGTGAAAAATAAGTACACAGCTATAACAATCGGACTTTACTCTTCAATTTTTCCATATATAATAGATGTCTACCTAAAACGTAAAATGGTTAAAACTGCTGTTAAACGTAACACCACTACATTGCTTAACAATTCACAGGCATGCCTATGCGGATGCGGTCTGCTAGGTAACAGGTGTTCTATTTATAGCGTGCTGCACTTTGTCACTATGCTCTTTGAGGTAAAGGGTTAAATAAGAAGCTTTCTGCAAAATGACTTGATTTTCTAATGGGACTCAGACATGGATAAAGTTTCCATCCTTTGAAGAAATAGTATCAAGAACAATAAAATCTCAAGATTTCTTTAAATTTAAAAGATGAGAGTTTACAAGTTTTGTACTTAATATTTTGATAAATAATTACAGGGTGGCATGTTGGTCATTCTTAGATAACTACCTGGTTGTAACAAGTTTTCTAGTTGGTCCTAGATGAAAATTGTGCCAGTATGATGCCCAATATGGCTGCCACAGTAGCCACATAGAAAATCTTGTTATCACTACTTCTCTTCAATGAAGAGACATATTGAACTGGGGTTTTCATCAGAAGACTTCTTACATCTACTTGGTCTGAAATGAAATCTTGTTACTTCTACTCCTCCTGAATGGATGGTCACATCAACATGGTGGTTTCACTAAAAGACTTAAGACAGTCTTAAATAAATATGGTCCTGAACTGCCACTGCAGCTATCTTGAAAATCTTCTCACTTTCTTTTGAATGGAAAGTCAAATTGACATGTCTTTCACCAGAAGACTTCTTATGATTTCTAGTTAGTCCTAAATGAAAAAGGCACCAATCTGATGTCTAATATGGCTATGATATCTTTAGAATCTTGTTATCATTAATGCAGAATGAATGGGGTTTTCATGAAAAGACGTTTTACAATGTCTAGTTTGCCATAAATGAAAAAATGGTGCCAATCTGTCCTAAAATATAGCTACCATAATGGCCTTCTGGAAAATCGTATTTTTGATACTTCTCCTAGATGGCTGGTTACACCAACATTGCTCTTTCACCATTTGGTCCTCTCCTAGATGGCTGGTTACACCAATATTGCTCTTTCACCAGTTGGTCCTCTCCTAGATGGCTGGTTACACCAACATTGCTCTTTCACCAGTTGGTCCTAAATGGAATGTTATTAATATGATTTCCAGTAAGATCAAAATGGAAGCCATCTTGAATATCTTGTTATTCCTACTCCTCCAAATAGAAAGTGTGATTTCCACCAGTTGTAATGTCTTGTTTGTCCTAATTAAATTAATGCTGATTTGACATCTTACACCTACTTATCTTAGAGGAAAAGTCATTTTGACATCGGGGTTTTAGTAGGAAGAGTTTTTATAGTGTGTAGTTGGTTGTCATTGAAAATAATAGACACTGACCCTCAATATTCAGCTTGAAAATATTGTTATTTTTATTCATCCCAAAAAATGGCTATATCAACTTTTCACCAATAGACTTCATATTATACCTAGTTGATCCTGCCAATGATACATCCACCACAATGGTTGTATTTAAAATGTTGCTGTCATGGAATGGATGGTCTTATTGACATAAGGTTTTCACCAAAGAAACTTCTGATATGTCTAATTTGATCTAAATGAAAATGGTGCCAATATAATATCAATGATGTCAACCACAGCAGCTAATTCTACAGTCTTGTTACTTCAGCAGATGTCAGAGATGGTTTCAACACTCAGCTCTTAAAAGGAATTGGTCTTATCTTGATTCCTAAAAATTCTTTTCAGCCAGTAGACTGTCAGTCCCGTCGAGGGACTCTAGTTAGCTTGACTAGTCACAGCCCTGAAATGCTCATGGGATGGTCTGTTTTTTTTGCATCTGTCCATCTGTTAGTACCAGTTTCTTATCACTACTTCTTATAAACTACTTGGAGTATTGTCATGAAACTTTACACATGCATTCAGCACATGGTCTGGTTGGTCCTAAGGTGGCACTCACCAGTTATTATGTACTTTTGAGATAGTGATGTATGTAAGGTGAAGTTGTTTGCATTTAAAACATGCACAATGGAGAGAGAATGTTGGCATACCTCTATGCTACATTAATGTAATGTGGATGATGTTTCTTTGGATATTGTGCTTTTGGAAATTGTACATGATCTAAGCACACTACTAAGTAAAATGACTGCTTCCTTGTGTTAAAAAATCAGCCTGATTTAGTCTAAAGTACACTATCCATAGCAGCTATTAAAATAGGGAAAATGAACTTTGCCAGACTAGACATTGCCAGCTTCTGAAAGTGCAATGAATGAATTACCAAATATATAAAATGTTAAAAAAGTTATCAGCTCTTTTTTTATGCAATTTACCTCTTAAGTTCAGGAAGTGAAAATGACCAAGTGGAGCTAGCACTTTTTTGAAAGGTGCACATCTGGAGTAAGGCCAAGCTGTATACTCTATAACCCATATTACACCCATCAATTGAACACCAAAATAAAGGGAATTAAAGGTTCTTTGAACTAAACCTAAGGTCTTTTTAAATAGCCAGTATAACCAGTGAGGAAAGCCGGGGAAATTCTTTTTCTTTAGAATTCTATCCCTATGCAAAATACGAAACTGTAGAGCGCCACCTAAATGAAAATGGTGCTGCATATATATTCAATACGGCTGCCAAAATGGCCATCATGAAAATTTTATCATTACTTCTACTGGATAGAAAGTCATATTGATGTAGAGTTTTTGGCAGAAAACAATTTATTTGATGTAAGTTAGTCCTTAATGAAAATGATGCCAATCTAACATCCTATATGGTTACTATTCAGGGATGATCCTGGCTTTTAAAAAGTTGTGGCAAAATAAACCCGCCATCCTCAATATTTTGTCACTAATTTTCAGAAAATGTTGCCAGAACAAGTAGTGAATATTTTTCCAAGTCTATTAATGTAAATATATTGCAAAATAAATCATTACATGACTGTTTTGCACTACTTCCATGGTCTTTGCATCTCGCGTCACCGTTAGTGTATAGGTATGACTGTTGTAACCTGAAATAAATGCATTATCAAATGTAAAATATCTACTTTCCTGACATCTACAGTCTCTCTCACTCTTTTTTTAATAAAACATCAGGTATTAAGCAAATCTATATTATGTACATTATTTTCCAAATAATGGTTTCGTAAGGAACTTTAGTTAATTACATTTTAATACAAAAACCCTATGATCGTACTTTGCAATGTAAGATAAGTGACGTATAATGCGACTGTCAGTATCATGCAGTCAGGAATTAAATGCCCTTCCCTTTATGGCTAGCTTCACAAAGTACATCTTTGTCAACCAGGAGTTCAGAAATTTATTTTTGCTGTGCTTTACATGCTTTGCTTGTAGTGAATTACTTCCTCGACCCCAAGAATGATCACTGAATGCTGTAGATTTTTTTCTCGACAAGCAAACTAGGGTCACCATTCCCACCAATGTAACTTACACAAGTCAACACCTGGCGTTAATGTACCGTATGTATAAGCATTAATTACCATCATTAAACTAAAAGAAGGGATGAAGAAAAAGATCACAGAATATATGTGCCCCCACCCCAAATAATTCGAAATAAATGTGTTATTTAGTAAGCAGTGTTACATGCCTATATGAGTTACCACTAAGGAAATAAGGTGGGATATAAAATGTGGGAAATAGTTATCATATGTATGGTAGTTTGAGACCACATTTGAACTATTAACATAAATTCACACCCATTTTAGGCATTGTTAGTTATAACAGAAAAGGGTATCTTTTATTGGGTATTGTTTATTTGTCAGTCAATTGCTAGTGCTTTCACTCATTATAGAACAGGTGGTTTCTTTGAAGTATGTAGATGAGGCTTGAGTCGAACCTTTAGCTATTATGCAGTTTGGTCACAGCCGACCAGAATATGAAATTTGGGCACGTTGAGGGGGAGGTGAATAATACACACCACAGGGAGACATGGTGTGTCTTTTGAGAATTTCACGTGCATTGGACCCAAAAAATCAGTGAATATTTAGTGAAAACAATGTTTAAATATGCTGCAAAAAACTTTCCGATGGTATGTCTCAATCAGGATGTTTTCGGATTCAATCTCCCAACTTGGTTTTTGAAAGGATTTATTTTTTGCATGACACACTAGAATAACTGATCGATATTAACTAAATTTATTCAATGACTATTTGAATTCTTTGGAAATCTTTCTGTACATTTGAAACTTTAACACAGAAGGGACATTTTTCATTGGAATGTATTCGGATTTCTTGGAATTATTGGAATTGAAAGGTCTTTTAGAAAATAGGAATTCATTCACTATGCTGTAAATTAATTTAATTCTTTCACTCCTGTATTTTGGGAAATAAATTATTTTCAATTATGCATATCTTGTTTGTTTTGCTGTCTTATGTTACGTGTTTAAGCTCTAATAAACAGTAACAAAAGAAAGAGTGAAAACAACGAGCTTTGAAAAATATAACAAATATAAATTTATTTGCCTGGAAAAACACTGTAAAAATGAGGAAAAAAAGAACTTATGGTTTAAGAATCTGATCCAAGAATAATCCACAAATTAAATTTTAGAAGTCCTGGTAATGAAATGTTCTGATGAATTCAAGTTCAAGTCCTGATGAATAATCCAAAATGGAAGGCAATGACATATACTATAACCGTTATACTATGAATGTGTCTACAGTTCTTTGCTGATTCACAAACAATATTCCAGTGTTTGAATTTCTGAATAAAATTTAAAGAAATATCTTTGTTTAAAAATTCTGTATGAGCACTCAAATATTTCCAGGAAAAAGAATTAATCTTTTAGAATCCAAATAATTTGAATAAAAATTAAAATAACTCCAAACTGATCACAAACAAACACTTCCAGTATAAAAGCCCAACTGACTAATTTCTCTATAGACAAAGGTTATACAGTAACTTCAGGTGCAAAACAAATTCTTGGATGAGGGTCAAATCCCCAGAATTTTGAGAACATCATAGAAATATCTAAAGTCACATAGTCCCAGTCAGCCTCAATGTCACTATTATCATTCACACATTAAAAAGTTGATTACTTGATTCTCAGTCAAGGTCAAGAACTAGATCAGCAAAAGATACAAAGTTAGTTGTTTACGACTAACAGTCAGGTCAAACTAATTTCTGGAAAATATCAAATTCCTAGTAAACAAAATTACATTACTTTGACATGTAATGAAATTAAAAATAAAAAGATTTTAAAACTTATGAACAATTAAATTAAATATAAATTAAATCAAATATACATAACACTATTTCTTGTTGCATAGTTTAAGTTCCTGGAGTCATAACATGGGATTGATGGCAAAAGTAAAAGATCAGTGAACAAAATTACCATATACTTTATTACTTAACCCAGCAGGATTCCTGTTTGTTTTCACACTCCTTCTTCAAAATATCACAAGCAGTTGTAAATGAATTGACGACTTGTGCCTTGATACATACAGCACAGAACATGTGATACACTTTAACTCTGTATCATATCTCAGCCACTGACGCCCAAGTTTGCAGCTGTCGAGAAATTTTTGGGAACTTTTGACCCATTTATCATGATGTGGTGTTACCATCACTACATGTAGATGATGTTGGACTGTCAGGTATAACATTAGGTTCAGTGACTGTGTTGTCTGATGACTTTGCACTAAATCCAGATGGAGTTAATTTTGTTAAGTTACTCTTAGGATGACATGATGCACATGCAATGTCTAACTTACATAATGTTATGATAAAGTTGCACTCTTGACAGTATATAATACAGCAATCGTTACGTCAAAGGTAATCAGTTTTCTATGAAGTTTCTACAAAACTATTTCATTGAATTATTTTTTTTTTAAACTGAAGGATTAGTCATTGTTCAATTAATTGTAGTTGTTTCTGTTTACGTCTTCAGACGTTAGTCGATTGTAGGTATAGTCCAGTAGCATGACTGAGTGTATCACAGCATCAGTATCAAGCCAGATGGCAACATAAGTGAATTATGATGTAACAATGCACTGTAAAGATGGGTTTGTCAATCCGAACAAAGGATTTGTTTATGCAACAGATAGATTTCAGTGCATTGTGTATCCAAGTTTGTGGCTTCTTTTCGTGGTCCCTTTGAATGTCTCCACTCAGATCCATGATTTATATACAAATTAAACAGCCAAAAAGGTTGTCACCAAAAAAATCACCAGATGGTATATTTTGTCGCCAATAAGGGAGAAAAAAAATCGCAATTTGAGACATTGGCAAAGCCCACGACAATCCCTCCTATTGCGGTCAACTTAAATTTGTTATCTCTACTTCTCTTAACTGGAAAGTCATATTGACATGGTGTTTTTAATAAATTACTAATTGTGATGTATAGTTGGTCCTAAATGAAAAATATTATCACTCGGATATACATGATGGGCAAGAGAGTGGCCATGTTGAAATCTTGTTATTGCTACTCCTCCTGAATAGAGATGATCATTTCTGCATAGGGTTGTCACTAAAAGACTTCATATGATATCTAGCTTGGCAATCTGACATCCAGTATGGCAGTCATTGTGAAAATCTTGTTATTACTACTCGTTTCAAAAAGAAAATTGTATCAGCATGAGGTTTGTGCATGAAGACTTATTATTAACACTGGTTGTTCATAAATGCTGAACTGGCTTTTACTATGGTCATCTCCAAAATCTTGTTATCGCTACTTCTCAACAGAAAGTTATATCAACATTGGGTGACTTTCAGAAGATTCCTTATAATATCTAGTTGGTTCCAGAATTATAAACGTTCTAATCTGACCCCTGATGTGGCAGCAGTAGTGTCCAGTTTAAAAATCTTATTTTTTATTACTTGTCCTTTATGGATGGTCATATCAACATTGGATTTTCATTTCACGCTGGCCATAAATAAAATGGTGCTTGATTGACATCCAGTATGGCCACCATGGCAGCTATCTTGAAAATGTTTTTGTTGTTACTCTTAATGAATGGATGGTCATGGTATTTAACCAAAAGACTTCTGATGTCTAGTTGGTCCTAATGAAAATGATACTGATTTTAAATCCATTATGGGTGCCACAAGGGCAAATTTGAAAATCTTGTGTTTGCTCAGAATAATCAAATATGGTTTCATCACTCAGCATGTAAAAAGAAGAAATATTCTTATCTTGAATTTCTGGATATTCATCTTGAATTCCTGGAAATTCTTGTTGGACAGGAGAGCATCTATGCCTTTGAATGGCTCTTGTTCTGTTTCTTTTAAAATGTTTTGGTTGATAATTTATAAATATTCCTTTAGTTTATAATTGATTTTATAAGAATAACAATCATATGATGAAACCCTGCTATAACAAACATTGTTATAACACAAATTTGGATCTGTCCATGATGGTGACAGGGCTTCCAAAATGTTACAGTAATTTCTTGAAGTACTTTATGGTCTTAGTGCCAAAATAAACACGACTTTGGTTTAATAATTTGATAGGATGAGTTGTCTTGAAAAGAAAAAGGAATATCTTATCATTTCGTCTCTTTATTTGAATAAGATGGTAAAATTTTCTACTTGTGAATGTTCATTTCAACTGTGCAAGCAAATCATTACTTCACTTTTATATTGTTATTCTTTCTTTAAAAACATCATCTCTTTAAAAAGCTGAGAATTGTTAATCTAACTATCAACACAATATCTATTAAGTCATGTGATTGCTTTCAATGCATCCTGGGTAAACATATTGATCAGTCCAGGGTAAATGGGGCCCAAGGTGATTGAGTGGTCTGAGGTACTTTTCATAGCAGATCACTTTACATGTCACCTCTGTCAGTGTGGGTCACCTCTGTCAGTGTGGGTTTGAGTTTTGACTTGACCAATATGGCTGTGTGAGAAAGTTTGCCAGTAATTTCACATGGGCCAGTAGTTTTTGGATTTTCCTGGGCTCTTTTTCCACTAAAGATTGTTGAAATTACTGGGTGCTGCTTTATAACAATTTTAAAAAATCTAAACCTGCCATTGTGAGCACATGGCCTTGTCAGACAGTCATCATACAATCAACAGACCAGTGAATCACACTGTCCATTTCCGAAAAAATAATAACCCCCATTTGATTGTTTGTTAACATTTAATCCTGCAGTAGTCAAAAGAATTATGTGCAGTATTCAGATTCACTTGAAATCTAGCTTAGAAAATTCTGCCACACTGCAGACATTGTAGCGATATGACTGAAACATTGTTAAAGCTACGTTAAAGATCCAAATCACACACACACACACACACCTCCTCCATTTGTAAAGCGATACAAACACAAAAATTGTTTTCTTAAGTGACTTGTCAAACTATTGTGCTAGACATAATTAATGTGGTGACTTAATAGTCAGGGAGAAAGAGCTGAAAAATGATTTGAGGACATAATACTTGCAGCCAGTTTTGTAACTTTATACATTTTCTTTTATCCAGCATGAAAAGACAGTATCCACCCTTGTCTCTTCTCCAACTCCAAAGGATGATTGACTTGGGACGGGTAAATCCGGATGAACCTATTGATCTGACAACTCTTTGTAACACCAAGTTATTTAAGTGCAATCCTGAACACCATCACTATGGAGTAAACCTGACTGATGAGGTATGTATGACAAAAACTCAGATTTTGTCATGTCTAAAAAGCACAGGTGAGACATTTTTATCACTTTTGCAATGGCTTTTTTGTTGTTGGGTCATTTGGGATGGGGGGGGGGTATTGTGATCATCTTTGTCTATCAATCCACTGAGTTTAATTTTCCTCAGTACTAACGTTGCCAATTGGGCACCATACACAAGATGGTTATGATTCTTTAAACCCCTCTCCTGGTATATCAGGACAGGGATCAGAGCTATAATAAACAAAAAATTTAATTACACATTTTGTATTTAATTTTTTTTACTAAATTTTGTACTTGTATTCATAGCTGGAGGACATGCAACATATTTGTAATGGATTTGGGGTTACAACCCTTGGATCATGGTCCAGAATGGGTGTATTGTTATTGGGAGTCAGATTCATCGGGGAGTGGGGGTGGAGGAAACAAGTAATAAAAAGCATTGATACTCACCTGACCATAAAGCCCAATGAGTTTATTGTATGACACCGTGTCTGGCATATGAAAAGCTGAGCTTGTTAACAGTCTGATGGCATTATTCTGATGTTCATTTGATCAAACTTGAAATACATCCTTATGTCATCAATCTGAAACAGGTTTATTAATGAACCAGATCCTTGCATATTAAATAGGTTTATCTTGTTTCTGATTGGTTGAGGTTCTTACCACTCTGTAATCATGTTTATGATCTGATTTTGCTCAAACTTGGAATATATGCTTATATTTTTTAATTCTCTGACAAGTTCAGTAATAAGCAAAATACATGGATGTTAACTTGATTTTGCATCAGTGCATCAGATTGGCCATATTTCAGATCAAATTTTTATCAGCCATGAAATATGGGCTTATATCATCAATCTCATGGACGAGTTCGATATGAGTGAGGTTGACACATTAAAGAGGTTATCTTGTATCTGATTAGCTGGGCTTGTTACCACCTGAAGGCCATATATCTGACCTGGTTTTGGCCAGGCATTTAGGGTCCAGAAATCACAGGAGTGTGATAATGAATGAGATCTTGAATATTAATGAGTTGATGTAGCATCAAATTGATCAATTTTTGATCCAATGTTGAGTTAAAAAAAATTAATAGACTTATTATTATCAAGATGTCCCATGAATTTTATTATGTACAAACGCAGTGCATATAAAATTTAGTGTAATGAGAAACGATTTTTAAACTATATGCTACATAATCTGGGTTTTTTCTTTGTTTTGTTTTCTTTAAAATATCTTCTCTCTGAAGGATACAAGGGAAGTTTTGTACCTTAGTATTTCAAACATACAGCACTATGTACCATGATATATCACAATTAGTGAGCAACAATGTAATTTTCTGGAGCTGGGATATGGGATTCATTTTGTTTTACATTTCCAGCTCTCAGATAGGTGGAAAATATATTTTGCTCTGATTGAAAGTAATATAACACCATATTTTATCCATTATTTAAAGAAAAAAATGCCTGAGGTGAAATTTTTAAAACTATCTTTTCCAGAAGAAAAATCACAGTCTAGACACCCCTGTAATTAAATGAACAGTGCCTTACACTTCCAGTATATGAATTTGTTATGTGTATGTTAACTGTTGTATAAGTTGTCTTCTAAAAATTGTACCAAATGTGGGATGTTTAAGCTTACACTATAGCTGACAACCTGTAAAAAATATTGTGCTGACAATAAAAAGTTTGTTGACAAAATAGGAAGTGTGAACACTGAAGCCTACAATTTACTAGCTACACTATTGATATAATAGGCATGGAAACTTTGAGTGGGAGCCTAACACCTGGGACAAGATGACTATCAGGGAGTACCAGTAAACATATAATATACTGACTTAATGAGAAAATATTTAGTGGACTGGAGAAATTAGATAAAATGAATACAAAAGATATCTGCACTCCTGAAAATCCCAGGATAATTCTTAATCTTACAATTGAAAACATGTACTTAACACATTAACATGCGTTAGTGAATAACGAAACAAAATGACCTTTTTTTTAACTTTATTCCCAAATTTTTCCAACAGTTGGATTTGGTCCGTTTTCTTTTACAACATCCCATTTGACCACCATGTTGGCATATTTGAGACATGTCAAATGTGATTCAAGATTCATAAATATAATTATATTTCTAATATCTAAATTAATTTGTGACAAACATATCTGCTATATAAATAAAACAGTGATAATATTTGAAATTATTTTGTCATGAAAAATGAAAACATTATTTTAATACCATTCAATTTGTCACAAGATTACTCAGGAATTTCCCTAGCTACGATGTCGTAGCCTCAACTTGATTTTGTTGTGGTTGAGGCTACGAACTGATCCCATATCAGGTAATGGAGCAAAAAATATCATCACTAAAGTCAGAAAAACAAACAGTATAGAAATCAACTACTCAAGTATAATCATGCTGTGAAAGACGTTTGGCTTATTTTGAATTTATTAAGCCCTTATACGATAAAATAAATTGGCATGGTTACTCTAACCTTATACTGTACGCCATGACAGATAACGCGAGACTCTCGCCGTGACCCCTTTTCTACGTAAGGCTTGCCAGACCATATTTTGGATATTCTACACTATATTATTATCAATCAAGTGTGAATAATCGCTTCTTGGTGAATTTCAAAGTTGCCGATACACCGTATTTACTTTTAATGCGCAGAATTTCTGACCCAAACAGCGCCAAATTTTTACTAAGATTTGTTTACATTTCCAAATAAGGCGTCCATGTCCTTATATGGCACACAAACAAACGAGGCTGAGAACGGAAGTAATCATTATTTGAAATAATATGGAGGACGATCTAAACGAAAATATCGGCTAAAAAAGGTAAACGAGATTTTTCAACTATTTCTGCAATGATTTTCGATATTTCTGGTATTAAATAAGAGGACTACTCAATTTATTGGATTATATGCAAGGAATATGTTTAAAGTGTTATTATTAGGCTAAGAGAGCGCCAGGTGTGAATACATGGCTTGCTCCATTAACACGTATATGCTCATGTTAGTACCCTGTCCACAAGGTACGAGTAAGGGTACTAATATTAGTACTAGAATTTCCATAATTCGTTACTGCTGGAAACTCCTGAAGTACCGTTATAGAGAAAAAGTATGATGGCAGATACCACTGCAAATAAATACAGTGGTAAAATGATATCCTGGTGATACTGCGCGCCTCTATAACCTATGTTTCCTAGTATTGCCATGTTGAGAATCAGAGGTTTGATTGACAACAGTGCTTTGCAAACTGTATAAATTTCAGTATATAAAAATTAGGAAAATATTCCAATTTGGAATGAAAATGAATAAATTGTTATTTGTGACTGTAGAAAAGATATAAAAAAAGAAATATTGTTAGGAAGAATATACAAATGCAGGCTGTCGTGAACTATGAGCTTTGTTGTAATTAAAGATCAGACTTTCTTTATGTGATTAGATATTTGTTTGCAAATAATTGTGGGTTTTGTTAATATTGATTTTGCCTCAGTAAGAACATATATCTTGCAAAAACTATGTCTAACTTTATATATTTATTTGCAGATAAATATTTCTGAAATCTTTGCTGCACTTTAAATTCAAGTTTGATGTTTCCTAGTATTGTCATGTTAAAGTGCCATTATTGTGTTATCACAAATTTTGTGCATTATCTTGTGGCATTTTGTATATTTAATGCCATTTCTAAAAATGTTGGCAGTGATCACAGTACTGTAGCATAGATAGCTATATCTGTCTCCTCCATAAACCACTGGCTAACACCCCATAGAGAGAGAGATTGTATGGATATTAATATCTATCTCATAATCCCAAACATTGTATAATTTAAGACCAAAACATGTAAATGCAAGCAAGCAAGCTATAATTGATGGAACAAGTTATTTCGTATCTGTTAGAAAATAACCCAACAGATCTCTGAGTATTAGATTGTTATGTAATCATCAGAGAGAGTGAAAGAGGTAAGTCAAAGAATCATAATAGTCTCCCACCTTATTATTCATTTCAGCAATATCAAATTTTATTTCAGACAGTTACCCTAATTTTGCTGGGCCATAATTGGGGCTGTTGAGATAATAACACTCGAAGTCAGTGAAGTCACATGGCTCTTTGTAATGTAAATCACACCCAAAATGAAATCAGCATGCTGATTATGTCAGTCCTTTATAATGATGATGTTGACATTGGCTGCTTAGCGTTGATTCATTCAAAGCCAGGTCTTGTTACAATAGGCCATGTGAATCAAGGCTGACATAAAGTTATGCATTACATGACTAGGTGAGCACATAATACTGTTGACAATTACTACTTAAGAACCTGAAGACTTCCATTGTAAATGTACAATTCTGTTTTCTGTTTTCTTCATTTTAAGTTTCATTGGTTGTCACTTGGAATAAAATTGTACATGTCTCCAATGGTTAATTTTGCTTTAAAATAGTGGCATTAATTAATGCTGCTTAGAAACAAGCTGAATGCTGTGCTTGTCAGGTTGGTGTTTAAGTTAGTATGGTATATTTTTTTAAATTAACAATGTTAACTTTTCTTCTCACATTCTGAGGCAAATAATGGTCATGCATAGAAGCAGACCCTCCTTTTTTCACACGTGTTGAAAACACTAGTCTCTTTTTAAATAATATTTATTGGCTAACATATAAATGTTTTCTCCAGTCTGCCCTTGAGTTTTTGTTTGTTATGGTAAAATCTGAGAGGGTGCACATAAACATTGATAATTATACATAATTAAAGGTGCTCCAATATGTCTACCCATAATATCTATCCATAATGTTGGCTATCTTGTTCCATGTATCCAGCAAGTCCACTATTTCATGAAGACACATGATTTTATAATGTGGCAAGCTTCTCATTCATCAAGATTACTTAATGGGTTGATAGGGTTGTAATCAAATGAATCAAAGAATTTAAGTATGTCATAAAGTCATTGTATGTGATAGGGAGTATTATCATGCTTACCTCTTGGTCTGATGTGAATGCAAATATAAATTCAGAGGTTGTAGGAACTGAGTGAATTTATATGAATGATGCCAGTGATTTGAGTGATAGTTAGGCTAATCAGCAATAAAGAATATATAAGAAAATGGAACAGTTCAACTGCTTATATCCTGGAAAAAGGTTGGCTTACAACTCTGCAGCAATTATATAGAAAACACCCATGATAGAGTTAATATAAGTGTGGACAGTTATTTCAGTTCTGATGTATCTGTACCGTAGAAATTCTTGTATTGAATAAGAAAATGTAATAAGAAATTTGTATCAAAGAGAATGTTATTTGAATTTACTGCAGTAGTAATTTAAATTTATGTAATTGTCCATTATTCTGTTAATGTAATGAGCAATGATAAGTATATAATGGGCAGGGGGACCATGATGGTGAATTGCTAAGTACTTACCAATCCATCATGACACTTCAGCATAAAGCAGCCTTGGAGGGGATTAATTGTTCACCATAATGGGTGAGAAGCCAAAAGTTGGGCAAACTGGCCCTTATAAAGTCTCCTGTGATTGAACCACTTCAGGTTGTTTTTTTCACAAATAAGTCTGCTTCCACTTCGTAACCATACTGTGTCATTTGCATTTTAATTGGGGATTGTGGGAAAAATTTCCTTGTATGTTTTCCTCATTGATTGCTGCACTGATTATGTGAAAAAAAGAATTCCATGTTTTTGTTTCAGTGAGTAATATATTTAGATTTGTATTTTAAAAGATTAATTCATTTACCTTTGATGGGATGGGGGATTATGTGAGACCTTTAAATTTTAATTAGCATAATATAGCTATGTTTGTGTCGACAGGTCATTAAACCCTATTTATACATGCACATTTACCTTAGATGAAAGCCTCCTTTATCTTACCAACATGCATTGGGTCATTTGTACACAGCCAACCTGAATGGAAAAATACTTCAATTTATAATGTACATCATAGCGAATGTGTAAAAGTTTTGAAGTATTTTTATTTTCTTTCAGTTCAGTATTTTTCACGTTAAGAATGCATTCTTAATACAAGATTCCCATCATGCAATGTGACCATTCTGCATGAATCATATTTGGCAACCAGAAATCATTTTGTGACAAAGAGCAATGTCTTAAATCTGCATTACATGGACTTCTATTTTGATTAGTCATAATACTATCCAGAATAATGTGAACTTAAAAAAGATGATGGGAAGATGAAGAGTGCATTTAATCTCTTTGTTTTCCATTCCATAGCAAGATTGGTGTATAAAACATTAAAATGTTCTTTTCCAGCAATAATACTGGATAGATTTCATTTTGTGGTACAAAAATGATACATTTTGTGACTCATTAAAGATATATTCTTATATTAATGCAAGATAAAGATATCCATTGTTAGTGCCAGTATTTAACTGGAAACTCCCTTTGATAATTAAACCTTTGCATCTTTTTTTGTCTTCTCTAATACCTTATTTATTCTTGCAGGGGGTTGATATATTCCAAGCCAAAGTCAATATAGAGGTACAGTGGACAACAGAAAATGTCATAGCTGCTATTGAGAGAAATGGTGGTGTTATCACTTCACGCTTCTATGATATCCAGAGTGTAATGGCACTTGTTGATCCAGAAAGTTTTTTTCAGAGAGGCATTCCGATCCCAAAATGCAAGCTCCCACCTGAAGATGCTATAAAATATTACACAGATCCCCATTTCCGAGGCTACCTAGCTGACCCGGAAAAAGTAGCTGAGGCAAGACTGGAGCTAGCTCAGAAATATGGATATGAAGTCCCTGACTTTAGTAAAGATCCACTGTATGAAATGCTGAAGCAGAGAAAAGACCCTAGACAAATATTCTATGGTTTAGCACCAGGATGGGTGGTGAATCTAAAAGATAGAGTAATTCTTAAACCCAAGGCACAGGAATGGAAGGAGTATTATCATTCTTAACTGTTGGATTTTGATGTAGATTATGAATTTATAAACCCATAACAAAGTTCTTGGTCTTTTCTAGTATATGGACACTACCTTGACAAGATAAACAACAACATATGAAAATCAGTTGTGAAATAATGTATTAAGTAAATTTATAATGCATGTTATGAAAACTTTTCAAATTTGACTGTGTAACAACTGGGAAAGGGGCTTACTTGTGTTTCAAGTTTTGTAGATAATAAAATAATTTTGGGATCAGGCAAATGGACTCTTGGGACTAGCAATCACTGAAAGCACAAATGGTGATCAGATTTTTTGTTGGCATTTTATTAAAGGGCTGTGTCCAGTGCTGCCATTAGTTGGCAGCAGATAAAAGTGAAACATTTCTGATGTTGAGTTTTAAAATAAAGAAACTTGACCCCATCTCCATCATTGTTCCTTCCCAAGGCAGCATGACAACAGTATTGTAAGCACTACATTACATACATTGCACATGAACCAGAATGTGAAAATGGGACAAAGTCAGACATGAGAAAGTGTCAGTGCAACAAAACAAGAAAATGACAAACAACACTCATGGAAGTAACTATATAAAATGCCAACACATGAAAGTGAGAAAGTAACCAAAAGAATTATAAGATTGTCACTTAGCTCTCTTAAGTTTGTCCCTTTGGTTTGCTATTTCACTGTGTTGTTGCTTTCTTATTGACACTTTGTTGAAAGTTAGTGTGACACAGCACAAATCAGCCATCATAATGTTTAATGGTTCAGATTTGGTTATCAAAAATTCATGTAGCTCTTACTACACCACTCCCTTGATAACTCGCGCGCATCGGGGTCCAGAAACATCGACCGCACTATAAGTGAGGCGCGAGCTTTCGAGGGACCTATAAAATAAGTCCAAAACCAATAAAGTGACGACATAACGGAAAAATAAGGGGGGGGGGTAGGCAGATTATACTGTTGAATACTCACTTTATAATCGTTCTGAGATTAACTGTGAATAAATATCTCTTCATAACGGTGTACTTTATTATTTCCTCATAGGACAACATTAGTTTCAGGATAAATTACAGTATATTGAAGCAATCATCGAAAACATTATTCCACGTGGTTTCCGTTTGCTTAACATGTGTACCACTTTACACATTGTGTACTACGTCACTAATTTTTATGTTGAATTGGATACATTCTAGTTTTATTGTTTGATCCAAATTATACGTTTTTTATATACAAAAGATCGATTCTTTTCGAGAAACAGTGTCGATCGAACGATAGATACATATATAGATTTGAATGCGATAGAAGTAAAATCGAAAACAAAAAAAAACAAGGGTTAATCAATACTAACATATTTAATTGGTCTACAAATTTAAAACAACGTAAATTAGAACAAGTTAATACTTGCCGTTTGTGCCACGCTTGACAAATATCAATTCACTTTTTGAAAAAAATCAGTCAATTTTTTGTGTGTGTGATACTCCTTGGTTTCTCTGCCGCCGAGCAAAATCCCTCAGATTTCTCAACTGCATGAGCTTTACATAGTCAATATTTTGGGTCTCCAGCCACCTTACGGCAGTATCAAAATATTTGATTGCTTCCTGTGCAGAGGGGTGGGGGGTGCAACATCTGCGTCTGCATCACTTTCAACACTTCTGTTACTCATTAGAATTGTCTTCTGCTGCAAATTTGTTCGTTATAGAATTAATTATAGTTTCATCTGACATGTATTCGGCTGTGGGGCAATCATTGTCAGCACAATCCACTCCTTCATATCATCAAGAGAAACGCCCATCTCAGGACCATGAGTCTGTACGAATTTCTCCCAAACATCCTCGGCATTAATGACATCAGTTTCACTGAAACATTCGAAGTCACTATCATCGTCGTTGTCTCTGTTACTGTTTTGCTTTACGTCAAAGGCAGCTCCAAGACCCTTAATCCAGCACCTCAGGTCTCTTGTAATCGATTTTTTTTTTTAATGCAACAAACACTTCCCCAAGTTGTTGATCAAAACAAAGCCGGCATGTACATGTAATTAGGTTCTCACAGAAGTACTCACGGGTTTCGATGTGACGGTCGATTGACTCTTTTCAGGTTTTCAATGAACAGAATATGTTGTGATTATAATGTTTACACTGAAATGGAATTAAAGGATTAGAACGTGACTTTCACACAGGAAGACGTTTAATTGGTGTTTATTTCATTCTCTGTTGCCACCTGTTAGCATTTACCAGAAGTTTTCATTGATCGCTATTTCACCAGACTGTTCATTTACAGTATACCGACAACTTTTTATCATAAAAACTTACATAATATATGATATCTTTAAACAGAGGTCTCGCAAGGATTTTAAAACTGGGTCTTTCTGCCTCTGAATTCAATCACTAAATATCAGTACATTTTCTCACTCGGCCACCAGTCAGAGCCTTTGAACTAGCCGCCTAGCTGTTGCATCATATTCTTTTTTTTTTTTTAATGTACTCTTATAAAATGGCAACAGTACATCAAAGAGTCTTTCAGTCACTGAATTCTGTCATTGTAAATATCAACACAGTTAAATGATCAACACATTTCCCACAAAGCAGGTAGCTGAAACAGGACCGGCAAATCTTTGAATTTTCCCGCACACCTATTACATGCGTATGGAGGACTCCCGCCTCAGTGATTTTCTGCGTCCCAGATCAAAAATTGGCATCCAAATACGGGTAATTAAGCATTTTTGAGATCTCTGAAATTAATTCTTCTTTAGAACTTGCAAATTTCAAAATATGGATTATATTTTTATGGGCATTAATCACCATTTTCATTGATAAAACGAGCAATGTATCAAGGTTTAATTTATCAATTCTTATCGTAATTTTTTCATGTTCAACATATTTTAAAGATATTTTATATACATTTCTCTGGAAAAAATCGGGAGCCAAGACAGACACCGCGTTATAAGCGGGATCGCGAGTTATCCAGGGAACGGTGTATAATGGGACCCTGTGAGTGGAAACAAGCTAATAGAAATTTCAGAACCAAACCTATTAAATAATCAGGTTTTAATTATATGACTTTTTGATGGCAATAGTTTACACTGGATTTCAAAGCTAGTGTTGATATTGTTGGATAAAGCAAATTACATCCTCTGCTTTTAAGCACCCAGGTTTCATCAGCTATACCTCACTTTGTATGGGGGACATCATTTTATTATTGCAATTTTGTATGTAATGAAGTGATAAAACATTAAAGTTGCACATTTTATTGGAGACCATGGATAAAACTATTTTAAAATTAGTGTTCACATTAGGTAGAGGAAAAAAACTAGTTCTGTTTAAGTTGTTTTCTGCAGATATTTCTTTTTACGTTTAGCTAAGATAGACAAATTATTGATCAGAATAAGTCATTTGTTTGTGATTTGGTAAAAATAAAAAGAAAAATTAAGTGTACTTTCAGATTTGTTTTTTCATTTCACTGAGAAAGTGATTGATTCACAGTTCTTCACAAGTTGTTAATGAATATTCAGTGCTGTAGAGTGTTGAAGATAGTTGTGTGATGGTTTTCTTGAGAGCAATGCATAATGTGTGCACAAATAGGCAGGATATGGACTAGTCCTGTACTCATCCAATAGTGAGAAAATAAATTATTGTTATCAATTTTACCAAATTTGTTGGATCAACCATCTTATGTACAAGACTTTCAGCTACTTAATGAGAAATATCAATGCATAGATCATGTAATAGCAATATTTTGATGTTGAATGAATGAGCACTCCAGTTTCTCCTTCAAATTTGTTCCCTGATCACACTCACATTACAGATATAAGCCTGGTACATCCTGAATCCAGCCCTACTAAAAGACAAAAGTTTAACACTTTTCTGATACACAAAGGGCAATAACTTTTGTCCATTACCTCCCGATGCCACACCCAGGTGTCACTAGTTTTTAGCTTCACTTCCATACTGTCAACTTCATATGGTGTGCCTTGTCAACAGTCCATGCCAGTATGTGAAAAACTTTAGTCATCCACCTAAGGAATTTGGAATTTGTGTGTAGGAATAATTTCTTTACAGGTTGCATACATTATTTTGTTTGGGTGAAATTGTCACATTCTGTGTCTATTTAGACAACATGACAACACACTGCTGTTGAACAGATGTCATTCTTGATTAAGTGGACACTATTTTCACTAACTCCATTAGTAACAGGCATTGTATTGGTGACTTCTTCACATTCTGAACTATTAATGTATGCTTTTTAATTCTTCTTTTGTTGTTCAGCATATAATATCAACCAACCATGTAAAATGCAAGAAATTTTAAGACATGGGAAGATACACACGAGTCTTAACTAGTATGTTCTTCATCTCTTCCCTGCAGCATGCGTGCTTCATGGTTGGAAGAAGTCTAGACTGTAGTTGTACAAAAAGCAACCAAAGGGAGAAGAAGAAAAAAGAGTAAATCGCAAAAAAAATAACACTGATATCCTTGCGGTGATGTTGCTGGGCCCCCCCACTCACCTAAAATGTGTCATTTTTAACCATTGGCTATATTATTACAGTGAAAATTTGGGACAAAATGTTGAAGTTTTGCAGTCTACCATCTTTGAGGCATCATTGGGTTCAGGAGAACAACACATTGATTTTACCCTTGTTTGCATATCTTGCTTCTACGGGTTTTTCTGACTCATATTGGGAATGGTCCCCAATTTTAGGAAGATCAGTGGGTGTATGTCTCCCAGCATGTCCAGGTACGTCCTTTAGGCCTTTAAGTCCAGGCACATGAGGTTTTTGCTAGATACATTGGATCCTTATTTTAATACAAGTTCACCGTCCAGAACCATCCTGGATATCCAGCTAGCCCAGTCCCAGTTTATTGACTTTATTCATTGATCCATCTGCCATCCATAATTATAGCTACATCTCCATACAACAACATGGATCTTAGTGACGATCCACTCATCTTCCTGTGCCTTCTAGGACATGCCAAGATTCTGATAGGGATTTTAGTGAAAAATGGGTCCGTCAGGCATGTCCCCAGTGTGGCCAGTACTGGTGACAGCTGGACCTCCTTTCTGGCCAGCAGCCATATCAGTCATACTCCTGGCAAACCAGTCAGCTGTTCTAGCATGGTGCTTTCATCTGGCATAATGAACTTAATGATATTTTAACAGCTTATCAGATGGGGAGAAACCATGTCTTGTACAGAGATGATGGCACTGCAGAATTGGCACAGTACACACAGTGAGTGTGACAATCCTTCTATAATACAATACTCAAATCAAACCAGTTTCAAGGCTGCAGTAGAAGATATATTTTGGTTGTGATTGGTTTCAGAATGCCCTCCACTCCATACTGCCATGCACAGCTATAAAGCTGAAGCATCATTAGATCTCAACAATGAGAAGATTCCATTCTTTAGGCTGCTTCCCCAGTTGGCTAAAATTAGGGAGATTAATGACCGTCTTTGAGGAAGAATTTGTAACCATGGGGGAATTCAAATGCTTTCTTTTCAGAAAGTCAAGTTCCATCAAAATTTTCATCTCAGTGGTACAAAACCCACTCTATGCTGACTTTCCAGCTCTGGATAAAAGATTTTAATCGGTTCACATGTCTTTGTTGTAGGGTTTAACGCCATTTTTCAGCACATGATAGGCTATACATGGCGGCCAGTATTAATTGGTGGAGGAAGAACCTGGGAAATCCCCGGAAAGAACCACTGACCCTCGAGAAGCTACTCGCAAGCTTTCTCACATACCCACACTGGCCGAATCCTAGACTTGAACCCACGCAGACAGAGGTGATATGGCAGTGATCGGTAACAGAGAGCGCTTTAGACCACTCGGCCACTCGGGTCCCCTCACGTCTTTACCACTTTTATTATAAAGTGGACAGGAATGTATTCCATGCCACTTTGAAGCTGATTTGAACCATTGCCACATTTTCTATGCTAGACTTGACTTTATTGACAGTTTTCTCCAGATCTGTGCACTTTGGGGGTATTCATTGTAAAACATTTTGTGACAAGGTGAAATCAAAAGTTGCCCACTTTTATCTCTTCACTTTCAGAACCAGACGCATGGGTTATGGACGCATTGTCAATCAGTTGGGAGAGGTTCCCCAATCCAAGTACCAAAATATAAACAGAAACTGCAGGATGAGGATTGCAAGATGACAGCTCCTCTCAGGTAGTACAAGTCCTGGGTGACTGATCTACTCGATCTTGCGACAGAGCTGTCCAAGAAGATTCCAGACAAGCCATATCTTCTCAGACAACTGTGGTCACAGGTGTTCAACCCGTTTGGACTGTCTTTATCTTTACAATTGGCTCTTGTCCAGATGGTCTTGCTAGAGAAAGAATTTAAGCGTTTGATTGTGGAGAAAATCTCACAAACAAGATGGTCCTCTTCTCTGAAGGCTTATGAAGGAAAGTGGCTGGTTGTCAGGGACTGGTGTAGAGTCAATAACATCCCTTTGAGTGCCTAAATCATGATTATGTTTTTGTCTTTTGATCATTGAAAAGATGTTGACCCTAATTACCATCAAAGGCTACTACTTAATGATATTGGACACATTAAGGCATCATAGCAGATATAATATCAGTCTGGACAAAGATTTGTAAGACCTTTCAGCCAATTTTAATCTGACTCTACCAGAATCCCTTACCCTGTTTCCAAAACTGAATCTATCCCGAGTTTTGACCTGGCTCAATTAAGATAATTCAGGCCTTTTGCCTGCACCTCGCTGAAGCTACTATATTACAAAACATAGCATAGTTCCTGTTGACTCAAACAATTCAGATTGGATGGTTTGGTGGTCATCTTGATGCAACCAGGCTTTGTAGCCCAGAATGGGTTACTGTTAGATGGCAGTCAGTTCTTGTACACTCCCTCTGGTCCAGATACATGTTGAGAGCCATATTCATGCCGTCAAGCAGTTCTTGATCTGCAAAGAAGCAAGTTGTGGCACATACAGTGACTCTTTCTTCCAGTTAAAGCTGGGAAATAGGATATCATCCTTCAAGCCGTATCCATGTGGCTGAAGTGGGTTATATGCTCTGCATACTCTGAAGTCTAAAGAGATAAGAGTCACCTCATTAAGTTTTCAGCTAATAAAATGAGTGATCTTTGTGAGCCTCAGGTTGAAATTTGGTGGGTCCAGTAGAAGTGGCTCAAATGAGTACCAGACCCAACTCAACTCATCCTATTAGCTTCACTTTGATTTACCCAGGAACATTTGTCAGAATTTTTCACTAATCATCTTAACTGGATATTGGTCAGAGATTGCGTGTCCCTAGGCTGTGTTGCTGATCAGATTAGGAGAATAGGTTATTTACTGTATGGAGAATTGAACTTTTATTCCCTCAAAGGATACCTAAGGTATAGGTCAGATGCTCAGCATTCCCTCTGCCTATTACCTATTCTCCTAATGTTAGTGAGATCGAGGAATGTATCTGAAGGAGAAAGCAAATTTTCCAGTTAATTTTGTTTCTCAGAGAATATGTACCTGACCACATTACTTAAAAAAACCTCCCAACCACCTCGCTGCATGAGCTTCCTTGTTGGTATCTTATTTGGCTTTAAAATACTGATACCTGGTAGTGGTTACAAGGGTAGGTAATTAGCAAGAGTTGTTGCCCTTTGTCTATATAAGTTCAATAGTAATGTTGTTGTTGTTCTAGGGTTTAACGCCATTTTTCAGCACAAGATAGGCTATACATGGCGGCCAGTATAACTGGTGGAGGAAGAACCCTGGAAAACCCAGGGAAGAACCTACAACCCACGAGAAGTTACTGGCAGGCTTTCCCATGTACCCGCACTAGACGAGCCTTGGACTCAAACCCATGCAGACAGAGGTGAGATGGCAGTGATCCGGAACGGTGAGCGCTTTAGACCACTCGGCCACTTGTGGCCCCTCAATAGTAATGACTATTTTCATCTTCTTAGTAGGACTGGGTTTGGGAGGTAAGAGAATAATTCTCCTACTTCCCAAACCCTAACATTATTGTAATCAAGTAAGTATTACTGGAGAAAGATAATTCACATATAAAATTTTTGTTCTCTGAAATAGATACTTCCTAGTATGTGAACACTTTTTCATAATAATATCTCTACACGGGGCTTTCATTTCCAAGGAGAATATTTGTTTTGATCACGTGATAGTGTTGGTCCATCAGTGGTAAGGTAGGCGTAATTACCCTTGGGTTAAAGTATGAAGACCTTAAGAAAACTTTCACATTCTGCAGTTTGTGATTCCTCTGGACTAAAGGTTAATGTAATTAAATTTATGTCAAGCTCACATCGGTAAACGCTAAACAAAACTTTATGGTGGTTGTATGTTTCCATACATCTGTCCATGCCCTAGTCCAACATTAATGTTAAGTTTTTTTTATACTTCAGTAATGTCAGTATCTAGATGACAGAATAATGTTACTATGCATAAGGGACAGAAATAATGCTTTTGTGGACAATGTAGGTCACCATGACTTTTTTGGTTTTTGTTTATTTTGTGGGACATCAACACAGGAAGCTAATATAATGAGGCAAGTACAAATATGTATACCCTGACAGATGTCTATCAGTGGTCTGGTAAAATCCTATCTGATCTTCCTGATGGCTGGTCTAACATCACAACTTTTGACAAACCCAACAAAGTATGGATGAGGCAGTTTCTGCTACAGATGATTCTCATTAATTTAGTCCTTCAATATCACCATCAATCCAGATATGATTGGGGCTCTGGAATCATAGCACTAAACAGCACTTCAACTGTGCTGGAATGTTTTCCCTTTATGGACAGTTTTTTCTTATTGACCAAGTAGGACTTGACCATTGTAAGGATGTATCATGAAATGAACAGTGGACTTTGTATATGGGGTTCTGCTGCCCTTTTTGGCTTCGAGGCTAAAAAGGATAGGGATTCCAGCACCCAGGCAAGATATCTAATGCACTTGAGAAATTACATGAAATTCAAACAGACCCCCCCCGCCCCCCACAAAGCTCTTCTAAAAATCATAGGGTGATTCTCAATCTTACAAAGAAATACATTAACATACAGCAGTAAATATTTTATCTTTAACATTCCTATTTGGCCAACATGCTGGCATACAAACACGTCTGACCTGTGATAAAGGATCATAAATGTATCTAAAATATTCAAAATTAATTTGTAATAAATACAAGTTTGATTGAAATAAATTGGGCAAATTATTTTGTCATGAAAAATGAAAAAAATGCTGTTAAGTCATTAAATACATAACAAGATTACTCTGGAAATTCTATACATTCCATTCTGATGGAAACTACTGCAGTAATGGTATAGTGAAAAAGTATTGTCGTACATACCACAGGGAAAAAAATACTGCCGTAAACCAGTAATACTGTCCACTTCTACTCTCTAATGTCAGCACAATATCAATCATAGGGTGTTAGCTATTTTGTAAGCTGCATCATCCCACTTTAGTTACAGTTTTTAGATTACAACCTACACAAAAAAATTAACAACCAACACAAAAATTAATACACAAATGAAATTCATCTACATGTATAATTTTGGGGGAGGAATTGTGATATTCTTCTAAGCTGTGATTATTTTCTTTTTTCTCAAGATAATTAATTTTTTCAAATAATATAATGGATATAATATGGTGTTATTTTGCTATATATCAGAGCACAATATTTTTTCCAGCTACCGTCAGATAGAATATTAAATTGTTGTTCCCTAATAAAATTGCTGCATACTGTAGTACATTTAGTGGTATACTGTTGTAAAAAAAAAATGTGATACCTAGCTCTACTTGAAACTGTGTATAGCCTATCATGAGCTAAAAAATGGAGTTAACCCCGTTCCATGAGACTTTCAAAATGACCACTATGACAATAATGTATGTCTTATAGGCTATTTTCATTTAGGACAAACTAAATATCAAAAGAAGTCTTTTAGTGAAACCCATGTTGATATGACTCTCCATTCAGAAGTAGTACAGGTAGCAACAAAAGAATTTCAAGACGTCTGCCACTATGGCCATATTGGATGTCCAACTGTCACCATTTACATTTAGGACCAACTTGACTTTGCATTGAATGCGTTAGTCAAGTTTCATGGCAATCTCTCCCAGCAGTTTAGAAATTGGAGTAACAAACCTGCACTAATGGATGCTGGATGACCTACACATGACTATTACATAGGCTTGTCTGAATGAATAAAAACAGAAGGAAAAAAAACAAACTAAAAACAAGATATCCATTTTAATGCTCAACTAGTCAACCTAGAGTCATGCAAAAATGGTTATTTTTATTTTAATAAAGGGAAGATACATTCATCATTAACATGAAAGACACTTTTTATATGCAAAAAACAGTAAACAACTGTTTACTAGATTCCTGACTCTGCCCTGATTTGGGAACAAAATACATCTTGTCCATTAACCCTGCAGATTCACATATTCAGCCACCATAAATGATATTCTGAAATTTATTTTTGTAATGAATACTATTTTAGGGAACTAGGATCATATTGTAAAAGTTATGTACCACTGTTACTGATGGTACAAAATAAAAATGGTTATGCATCTTAATGCAAATGACACCATGTATCATGCATTCACTATCTCCTCCTCATCTTCCATCTCTTCTTCCCCGTTGACTTCTCCAATCTCCCCCTGAGTCTCTCCAGGCATATATTTCTGTATAATGTCCAGAAGAAGATAAATCTGATCTTCTGCGAGTCGCTCCTCACTCTCCTCTACTATCAACTGTATCTCCACTGCAGTTGTTGGTCGGTTATTTAAAAGCTGTAGCTTTTCTGCCTTTGTCAGCTTAAATGGTTCCAGTGCTTTCATAAAAGCTGTTATAATTTCAGGACTTTGGTCTTTACAAGAAGTATTCTCTAAGTATTTGACTACTTCATATGTGATGGTGGCTAAATTTTGCTGGGATTTTTGAGGCTTCTTCTGTCCTCTCCCAGCTTGGATATCTGTCAACAAGCTGTACACCTCATAATTACTTAACATAGCCACGCTGTCATTCACAACCTCCATTTCAAGTTTACCTATGCAGATTAGAAAATATACTGGGATTTATGCTCAAAATCTGAACGATGATTGTCTCCTGGCTTCAGTTTATTGCAGGTAGTTATTTGTCAGGTATATTTTTGATACATATCGCCCTGCTGATATCACATACACCCAGCTCAGGAGAACAATGGCTACCAGCAGCTGAAAAACAATTTAGAAAATGTAAATGGATTGCTAAGCTCCATTTTAGCTAGAATTAATGGACATAAAATGGAAAATAATAAAAGAAAACTGAAACTGAGGCTGGATCTTAAAAATGTATATCCACTATAATAGTGCATTAATGATCAATAAATAAGTAATGTAAACAGTCAATCTAATGTTGACTTTAGAGGTGCCTAAAAAAATTGGTCTATGCATCTAAGTACTCCTCGTTACTGTAGATTAGTCTGCATGATTTTAAAACTGAACCTAAACCTGATGTTCCTAATTTAATTGTCCATTTACTTTTTTTAGGGGTTGGGTTCAGACAAGGAATCTTTTGTCACCATAAGTTTGGAAAAAATACACGTGCTCTTGACACTACTTTATCAATTTAATTTTTTTAATCTCTCTCTCTCTCTCTCTCTCTATATATATATATATATACATATTAAAATAGCTGATGCTAGCTAAATTTTAATTAAACACCAAACCAGTTAATATTTTTTTTCTTCAGACTTCTATCCACAATTCTATGCAAACATGGCATTATCTTACTTAGTCCAGTTCATATTCAATATGCTTACAGTTCAGAAGAGGTCAAATAATCAAATATTTTCTGTTTTTTTTTTTTATGGTAATATATAACAAATTATTGTTGACCACGTCAACGATATCTGTTAACCTAAGTTTAAGGATGCATCTGTAACTTGTAACATCACATTGCCACATTTGAGATCTTGTCACAAATGGAAAGCACTGAACCTGGGAAAGCATCAAGGATATACTAAATGCATAAAATTCATTTCGTTCAACAGTTTATAGTTTCAAATATGACTATCTCCAGGGTGCCCCTAACACTGTCAACTTAGTGATATTTCAAACCAATGGAATCTCTCTATGTAAACAAGCAAACAGTTCACTGTTCTTATCTGGTTTCTAAATAAGCCCATTTCAGTAAAATTCTGTCATCTGCATCCAATATCTGCAATGTCCAGCTTTAATATTTCTATAAATAAAAATAAAAAATCAAACAAATAAAGAGGGTGATCTGTTGTATATGTGTTCAAAGAGACAAAATGCCAAAATGTACAGAATTTAGGAGATTATTAACAACGGAGAACTACACCCACGTCCGTTGCTTGAAAACAGATTCGCCCATGCACGTGTTATTACAAAAAAAAATCCATTTGATTCCAAACGCCAGCAAAATAACTCTTTGACAATCCCTGGCGATAATCATTTAGTAATTAAAAATTAACCAATTAAATGGCTAAGTTTTATGTATTTTTATATCCTTGATGATTTTACTAGTAAAATCGGCAGGGGAATGTAAAACAAAACTGAGACTCAAGTTGATTGCTAACGCACGTGTACAGGCTAGCCCTTCACGAAATCGGCTTTAGTATGGCAACTTATTTAAAAAGCAAACATGCAAATTCTATGTTACTGTGACACACTTCAAATCTGAAGCTTTTTGGCCGTATGTATATGAATAGTCTCCGGGCATTAAAAAACTTCTGCAGTAGGTTTGAACAATGAACGTTAGAATGAATGTGTTTCAACAGGTTGCGTGTCCAATGCACCTTTACGACAGTCATACCAATTAATAATAAACTTTAAATACATAATTTTCGTACAATATTTAAAAGTCTTGTCACGTTTTTCTTGCTGATAATAATCATCTTCCTTCTGAGAACACAATGCCCTCTTTTCGGTTTAGTTTATGCAAGAATTCCGTCTGTTGCTACCATCTCTTCCCATGATCGGTGATTCATCCAAGTAAACATTGTTAGATTTTACCCCTGGATGTTTCATCCTACAGAACAGCATTGTATGCCCGCGTACTAAAATAAAGTGAGCGCGCGTTCTCTCTCAGAGAGAGAGAGAGAGCTTTAATGAATGTTCACGTCTTGTAAAATGAGGTGATGTATGTGAAGAAGTGTATGAGCATTTTTATTTTAATTTGAGTTACCTTTCCTGACATGTATAATTAAAAGACTTGAGGAAGTCTTAAATTTGCAATGCTAATTTTCATTATGCTAAGAGAGAAAGTCCTTATAAAAAAAAAAAAAAAAAAAAAAACACGATTTACAATAGGATGAAAGAACCCGAAAATTTATTTTGGGAATTAACAACTGAGAAATACAAGATATTAAACATTTGATAGATTTTCGATATTATTTATTTTCAGCTGATGTATTATTTCCACTAGTTATGATAATATGATTTTGTCCCTTCGTTGATTGAACGTGAAAGCTGTGTTTTCAATACGATTCCAAAGAAGCTGATGAAGTTTGTCAGTTAGCATAAATAATACACCGTAATAATTTGCATGTATGCTTCTTGTAGATGATACGCATACACTATATTATTATTCATGTGGAATATTTGAGGCTGTTGCAGATATTCCACTTTCGGAAGAGTCGATTAAACTTTCTTAAAGAGAATAATTCGTACCTATAAAATGTCAGTTTACAAAATGATTGTCGCAGATATTCTTGCATTTCAAGATTTCCGAACGAGTTCTTAAATACATTGTACAATTCTGAAGTATTCCTCTTAGATTATTTTTGAAAACTTTCCTGTAGAATGTGCATTTGATTCCATTATTAAACTATCACACAAAATAACAACCGTAACAAACAGTTCACTGCAACGATATATATTGTCTAATTTCACATTCCAGATAATTGCTAATATTTCATGTTCAATGCATCTCATCCGAATTGCGATTACTCAAGAAGCTAATTTCTTTAGCTATTTTATTCTGAAAATTGTCTGCAAATTTTTTTTATATTTTTTTTTATAACTTTGTACTTTACTAAAAAGTCTGCCTCGGTAAGGAATAATTTGCTCATATTGCCTTTATACGTTGCCTCCAGTCTACACATTATGAAATAGCTCGTTTCCCAAATGTTACTGAAAATATTTAGTATTGTAACGAGGCGTAGTTCAGGTAAGTGTTCAGATGTTGCTAATTGATATAATGATCCTGTTGAAGTGTCGCGTATCATTTGTCCTCAGAAGTGGTGCGCATCAGTGGTCCTCTTTAAGTGTCGTGCGTATTTTAGAGAGAAGACAGATGTCTCTAGGATCTCAATGTTTTCCTCTTGCTTCCTCTTTCTCTAACGGTACAACGAGGTTTCGGTCGGAATTTACGGTATGTATCTGGATTCCCATTTATTGGATTGGCTTTTAAATTTGTAATTGCTTCCGTCTTAAGACTGTGTCTTTGCATGCATAATCAAACCATGGTGGGTTAACACGTGTTTGAGTCGCCAAAGTTTTTGGCATCAGAAGATAGGTGCATGGGTTCAATTCGTATGAATATATGTATTCGAGTTTAACAGCATGTCAGCACAACAATGGCTATGTGGTGACGATGTCATAAGTAGTTAAGTGGGATACCATAGCGACAATGGGACTTACCATTAAAAACATCCCTGGTAACATATAACGACTATGGAAATTTAACATTAACACGCCTGGGAACATAAAGCGACTATGGAAATTTAACATGGACGAAAAACCCTGGGAACATATAGCGACAAGGGAAATTGAACATGGGAATATGGGACTGTTGAGCGTCAAGGGGACATGGAACAGGGTCGGGACCCTATTTTAATACGGTCCCGACCTGATGGGTCTATGGAAATGGAACAGGGGTAGGCAATTGAAAGTCGATCTCTTTTCGAGAGATTGGAGTGGCCCTGAAAAGGGCCTTTGGGTTTCTTCTTCTTCTTCTAACTCCTCCACTTCTTCCACCAAGTCTTCACTTTTTCCATTATTCCTATCTTCTTCTTTTTCTCCTCTGGCATCCAGTCTGGATGGCCCAAGGCTTTAAACTTTTCCTGGACTTTGATCCAATTCTGATTGAGCCTCTCAAAATCTGCCTGTTTATTTTTGTTTTCCTGATCTTTTCTTTCTTTATTCCATCTCTCTTTAATCTTCTTTACTTCTTCCTCCATCACTTTTCTCATTAGTTCTTCCGATTTCTTAAGCTGGTCCAGGCCTTTTTTGACGAATGACCACTCTGTCCATTCCATTATGTCTTCCAAAAAACACTTTACTTTTAGCACATTATCCATGGCTTCTTTCAAGTGACCAATCTTTACATACTCTGGATTTATAAAGCCTCTTAGTCTTTTTACTTCTTCTTCTATCATCTCTTTCACCAGATCCATAGCTAATTTCAGGTTTGTCACTTGCCTTCTGACAAAATCCCTGGTAACTTCATGCTTCCATTCACGTTCAATCCTTTCCACTACATAGGCTCCATCCACCATCCAATACCAAATATCCTTCAACTGGTTAAACAATTCTGTTACAGCCACCATCTTCCTTGTCTTTATTCTCTGTAAAATGGTTTGAACGACGAATACTGTGGGTTCTTATACGAAAAGCGCGGACGTGAAGGAAAACATCCCCCTAAAACAAAATTGATATTACCAAGATTATCACTTAAAACGCGCGGACGTGAAGGAAAACATCCCCTACTTTTCTCATTTCATATAATATACTATCCACATAAGTGAACCAGCAATTAACAAACCCCAAATCTACTATCCACACACGCAAAGCATTATAATGAAACCGAATAATCTACTATCCACACAAACGTCCGTGAGCGCTTACAAACACACACACACACACACACACACACGCACACGCGCGCGCGCGCGCGGAAAAAGAGTAAGTGTTTATATTCACACTACTCTGCATACGCACATTGGCAAATCGATTGTTATTTCTTTTCTAAATTTTGGGTAGCCCTGAAAAGGGCTGTTTGTTTTTGAACTCCTGTGACACCTGGTTAATGATGGCACCTTCCAGGCCTGGCACCACACACACATCTTCTTCCCCAGTCTCCTTTTACTTTTTTTCTTGAGAGCGCAGAGGGAGGATGATTGGCTTCAGCACCCCAATCCTCTGTCTCCGGTATCTTGTAAGCCATCCTCTCTCCTATTTTCTTTTCCTCCTCTTCCCTCTTTCTTCTCTCCTCCTCTTCCTTCTTTATTCTTCCCTCTTCTACTATGGCCTCCGCTGCCAGTTCATTTAACAGGCGCCTGACATATTCCAGATGTATCTGGAGTTCAGGAAGTTTCCTTATTCTGGTATTCATTGTCTTGTTAACGAATGAACAGGGTAGCTAGACTGCGAAGCGATTTTCAGTTTATAGTTAAAGCGCGGACGTGAAGGAAAACATCCCCCTAAAACAAAATTGATATTACCTAGATCATGACCAAACAACGCGCGGACCTAAAAGAAACACTCACTTTTTATACTACCCATTACTAATTTAAAAATTTTCATTAATCACTTCAATATACTATTCACATACGCAAGGCAATCAAATCTAACCCCAAATCTACTCTCCACGCACGTCAAACAGCAAAAAAAAAACCATGATCATTATCTACTATCCACACAAACACATACACTCACACCACAAAAGAGTCAGTGTTTATATTCACACTACTCTACATACACACATTGGCAAATCGATTGTTATTTCTTTTCTAGAGTATTGGGTAGCCCTGAAAAGGGCTGTTTTTTTTGTTTGCTATGGCAATCTTTTAGTTTCTAAGAATGCGACGTCCTCTGAGGATAGACTTTCTGACGATAGGTCTGCTTCTTCGGAAAGAGAAGAAGAACTCTTTGGTGTCGATACGACAGTCGACAAAGCTTCTGTCAGGTTCAGGTTGCTGCTGCTGCTGCTGTTGTTGTTGTTGCTGTTGCTGCTGTCTCTGAAGTCTGTACTTCTCTGTCCATTCTTCTTTCTCCCTGTTCACTTCTTCTCTGAACAGCTCTTCTATCAGGTCTTCAGTGACTTTTAGCGTTCTCACATTCTCTATCTCTTCAGGCTTTGTTATCAGACTGTGTCTGACCCTATGCAAATTCACGTAGGCTTCGTTTAGCTTAGCTAGTTTGGAGCACATCTTCGTAGGAGGATGAGTCGACAATGGATGGTTAGACTGGAAACTACCCCGGTTCTTAAAGTCAAAGCGCGGACGTGAAGGAAAACATCCATCTACGGTTTTCGAGCCGGAACGATCAATGAGTGTCATGAGAGAGAGACAGAGAGAAGTCAAAGAGCATGAATCAACATTCTTATAGCCAAACAAAAGACAAAGGCATTTTTTTCAAAACACAACATTTTTTATTCAAAAATCACTTAACACTAACCAACAACTCTAACATTTTTAACAATAATCCAACAATATAACATCAAACATTTTTTTCAAACCACAAACATTTTTTCAATTTACACATTATTTTGGACAGGGCTGACAACGTTGTGAATGAAATTGTGATTTCCACTGTTGGAAGTCATTAGGCCATTGATGGACACTACGTTTCCTAGCTTGAGACAAAAGATAAGCATAATGGTCACAAAACCATCGATCTACTTTCACATCGTTTCTAGAAGAAGAACGAGGATCAAAATGAGTCACCAAATGTTCTAAGGAATAACCCAGGCTGCGATGATGCATAAAATACACACAATATTGTCCACACACCAAGGAATCTGTGCCTTGTAATTTCACATTATTGAATCGGGTGGTCTGAGCATTTCTTCTCATAAAGTCGATGATATCGTCTTCCAAAGGAGGCAATCCATACGAATCGAAATATTCCACACATCCTTCTTGAGGAAAGTAGACGGCTACCCAGTGGGTTCCTGGGAGATGGCTGTCGTCCGTGTTGATGACATAAACTTGATGGTCTTGAGGTTTGCGATGAGGGAGTTCATCTTTAGCACAAACGACAGGATTCCAAGAAGCCGTGTACGAACTGTGGTTCAAAAGATAATAAAGTTCCCAGGTATCCATTGATTTGTGTGGTTTTTTCTTCACAGGTAATGATAAGTGATCAATTCGATCCTGACTTTTTGCTTGAAAATGTCTGACAAGTAAAAGGCGTTTGGCTCCGACTTCTTATTCTGGTCAAAGAGAGATTCGATGCGACGGCGCTCCAGAGACGTTAATGGAGGAGAAGAATGTTTATCCAAGCCTTTATACCACTCGTTCAACACGAATTCTATCTCGATGACACCCCAAGCTTTGTCCAGATATTCGTCCAATTTTTCTTCTTGGCTCAACATCAGACATTTGTCATGTTGAATTTGACTGGGATGATCGTTGTGACATCCATAGCACTCTTCCTTGATCAATTCTTTCATTACATCTGTCAGGAATGTAGCAAAACAGGAGACTAAATGGGCTTCTTGTTCTGGCCATCTCGACTTCATCATGATAACTTCTTCGTCTTGAGATTCTTCTTCTTCTTCTTCCATGGTCTCCTCACATTCCATCTTCAAAGTTTCTCCACTAGGCAAAGAGGGATAACAGTCTTCCATGGCTTCTAATAGTCTAGAATGACTTCTCTCAAACTGTTGATTTCTATGGTATTATCGAATTCTGCATACAGGATGACGTTCACCATTACATCAGGGTCTCGGTTTGCAAACTGAAGTTCCTCTCGAATCTGACCAGATTTTATAGGGTGGAAATGTCCTTCGTCGCTGCCTTGGTCTGGAGTGAAATCAAAAGCCCACAAAGCGTAGCCTCCTCCATAATCGTCGTACGAAATACCGTGACTGGTGTTGGTTCCTAACTGACCGGTGGCTTCGTACAGCGACAAGTACGACCTCAAATAATTTCCGTCACCAAATTTAGGTTCGAAAGGTCGGGTACACAAGGTCATGCCATCGCGACTGACTTCGATCTTGGACTCACCAAAGTGTTGAAAGTTGAAAGGATTTTTATCGACAGCTCCGTTGAAGGCTGTATTCTCGACGATACCAAGGATTAAACGTTTGGGTAGCTGGCCTTGGAACAGATGATCTTCGATCATGGATCGCTGTCCCCTGGGAATGGTGAAGGTTTTCACTTCCACGCGTCGTATGGGATACTTGGCGGTCGTTCTGCTCAACGTCTGACTGATGTCGTTACCCACTTTAGGTAACACTTCCACACGTCGCACGTAGAGTCTGGCTTCCTCGATGACAGTTTGGTAATCGTTAGCATTAGACAACAGATGGAAAGCGGCACTGCCGCGATTTAGTCTCAGGCGGACATCCACTCCGTTCAGCAAATACTTTTCTTGCAACCACATGTCCAAATGTAAACGATCCATCAGTTCTAAACTCCGACTTAGTGCAATTTTCTTTCTTCGTTCTATAAATCCCGATAAATTTTAAGCATCCCCATCAATTGTAGTGCTGTCGAACTTTACACCAAATGCGTCAGGCTTCCATACCACGCAAGCATCCAGGTGAGTGTTTTTGGCTTCTTTTCCGTACATCAAGAGATTTTCCAGGTACGCTCGGTAAGGGTAAGTATCCATGCTGCTGCTGACCAGTTTGTTATTCAAATACAAGTCCACTCCACTGAACAAGGAATGCATGAAATTGTTGACGGGAGCTACTCTGGACGTATTAATGAGGGCGTCACCGTCCACTTCGGTTACTTTGACTTTGAAGTAGAAGTAACTGCTATTCAGATCGATGTAATCTTCGGGCTGTCCTTTGATTTCAAACTCGATGGGAGCTGAATCCGTCAAAGAGGAGACGGGATGAAATTCCACCCATTGGGATTCTTGCATCGTCATCATGGTGGGTGGCATGGCAAACAGATCCAGTTCCGACTTGGAACAAGCACATGACTCTCGGTGCATCATTTTTGTCTCTTTCTCAATAATCGAAAACGTCTAAGTCTCGAACGGTTCTTCTTTTCTTTGTCTTTCTAGCTTTAGAAGTGTGAAGTCTGGTGAAGGGGTGTTTTCTTCGTCGTCTCTTTCTGCCTTGTCCTTGCTGAATGCCTGACTCGGTAGCGTGCAGGGTATTTATAGGTGTTTCTCGTCGGCCCAAAAGGTCTTTACCTGTTTGCAGCAAGACATTTTTGCCTGCCCTCATGAAAGCTTCTTTGGGGTTTTGTTTGTCGATGATGACATTTTGGAGAAATTCTTTGCCTTGTGTCAGTGCCGCATCTTTCAAGGCGTGCAATTCTCGTGTCACCATCGGTTTCAAAACCGGGACCACCGAACGAAAAGCCGATTTCAACATATCTCCTAATCCGTGTCCTCGCTGTCGAGCAACGCCTCGGTACACTAGATACATGACTTACGAGTCGTGAGAGAACCGTTTTCGAAAATGGAGTTTCACCGTGACTTTTCCTTTGGTGAATGGAATATTTTGTCCCAGATCTCCTTTTATAGCAGTGTTGACCGTGTCCAAATACGACTTGCTGACGGCAAATAGTGAGGATGTACAAATTCGCGGTGAACGTGGTAAGTGTTTCCACCTTCCTCGTCAGCGTTCGTGGCAGAATCCACTTTGAAAGGAATGACACGCAGTAACGGCACAGAGGTGTGTCCCACCACATTGTACTCCACCACCTCGGAGTACACAAACATCAAATTCAGTCCTTGATTCAGTTCTAACGGGGTACGAAATAACTTGCTAAAAGAATCGTTGTCGGAAGTGACTGGTAATTCGTTTTTCTTGAGCATGGCCATTCTCATGTTCATGTCCCCACCCAACATGGCAAACAATTCAGGACAAAATATGAAACCCATGATTTTACTGTCAGGAAATTTCATGAGGAAGCGACGAGCTGTTTTGTGGTATTCCAGGGTGACACTTTTATTAACACTTTCCAAAGCTTTAAGAAACACGACATTAAACCTGGAGGCCATGGTGCTCACCAAATGTTGACCACTAAAATAATAGCCTGCAAGAATGAACAACTTATAGGTGGTGTACTTTTGATTTTGTGTTCCAGGGGTTTTTATATTATATATTTGCCATGCGTATCCAAGTACTGTTGCATTTGCTCGTCATAAACTTCCACATCAAAAGAATTTTGATTGGGAAGGACATTGAGGACTTGGGTCGGGTGAATGATTTCCAACAAAGCCACTTCCCAATGGGCTTCGTGATCTAATGGGATGGCCTGAGGTAATTTGGCCGTGTAACAGCACAACGTGTTGTGGGGAAACACCTCCATGGAACTGTCACTGGCTAAGGTTAAGTAAAATTGGTTTTGGTGACTCATAATTCCAGAGTTCTGTGGCTGTCCGAGGGGTTACTGGACGTCAGAGGCGTGTCTCCGCCCAAAATAGGGTTGTTGTTGTTGTTGTTGTTGGAGTGGTGACTGACACTGGCACTGGACACAAGGTTCCCGTTGTTCCCGTTCGAGGAGAATTTCAGGGAGGGATTGGGAAGCAAGTAACCGATGCAACTGCTCAATAAAATGGTCCACAATTGTTTGTCTCCTTGTTACAAACTCAAATTGGCAATGGCTGCCCCGATGACACAATACACCACGAAGATTTGGCAGAAAAAGACGATTTTCGTTTTAGGCACACGTTCTCCGCACCACACCCACAAGGGTTGTTTCTGTAAATCTTGCAGAGAAGAACTGGGTGAAGGAGTGGTCGACGTAGCTGCGTCTGTGTGAAAGGGCATGATGGTCACTTCTTTTTATAGTCGATGACTTGCGAAGCGTCGATCCAAGAATCAAAACTGGGTGGATATCTTTTCCAACGTACTTTGACTTCTTTGACACGTCGTTTGCCCACTTTACGGGTTCTGCGTTTGAGAATGCTTTCGATGTCGTACACGTCGTCTTCTTTTTTGGTGACAAGTTGTAACTCGGGCAAATAAAACGTTCCTTTGAGCACTTCTCCGTTCATGTCTTCCAATTTATAGACGGCAGGATGACGGCCATGCACTCGTCCAGTGACACGAAACAATTCGGTCGTCCAGTTAGGTAAGTAACCTTTGTCGAAAGTGCGTTTCGTTTTGCCAATGCGTACCCAATCTCCTACGGTCAACACTCCACTTTTCTTGGGGGCAGCCCTCGTCGGGGACGTACCAAACAGGCGCTCAAACACCAACACTTCGTTCTCGGGAGTCACTTCTTGCGGGGCACGTTCGATGCTTCGATGGTAAGATTGGTTGTACGCTTGCACCAGGTGCGGTAAGATGTCTATGTACTTCAGAGTGTGGTGATGCGTAAAATATTTCCACATGCGTTCTTTCAAAGTGCGTTGCAAACGTTCCACGATGCTGGCTTTGGTTTCGGGATTCTCGGTGGTAAAAAGTGAATGTCACGTTTCTTTAATTCTTTTTGGAAAACTTGGTTCAGAAATTCGATGCCTTTGTCCGTTTGTCATCGAAGAGGGTGACGACCACTTTGTTTCAACATTCGTTGCATGGCTCGCACTAACTCACTGCTCGATTTGGATGTCAAGGGTACGACCCAGGCAAATTGGGAAAAGACGTCGATGACACAAAACAAATATTTGTAGCCGCGATTGTAGCTGGCCAAATGAGAGACATCGGCTAAATCGGCTTGCCATTGATGATCAATGCTTCCACTCGGGTGCGACTTCTGGAAAACTTGCGTCGAATGGGTTTGTGTAAAGTGTAGGTAGCTTGTTCTTGTAACCATCGTTGCACTTGAGGTAAACGGAGACTTTGGCTACGGGAGTAAAAGTCGAAGGTAGTGGTGGTGGTGGAGGTGGCAATAGAATGGCTCTGGTCTTCTTTTCTTTTTTTCACTTCTGGTTTCCCTTCTTTCTTTATCATTTCTGTCGAAGGAGGAGTGGGCATCATCTTTTTAACCCAAGCTTTCATTTCTTCTCGTTGGGGTGTGGGGGACGGGGTCAACAAGGATGCTGCAATCTTACTTGAAATGGGTGCTGCTGACGGTGTTTGAGACACTTATTGCATCTCTTCTTCCTCAGGTCTTCGTGGGGTAGCATCTCTGGTGACCCCTGGGGATGGTAGTAGTGCTGGTAGTGGTGGTAGTGATGATGGTGCTGAACTTTTCATCAAGGTCTTAAAATCTTTCAGAGTGGGTAGAGCTGTTTCGTCTAAAGCTTTCTGGTGAAAGAGTTGCAGTCGTTGCAAGAGTTGACCGTACTTTTGCGATTTTTCTGTTTCGGACAAATCTTGGCGATCCATCAAGGACTGCAATTCGTGTTGTAACTGGGACATCTTGCTCAAATTGGGATTGGGAGGTAAATGCGGGGTGCATTGTTCTTGCCAACGATGGTATTCCATCCATCGTTTGTAAGGCACTAAAGCTAGTTTTCGTCCTTCCATGGGGTTGTCAGGGGTCGATTCTGAGATCTTGGGACTTCAGAGGGCCTTTTTATTTTGCTCCCACCAGTCATCCCAACATGGTTCCCAAGACTCCTTTCAACAATGGGCCTAACAAGAGGGGTAAAATGCCTCCACGTTGGACCAACATCTTCTTCTTTTGACGAATGGGAATTTTCTTTTGAACCATTTGGCGAAGAACGTGACGATGTTTGCCTAAGCAATGTTTCTGGTGTTTGGACAAAGGGATCGTGCCTTTCAAGACGTTCAAACTACATTCGCACACGGTATCGATGACCTCTTTGGAGGCTGATTCAATGAGTTTTTTTCGTAGGGGTGAAGAAGCTTTGGACAGGACAGATAACATGTCCCCATGTTTGACTAAACGTGGAGGCAGTCCTTTCCTTTTCTTTCCCTGGGATTGTTTAGAAGAGGGATGTTTTCTGGAGGTTGACATCTTTGAGTCTTCAGCACGAAAAACACTGATACCCCTACTTAGTCACAGGCCTTTTTTTATACTGGAACGCGTCGCCACCGATTGTCTTTACGTCGTATCAACTTCAGGACAGCCATGACACGTCGTGCAGGGGTACGCAACGGACTAAATCGAGCCAGTTCTTGCTTGGACAAATCCAGTACACTTTGTAACATGCCCGATCTTTCTTGAACTTTGATTTTGGGAGAAGGTACTTTGTGATCAGCAGCCACTGCCACTAAATTGGAGGGTCCTGCCACTGGGGAAGTTCTTCTTGGGGTCATCAACGGAGAAGTTCTTGGTGTGATCAACGTCTCCAAGTACTCTTCAGTTCTTGGTGTCATCAACGGAGAAGTGAATGAACCTGAGGCTACCGGAGACGCGGTTACCGCCGTTGCAGGTCGTGGTTTGCGAGTGTAAGATTGCGTCCTGGCCGAAGTGCCTTTCTTGCGACTAGTTTTCTGTGGACTATTCTTTTTCTGGGGACTTTTTCTCTGCTTCTTTTTCTGGGGGCTTTTCTTCTTCTTTTTCCGGGGTGGTGTCTGGTAAGAGGAGGTTCCCGCCACTGGAGAAGTTCTTGGAGACACAGGTCTCCTTGGGGACCTGGTGTTTTTCTTCTTCTTGGAGCTTCGTTTGACTTTTTTCTTGGGGAGAACTTTGAGGGCATTAGGATCCCATCTTAAGAGAGAGGGAATGATGACCCCTCCTAGAGTACCGCTCCCTCCAGGTTTCAAAATGATTTGCTTTTTGGTTTGAGTGTCGATGCGGGTATCGGCCAGTTGGGTCAAAGCGACTTTGTTTCGATCAAAAAGCGTTTGGTTTGATGAGGAATCTGAATGATCCCTTGTAGTAATTGACGTGCTCTCTCCGTGAACCATCGTAAGACTTCTTTGAGACTAGCTTCTAAGACACGAGTTCGTATTTGTGGATTTTTTTCTCGACTGATGCCATACAAGGCACGAATCAGTTTGACGGGAAGATGCGACTGAAGGGACGTCATGTTGACGTTGTGTGATACAGATGAAAAGTGTCTGAGGTTTTTATAGATTTTTTTGTGGAATGAAGTTAAGTCGAGGACGGAGACGTGTACTGGACAGGCCCTCCGTCTTGGTACCAGTGGTGAAACAAGTGGGTACGAACTCGCAAATTATCGCGGGTCGTAGGTTTCAAATCGACGAGTAAATAGGCGTGTGGCGTTTGGGTGGCATCGTCGTACGCCTGAGTCAGCCAAGGCGTCCCTAACTGTTTGGCTAAGACTTGCACTTGCGATTTATCTCGAGGGCTTTTAAACAAGACCACGTAATGCACATTGAGACTGATGGTGTGATGGGCTTTACTTTGTTGAAACAAATTTTGAGTGATGTAAACGACACTGGCATTACGGTGATGCCCTTTACGCGTGAACCACAGTTTAATTTCTTCTTCGTCTTCTCCTAACATGTCGTCGAAAATGACCAAATGGGTTTGACGGGAGTCAGAGACGATGCCGTCGTCTTCTTTAGGAATGCCTTCCACAAACACGATGGAATCGCCTTGACTTTCTCGCAAGAGGCTGTACGCCGATTGCCACTCTTTGTAACACCACACGATGCGTTGAGGTGGACGATCGATCAAATGATGTTTGTGTTCGATCAAACGTTTGACGAATTCGGTTTTGCCTGAACCGCTAGGTCCAGCAATGAACATGTTAAAGGGATGGCGAAGATACAAAGCCTCCCAACTGGCACGATCTAAGTGTTCGTCGATGACTTTGACAGTGGAGGAAGAGGGAGCAGAGACAGCAGAAGTAGCCATAGTGTCAGGAATGTCACTTGTGACACGAAAAACAAACAAGACAAGAGTTTATATACTTTTTTCAGAACACGTTTATTGAATGTTTTAAACATGAACACGAAAGACAAAAATACATAAAAGCCAAAGGCTTAAGTACAATGATAAAAGGCACATGAAAATCATTAACGTGGAATAAAAACAAGTGTCTGTACAACATGTTTTGGGTAATGTTCTGACCAGATCTATAGGGAGTAAGGTCACACAAGTGTCCTCCCGGAATGACCTTTCAGGCATGTCCACGACAGTCTTGTCCTGGGTGACCGCTTCTTCTGGCACCGTCACTAACACAGGTTGAAAAGTGACTTTTTTTCCTTGAACAACTCTCGTGAATACTGGGCCACTTCTTGGGTCCAAGCCTCAAAATCCCATTCTTTCCAGGCACAGACATCTGTCCAATGGGGGTGTAAGTCACAAGCTACACACACATCGTCATACACGTCTTGGGTAGCTAAAAGTTGACGAATCTTTTTTTTCCCGTAAAGGTCGAGAAGTCTCCAGATGAAAACGCAAAGCTTTGAGCAAAAGGACTCTTTCGTGACCATTTAAGGCTATTGAGTTGGTAAGCTCTGATCGTAAAGAGTCCACAAAGAATCGGCTGGTAAACGAAATCCCAGAAAACAAGTCACTAAGACACACACCACTTGTCGACCCAAATTGAATGGATATAGTTCTTGTAATAATCGATGGTAATGATCCACGGTTTGAATATGGTCATTGAGTTCCTTCCACGGAATCTGTTCAATTACATGTGACACAAGTCGTGGCATGGCAGCCTGTTTTTATAGTCTCTTTGTTTCGGAAACAATACACGTACTTTCTCGCCAGTAGGGAATCTAAATCTTGCATACTGTAACCGAAACATCAGAGTTTGTTTAGAAGTTTCCTCTTCCGCTAAGTAGATTCCACGTAAAATATGTTGGTAATCCTTTAACTTGTCTTCCTCAGTGCGTTGCACCAGGTGAATCTCGAAGTAACCAAAATGATCAACACGTGGATCATCGGGGCCCTGGAAGTATTGAACAAGGTCTGACCACTGAAACAATTTCTGACGAATCAGTCCTCTTATACCATTCAGGTACCAGTGGTTAAAGATCTGGTGACGTAACGGATGCAACTGTTCTTTACGTTTGACTTGTATTTTGACCAGCTCTCGGTAAATGCGTTCTCTCAACTCCACAGGCAAAACACGGATGTTCTCTTGTAAAGTATCCATGAATAGGTCATACTAAATCCTTCTTTGTCTGACACAATAAATGTACCGTTTGCACAGACATGGTTTTAATTCATTGTCGAATCTAAATCGTTTCATCACTAATCTACACATTAAAATTCGGTCAGAAGTTTCCTCTTTCACTAAGCTGACATTGCATAAAAGATGTTGGTAATTCGTTAACTCTTCCTCTGGAATTGGATCCAGTACGTTTACAATGTAGTAGATAGAATGATCCATACCAAACCAGTTTTTTTTATAACCAGGGGGTCGTTGATCAATGTCTGTCCAATGGAACACTTTCAACTGAATCAGTCCTTGTATAGCATTCAGGTACCAGTGGTTCAAACACCGGTGACGTAACGGATGCAACTGTTCTTTATGTTTGACTTGTATTTTGACCAGCTCTCGGTAAATGCGTTCTCTCAACTCCACAGGCAAAGCACGAATGTTCTCTTGTAAAGTATCCATAAACAGATTATGGTAAGTTACTTCAATGTCTCGGTCCCACTAAAGGTAAGTAATGACAATTCGGTGACCATCGAGCATGTTCTACGTAGGCCGAATCTTGCGGTTCCCAGTGATGAAGTGACACACCGCAACTGAAGCACTTGGCTTTATCTCCTTCGCCCAAGTAGAACAATCCAGCTCTGGCTAATTCTTCGGGGGTCGGTCCTCCCAGATACTTAGGCCATTTTCCTTGAAACGATTGAAGACGATTTTCAAAGTCGCAGTATTCCGACAAACGCACAGGGAACGAATATTCGTCTTTCACAGGTTCGTTTCGATGAGGATTGAGTGACATGGATAGGAGTTTGCTCAGGGCTGGATGACATCCGTAGGGAGGTAGACGTGAAGGTGGACATTCACCTTTAAAACGAAACCCAGTAAAGTGTCCAAGAGGACGAGCGGCATCGCTTTCGCATCCCTCAGGTTTGGCACGCACAGCATCACTTTCCATGATAGGGGTAGTGAGAACAAAGTTCCCATGATGCTAGTAGTGAAAGGGGGCGCTTTACGGACAATGGGAATTAGCATTAAAAACACCCTTGGGTCACTTTACGGACAAGGGAAATTTAACATGGAGAAAAATCGTGGGTCACTTTACGGACAAGGGAATTTAACATGGCAATAAATCGTGGGTCACTTTACGGACAAGGGGAATTGAACATGGCAATAAATCGTGGGTCACTTTACGGACAAGGGGAATTGAACATGGGATTTTTTTTTTTAAAAATTTAAAAAAAAATTAAAAAAAGGGGTAGGCAATTCAAAGACTATCTCTTTTCGAGAAATATGGCTGGCCCTGAAAAGGGCCTTTGGGTTTTCTTCTTCTAATTTCTTCTTTTCCTCCACCAAGTTCTTATTTTATCTCCTACACTCTTCTTCTCTTTCTTTTTTTTCTTCTCCTCTTCTTTCTTCTTCTCTTCCTCCTCTTCTTTCTTCCTCTTTTCATTTTCTTCTTCTTTTTCAATTTTTTCATTCCATTCTCTCATCCTTATCCTTTCCTCTTCATCCTCCTTTTCCTCCTTTATTTCTTTCAACAGATCACTAATGATTACCTTCATTTTTCGTAAATTATTTATCTCCATCTTCACTCTATGGGGACTATATGAGTAGTGATCCTCGTTTAGGTTAACCAACATTTGCTCAAACATTCCTAAATTGTCCATGACGTTTTGCAATTTTTCCATTTTGTTAAGGTGGTTTGACGCCATCTTCTTTGTATTCTTTGCAGAATGGTTTGAACAACGAATACTGTGGGTTCTTATACGAAAAGCGCGAACGTGAAGGAAAACATCCCCCTAAAACATAAAATGGATCTTACCTAGATGATGACCCAACATCGCGCGGACGTGAAGGAAAACATCCCCTACTTTTTCATTTCATATAATATAACCCAAACTATACTCTCCACATTTGCTAAGAAACAATAAAGAAACCCATAATCTACTATTCTCACAAACATACCTTTACTCTTACAAACACAAACACACCAACACATACCCTCACACATTAAAAAGAGTTAGTGTTTATATTCACACTACTCTACCTACATACATTGGCAAATTGATCGTTATTTCTTTTCTAGAGTATTGGGTAGCCCTGAAAAGGGCTGTTTTGTTTGGAACTTCATGGACACCTGGTTAATGGTGGCACCTTCCAGGCCTGGCGCCACATACACATCTTATCCCCCAGTTACTTTTTACCTTTTGGGGGGAGAGAGCAGAGGCAGGATATGTCGCTTCAGAATCCCAATTTTCACTCTCTGGGATTCTGAAATTTTTTCTTCTCTCCTTTTCCTCCTCCTCTTCTTTATATCTTCTTTCCTCCTCTTCTTTTTTTCTTCTTTCCTCCTCTCTTATCCTTCCCTCCTCGACAATGGCTTCAGCGGCCAGTTCATTTAATATGCGCCTGGCATATTCCAGATGCACATGAAGTTCCAACAGTTTCTCCAGTCTCGTGTTCATTTTTGGTGTTGATCAATCAACAAGGGTAGCTGGACTGCCGAACGAGTTTCAATTTATACTGAAAGCGCGGACGTGAAGGAAAACATCCCCCTAAAAACATAAAATTCATCTTACCTAGATCATGACCAAAAAAACAACAACAACGCGCGGACCTAAAAGAAACACTCACTCACTTTTTATGCTACCCATCACTATTGTAAAATTTTTATAAATCACTTCAATAGACTATCCACATACGCAAAGCAATTCAATCTAACCCAAAATATATACCTCTAACAGCCAAAAAAAACTAACATCATTTTAATCTACTATCCACACCAACCTATTTTACCACTTACAAACACAATCACACAAACACACAAACACATACACTTCCACTATTAATAAAGAGTTAGTGTTTATTTTCACACTACTCTACCTACACACATTGGCAAATCGATCGTTACTTCTTTTCTAGAGTATTGGGGTAGCCCTGAAAAGGGCTGTTTTTTTGTTTGCTATGGCATTCTTTTTTAGTTTCTAAGAATGCGATGTCCTCTGAGGATAGACTTTCTGGCGATAGGTCTGCTTCTTCGGAAAGAGAAGAAGAACTCTTTGGTGTCGATACGGCAATCGACAAAGCCTCTGTCAGCTTCAGGTTGCTGCTGTTGTTGTTGTTGTTGTTGTTGTTGCTGTTTTTGAAGTCTGTACTTCTCTGTCCATTCTTCTTTCTCCCTGTTCACTTCTTCTCTGAAGAGCTCTTCTATCAGGTCTTCAGTGATTTTTAACATTCTCACATTCTCTATTTCTTCTGGCTTCGGTATCAGACTGTGTCTGACCCTATGCAAATTCACGTAGGCTTCGTTGAGCTTAGCTAGTTTGGAGCACATCTTCGTAGGAGGATGAGTCGACAATGGATGGTTAGACTGGAAACAACCCCGGTTCTTAAAGTGAAAGCGCGGACGTGAAGGAAAACATCCCCCACACGGTTTTCGATTCGCAACGTTCAGTGATTGTCATGAGAGGGATAGTAAGAAATGAAAGAGCATCAATTCAACATTCTTATAGCTAAACAAAAGACAAAAGCATTTTTTCAAAACACAACATTTTTTATTCAAAAATCACTTAACACTAAACAACAACTCTAACATTTTTAACAATAATCTAACATTATAACATCAAACATTTTTTTCTAATCACAAAAATTTTTTTCTCAATTAACAATCTACTTTAAACAGGGTTTACAACGTTGTGAATGAAATTGTGATTTCCACTGTTGGAAATCATTAGGCCATTGATGGACACTACGTTTCCTAGCTTGAGACAAAAGATAAGCATAATGGTCACAAAACCATCGATCTACTTTCACATCGTTTCTAGCAGAAGAACGAGGATCAAAATGAGTCACTAAATGTTCTAAGGAATAGCCCAGGCTGCGATGATGCAGAAAATACACGCAGTACTGTCCACACACCAAAGAATCGGTGCCTTGTAATTTCACGTTATTGAATCGGGTGGTTTGAGCATTTCTTCTCATAAAGTCGATGATATCGTCTTCCAAAGGGGGCAATCCGTACGAATCGAAATATTCCACACATCCTTCTTGAGGAAAGTAGACGGCTACCCAGTGGCTTCCTGGGAGATGACTGTCGTCCGTGTTGATCACGTAAGCTTGATGGTCTTTAGGTTTGCGATGAGGGAGTTCATCTTTAGCACAGACGACAGGATTCCAAGAAGCCGTATACGAACTGTGGTTCAAAAGGTAATAAAGTTCCCAGGTATCCATTGTTTTGTGTTTTTTTCTTCTTCTTCTTCTTCACAGGTAATAATAAGTCGTCAATTCGATTCTGACTTTTTGCTTGAAAATGTCTGACGAATAAACGGTTATTCGTTCTGTTTCCTCACTCTGATTCAGGAGAGCTTCGATACGATGGATCTCTTGAGTGGTTAATGGTGGACAAGAATGTTCACGCAAGTCTTTATACCACTGGTGCAACACGTCTTTGTTCGAGATGAGACTCCAAGCTTCGTCCAGATACTCGTCCAATTTTTCTTCTTGACTTAACATCAGGCATTTATCGTGTTGAATTTGACTGGGATGATCGTTTTGACATCCATAGCAATTTTTCTTGATCAATTCCGTCATTTTGTCGACCAAGTGTTTGGCAAAACAGGAGACTAAATGGGCTTCTTGTTCTGGCCATCTCGACTTCATCATGACAATTTCTTCGTCTTGGGATTCTCCTTCCACGGTCTCCTCACATTCCATGTCCAAAGTTTCTTCACTTTGTAAAGAGGGATAACAGTCTTCCATGGCTTCTAGTAATCTAGAATGACTTCTCTCAAACTGTTGATTTCTATGGTATTATCGAATTCTGCATACAGGATGACGTTCACTGTTGCTGTTAGTTCTTTTGCAAACTGAAGTTCCACACGAATCTGGCCAGATTTTATAGGGTGGAAATGTCCTTCGTCGCTGCCTTGGTCTGGAGTGAAATCGAAAGCCCACAAAGCATAGCCTCCTGCGTAATCGTCGTACGTAATGCCGTGACTGGTGTTGGTTCCTAACTGGCCGGTGGCTTCGTACAGGGACAAGTACGATCTCAAGTAATTCATCTTCGTGTCACTAAAGTCAGGTTCGAAAGGTCGGGTACACAAGGTCTTGCCATCACGACTGACTTCGATTTTCTTCACGTTGAAGTGTTGAAAGTTGAAAGGATTTTCAGCGAAGGCTCCGTTGAAGGCTGAATTCGAGACCATACCAAGGATTAAACGCTTGGGTAACTGTCCTTGAAACAGATGATCTTCGGTCATGGATTGCTGTCCCTTGGAAATGGTGAACGTTTTCACTTCCACACGTCGTATGGGATACTTGGCGGTCGTTCTGCTCAACGTTTGACTGATGTCGTTACCTACTTTGGGTAACACTTCTACGCGTCGTACGTAGAGTTTGGCCTCTAAAATTGTGCTTTTAGGATTGCCAGCAGCAGCATCAGCCAACAAATGGAAAGCGGCACTGCTACGATTCAGTCTCAAGCGGACATTCACCCCGTTCAGCAAATATTTCTCTTGCAACCACATGTCCAAATGCAAACGATCCATCAGTTCTAAACTCTTTCCACCTAGGATTTTCTTTCGTCTTTCCACAAAACCGTCATTGTCTTTATCTTTTTCCTCAAATTCCTTCGCTTCATCAGGTTCCCACAGCACACAGGCATTGAGATGCGTATCCTTGGCATCTATTCCGTACGTCAAGAGATTTTCCAGGTAGGCACGGTAAGGGTAAGTATCCATGCTGCTGCTAACCAGTTTGTTATTCAAGTACAAGTCCACTGAGCTGAACAAGGAATGCATGAAATTGTTGACGGGAGCTATTGACTCAGTGTCTTCTACTGGACCATTATCCTTATCTAGAACTTGGATTTTCAAATACAAGTAACTGCTGTTCAGATCGATGTAATCTTCGGGCTGTCCCTTGATTTCAAACTCGATGGGAGCAGAATCGGTCAAAGAGGAGATGGGATGAAATTCCACCCACTGGGATTCTTGCATGGTCATCATGGTGGGGGGCATGGCAAACAGATCCAGTTCCGTCTTGGAACAGGCGCAAGACTCTCGGTGCATCATTTTTTTGTTGCTGTGTCTCAATAATCGAAAACGTCTAAGTCTCGAACGGTTCTTCTTTTCTTGGCCTTTCTCGCTTGAAGTCTGGTGAAAGGGTGTTTTCTTCTTCGTCGTCTCTTTCTGCCTTGTCCTTGCTGAATGCCTGACTCGGTAGCGTGCAGAGCATTTATAGGTGTGTCTCGTCGGCCTAAAATGTCTTTGCCTGTTTGCAGCAAGACATTTTTGCCTGCCCTCATGAAGGCTTCTTTAGGGTTTTGTTTGTCGATGATGACATTTTGGAGAAATTCTTTGCCTTGCGTCAGTGCCGCATCTTTCAAGGCGTGCAATCCGCGTGTCACCATCGGTTTCAACACCGGGGCCACCGAACGAAAGGCCGATTTTAACATGTCTCCTAAACCGTGTCCTCGCTGTCGAGCCACCCCTTGGTATACTGGATACATGACTTACTTACGAGTCGTGAGAGAACCGTTTTCGAAAATGGAGTTTCACCGTGACTTTTCCTTTGGTGAATGGAATATTTTGTCCCAAATCTCCTTTTATAGCAACGTTGACCGTGTCCAAATAAGACTTGCTGACCGGCAAATAGTGAGGATGCACAAATTCCCGGTGGACGTGATAGGTGTTTCCACCTTCCTGGTCATTGGTCGTGGTACTATCCACTTTGAAAGGAATGACACGCAGTAACGGTACAGAGGTGTGTCCCACCACGTTATACTCCACCACATCGGAGTACACGAACATCAAATTCAGTCCTTGGTTCAGTTCTACCGGGAATCGAAAAAACTTGTAAAATTCCGTATTGCTGTTGATCTTCGGATTAAAATTTGGAGTCATGTTTGTGTCTCCACCTAAAATATCAAACAAGTCACGATTAAAACTGATGGACAACGTTTGGGTATCCTGAAATTTCATCAGTATGCGACGAGCCACTTTATGGTACTCCAGGGTGACACTTTTTTTGATTCTGTTCAGGGCTTTGCCAAAGGCCAACTCGAACCTCTCTGCAATAGTGTCCACCAAATGTTGGCCGCTAAAATAAAACCCTGTTGGAATTTTCAAGGTGTAGATTTTGAAGTTTGAATTGATGGTGGATGTTTTTGTGATCCCTGAAAACCCGATGTCAGTCATGGCATCTTGTAATTGTTGGTTCAGGATTTCGACCTCAAAAGTGTTTTGCGTTTCAGTGATGTTTTTGATTTGTGTAGGGTGAATCATTTCTACTAAAGCCACTTCCCAATGGGCTTCGTGATCTAAGGGGATGGCTTGAGGTAATTTGGCCGTGTAACAGCACAACGTGTTGTTGGGAAACACCTCCATGGAACTGTCACTGGGTAAGGTTAAGTAAAATTGGTTTTGGTGACTCATAATTCCAGAGTTCTGTGGCTGTCCGAGGGGTTAGTGGACGTCAGAGGCGTGTCTCCGCCCAAAATGGGGTTCTGGTTGTGGTTGTTGGAGTGGTGACTGGCACTGGCACTGGACACAACGTTTCCGTTCGAGGAGAATTTCAGGGAGGGATTAGGAAGCAGGTAACCGATGCAACTGCTCAATAAAATGGTCCACAATTGTTTGTCTCCTTGTTGCAAACTCAAATTGGCGATGGCTGCCCCGATGACACAATACACCACGAAGATTTGGCAGAAAAAGACGATTTGCGTTTTAGGCACACGTTCTCCACACCACACCCACAAGGGTTGTTTTTGTAAATCTTGCACAGAAGAACTAGGTGAAGAAGGAGGAGTGGTCGACGTAGCTGCGTCAGCTGTGTGAAAGGGCATGATGGTCACTTCTTCTTTTTATAGTCGATGACTTGCGAAGCGTCGATCCAAGAATCGAAACTGGGTGGATATCCTTTCCAACGTACTTTGACTTCTTTGACACGTCGTTTGCCCACTTTACGGGTTCTGCGTTCGAGAATGCTTTCGATGTCGTACACGTCGTCTTCTTTTTTGGTGACACGTTGTAACTCGGGCAAATAAAACGTTCCTTTGAGTACTTCTCCGTTCATGTCTTCCAATTTATAGACGGCAGGATGACGGCCATGCACTCGTCCAGTGACGCGAAACAATTCGGTCGTCCAGTTAGGTAAGTAACCTTTGTCGAAAGTGCGTTTGGTTTTGCCAATGCGCACCCAATCTCCTACGACCAACTCTCCACTTTTTTTGGGGACAGCCCTCGTCGGGGACGTACCAAACAGACGCTCGAACACCAGCACTTCGTTGTCGGGAGTCACGTCTTGCGGGGCACGTCCGATGCTTCGATGGTAAGATTGGTTGTACGCTTGCACCAGGTGTGGTAAGATGTCGATGTACTTCAGAGTGTGGTGATGCGTAAAATATTTCCACATGCGTTCTTTCAAAGTACGTTGAAAACGTTCCACGATGCTGGCTTTGGTTTCGGGATTCTCGGTGGTAAAAAAATGAATGTCACGTTTCTTTAATTCTTTTTGGAAAGCTTGGTTCAGAAATTCGGTGCCTTTGTCCGTTTGCCATCGAAGAGGGCGACGACCGCTTTGTTTCAACACCCGTTGCAGGGCTCGCACTAACTCGCTGCTCGATTTGGAAGTCAAAGGCACGACCCAGGCAAATTTGGAAAAGACGTCGATGACACAAAACAAATATTTGTAGCCGCGATTGTAGCTGGCCAAATGAGAGACATCGGCTAAATCGGCTTGCCATTGATGATCGATGCCTTCCACTCGGGTGCGACTTCTGGCAAACTTGCGTCGAATGGGTTTGTGTAAAGTGTAGGTAGCTTGTTCTTGTAACCATCGTTGCACTTGAGGTAAACGGAGACTTTTCAGTCGAGTTTTGGCAGCACGATACAATTTTTGAACTCCTGCGTAACCTGCAGGATGGGAGGGATCGTAGTAAATGCTGGCTAAGACTTTTTCCATTTTTTTTGTGTTTGTTGGTGTGTTAATAAGGCACCCACTCTTGGAAGAGGCTACTCTTTTTCTCTTGGGGTATTTTCTTGGATTGCAAGGCTTTGCGTGTGCGACCGGCAATAGGTGTCGAAGAGGAGGAGGATGTCTGAGCGGGGGATATCGGTTCTTGTTTCACTTCTGTCTTCACTTCTGTCTTCACCTTCTTTTTCTCTTGTGAGGAAGAAGGGGTGGCCATCATCTTTTTAATCCATCCAATTCTGGAGGTAGGTGGTGTTGTTAACTTGCGTACTTTTTCTGGTGGAGTTTGAAACCCTTCTTCTTCTTCTTTTCCTTTTTCTGTCTTGGTCACGGGTACTGGTGGTACTGGTACTGGTACTGGTGATGGTGCTGGACTTTTCATCAAGGTCTTAAAATCTTTTAGAGTGGGTAAAGCTGTTTCGTCTAAAGCTTTCTGGTGAAAGAGTTGCAGTCGTTGCAAGAGTTGACCGTACTTTTGCGATTTTTCTGTTTCGGACAAATCTTGGCGATCCATCAAGGACTGCAATTCGTGTTGTAACTGGGACATCTCGCTCAAATTGGGATTGGGAGGTAAATGCGGGGTGCGTTGTTCTTGCCACCGATGGTATTCCATCCATCGTTTGTAAGGCACTAAAGCTAGTTTTCGTCCTTCCATGGGGTTGTCAGGGGTGAATTCTGAGATCTTGGGACTTCCGAAGGCCTTTTTATCTTGCTCCCACCAGTCCTCCCAACATGGTTCCCAAGACTCCTTTCAGTATGGGGCCTAACAAGAGAGGCAAAATGCCTCCACGTTGAACCAACATCTTCTTTTTTTGACGAATGGGAATTTTCTTTTGAACCATTTGGCGAAGAACGTGACGATGTTTGCCTAAGCATTGTTTCTGGTGTTTGGACAAAGGGATCGTGCCTTTCAAAACGTTCAAACAACATTCGCACACGGTATCGATGACCTCTTTGGAGGCCGTTTGAATGAGTTTTTTTCGTAGGGGTGGAGAAGCTTTGGACAGGACAGATAACAGGTCCCCATGTTTGGCTAAACGTGGTGGCAGTCCTTTCCTTTTCTTTCCTTGGGGTTTTCTGGAGGGTGACATCTTTGAGTCTTTAGGAGCACCAAAAGAACACTGATACCCTACTTGGTCACAGGCCTTTTTTATACTGGAACGCGTCGCCACTGATTGTCTTTACGTTTTATCAGTTTGAGGACAGGCATGACACGTCGTGCAGGGGTACGTAACGGACTAAATCGAGTCAGTTCTTGCTTGGACAAATCCAGTAAACTTTGTAACATGCCCGATCTTTCTTGGACTTTGATTTTGGGAGAAGGTACTTTGTGAGCAGCAGCCACTGCCACTAAATTGGAGGGTCCTGCCACTGGGGAAGTTCTTTTGGGAGTCATCAACGGAGATGTTCTTGGTGTGATCAACGTCTCCAAGTACTCTTCAGTTCTGGGTGACATTAACGGAGAAGTGGATGAACGTGAGGATGCCGGAGACGCAGTCACTGCTGTGGCAGGTCGTGGTTTGCGAGTGTAAGGTTGCGTCCTGGCCGCAGTGCCTCTCTTGCGACTAGTTTTCTTCTGTGGACTTTTCTTTTTCTGGGGGCTTTTTCTCTGTTTCTTTTTCTGGGGGCTTCTTTTCTTTTTTCGGGGTGGTGTCTGGTAAGAGGAGGGTCCCGCCACTGGAGAAGTTCTTCTCTTTGGGGACCTGGTCTTTTTCTTCTTGGGGGTTCGTTGGACTTTTGTCTTGGGGATAACTTTGGGGGCATTAGGATCCCATCTTAAGAGTGAGCGAATGATGACCCCTCCTAGAGTACCGCTCCCTCCAGGTTTCAAAATGATTTGTTTTTTGGTTTGAGTGTCGATGCGGGGATCGGCCAGTTGGACCAAAGCGACTTTGTTTCGATCGAAAAAGCGTTGGGTTTGATGAGGAATCTGAATGATTCCTTGGAGTAATTGACGTGCCGTCACCGTGAACCATCGTAAGACTTCTTTGAGACTAGCTTCTAAGACACGGGCTCGTGTTTGTGGATCTTTTTCTCGACTGATGCCATACAAGGCACGAATCAATTTGACAGGAAGATGAGACTGAAGGGACGTCATGTTCACACTGTGTGAGACAGACGAAAAAGGGTCTGAGGTTTTTATAGATTTTTTCATGGGGAGTGAAATGAAGTCGAGGACGGAGACGTGTACAGGACAGGCCCTCCGTCTTGGCACCAGTGGTGAAACAAGTGGGTACGAAATCGCAAATCCTCGGGGGTCGTAGGTTTCAAATCGACGAGTAAATAGGCGTGTGGCGTTTGAGTGGCATCGTCGTACGCCTGAGTCAGCCAAGGCGTTCCTAACTGTTTGGCTAAGACTTGCACTTGCGATTTATCTCGAGGGCTTTTAAACAAGACCACGTAATGCGCATTGAGACTGATGGTGCGATGGGCTTTACTTTGTTGAAACAAATTTTGGGTGATGTAAACGACACTGGCATTACGGTGATGCCCTTTGCGCGTGAACCACAATTTAATTTCTTCTTCGTCTTCTCCTAACATGTCGTCGAAAATGACCAAATGGGTTAGACGGGAGTCAGAGACGATGCCATCGTCTTCTTTAGGAATGCCTTCCACAAACACGATGGAATCGCCTTGACTTTCACGCAAGAGGCTGTACGCCGATTGCCACTCTTTGTAACACCACACGATCCGTTGAGGGGGCCGATCGATCAAATGATGTTTATGTTCGATCAAACGTTTGACGAATTCGGTTTTGCCTGAACCGCTAGGTCCAGCAATGAGCATGTTAAAGGGATGGCGAAGATACAAAGCCTCCCAACTGGCACGATCTAAGTGTTCGTCGATGACTTTGACAGTAGAGGAAGAGGGAGCAGAGACAGCAGAGGTAGCCATGGTATGAGAAATGTCACTTGTGACACGAAAAACAAACAAGACAAGAGTTTATATACTTTTTTCAGAACACGTTTATTGAATGTTTCAAATATGAACACGAAAGACAAAAATACATACAACCCAAATAGTGATGTACAGGAATATAAAACACAGCAAAGTGATCAAAGTGGAATATAAACAAGTGTCTGTACAACATGTTTTGGGTAACCAAGATGTCCTAGGGACAGTGTGTAATGTTCTTACAGTCTCTACATGAGGTATTGTCACACAAGTGTCCTCCCGGAATGACCTTTCAGGAATGTCCATGACAGTCCTGTCCTGAAGCGAGTGGTTGTTCTCGGTGACAGGTTCTTCTGGCACCGTCACTAACACAGGTTGAAAAGTAACTTTTTTCCTTGAACAACTCTTGTGCATACTGGGCCACTTCTTGGGTCCAAGCCTCAAAACCCCCCTTTTTCCAATCACGAACATCTGTCCAATGAGGGTGTAAGTCACAAGCTACACACACATCGTCATACACGTCTTGGGTCGCTAAAAGTTGACGAATCTTTTTTTCCTGTTGAGGTCGAGAAGTATCCAGATGAAAACGCAAGGCTTTGAACAAAAGGAGTTTTTCGTGACCATTTAAGGCCATGGAGGTGGTAAGTACTGATCGTAAAGAGTCCACAAAGAATCGGCTGGTAAACGAAATCCCAGAAAACAAGTCACTAAGACACACACCACTTGTCGTCCAAAATTGAATGGATACAGTTCTTGTAATAATCGATGGTAATGATCCACGGTTTGAATATGGTCATTGAGTTCCTTCCACGGAATCTGTTGGATGACATGTGACATAAACCGTGGCATGGCAGCCTGTTTTTATATTCTCTTTTTTTCGGATGCAATAGACGTACTTTCTAGCCAGAGATCTTCGTTCTCCAGTAGGGAATCTAAATCTTGCATACTGTAACCGAAACGTCAGAGTTCGTTTAGGTGTTTCCTCTTCCTCTAAGTAGATTCCACGTAAAATATGTTGGTAATCCTTTAACTTGTCTTCCTCAATGCATTGCACTAGGTGAATCTCGAAGTAACCATAATCATGAACATGTCGATCATTAGCGACCTCAAAGTTTTGAACAATGTCTGACCATTGAAAGAATTTCTGACGAATCAGTTCTCTTATACCATTCAGGTACCAGTGGTTAAAGATCTGGTGACGTATCGGATGCAATTGTTCTTTACGTTTCACTTGTATTTTGACCAGCTCTCGGTAAATGCGTTCTCTCAACTCCACAGGCAAAGCACGAATGTTCTCTTGTAAAGTATCCATGAATAGGTCATACTAAATCCTCTTTGGTCTGACACAAGAAATGTACTCTTTGCACAAACATGGTTTCACTTCAGTGTCGAATTTAAATCGTTGAGTCACTAATCTACACATTACAATTCGTTCAGAAGTTTCCTCTTTCACTAAGTTGACATTGTGTTCAAAATGTTGGTAATTCGTTAACTCTTCCTCTGGAATTCGATGCAGTACGTTTACAATGTAGTAGATAGAATCGTCAATACCAAACCATTCCTTTTTATAACCAGGAGGTCGTTGATCAATGTCTGTCCAATGGAACACTTTCAATTGAATCAGTCCTTGTATAGCCTTCAGGTACCAGTGGTTCAAACACCGGTGACGTATCGGATGCAATTGTTCTTTACGTTTCACTTGTATTTTGACCAGCTCTCGGTAAATGCGTTCTCTCAACTCCACAGGCAAAGCACGAATGTTCTCTTGTAAAGTATCCATGAACAGATGATTATGGTAAGAAGTTACTTCAATGTCTCGGTCCCACTAAAGGTAAGTAATGACAATTCGGTGACCATCGAGCATGTTCTACGTAGGCCGAATCTTGCGGTTCCCAGTGGTGAAGTGACACACCGCAACTGAAGCACTTGACTTTGTCTCCTTCGCCCAAGTAGAAAAATCCGGCTCTGGCTAATTCTTCGGGAGTCGGTCCTCCCAGATACTTTGGCCATTTTCCTTTGAACGATTGAAGACGATTTTCAAAGTCGCAGTATTCCGACGAACGCACAGGAAACGAATATTCGTTTTTCACAGGTTCGTTTCGATGAGGGTTGAGTGAAATGGGTAGGAGTTTGCTCAGGGCTGGATGACATCCGTAGGGAGGTAAACGTGAAGGTTGACATTCCCCTTTAAAACGAAACCCAGTAAAATGTCCAAGAGGACGAGCAGCATCGCTTTCGCATCCCACAGGTTTGACACGCACAGCATCACTTTCCATGACAGGGGTAGGGGCACTAAAGTTCCCATGATGCTTTACGGCATCGCTCAGGTCACAAGGTACAGCATCGGTCCCATCGCAAGGCTCACAATCGCACTCGTCTGCAAACTCCGTTACGCAATTACAATGGTAACCACATGGACAATCGCAGTTTCCTTCCGGACATTTTCCGTCACAATGCATGGGTCTTATCCATCCAATATTAGTCACACTAGAGGAAGATACAACTTTTTTACAATCCCCAAACTGGAACGATGTCTCTTTCAAAGTATTCATCTTGTTTGCTCGGTCTTGGTAGTCACAATGAACTATCGATCTTGCCTAGGGTTCCTTTTTTATATACAGACCAATACCGACGTGACCGTACGGTAAGGTGAAATGATTGGGAAGTCGAACTCGCTTCTGGTATACAATTTGATAGACTTTTTCCAAGGGTCGACTGACGATGTGGTGAGTGGGTAAACGTACAATCTTGTTCGGTTGATGGGTGGTCACTTTAAAGTTTCCATCCTCTCCCGATTGCAAGGCTTCTTTCAATACCCCAAAGTTGACCACTCGACTGGTACGATAATTCAGAGTCAGTCCTTTCACTTTGCACGTCGTGTGCACTTCTCCTTGTTTGTCCCGGTATTCGTAGCCGTAATTTTTGGGACCACCACTGACGAAACTTAGAATCTTGTCGTCGGGATGCTCGTCTGTCCAGGCTCCTAAACGGTCTCCTTCGATGTCAGGGTGATGTTGAATCGGGTGATGGATGTAAATGCAACTGTCCGTGTCAAAGTACAGGACGCGTTCTTCTAATAGTTCTAAAGCTTCGTACAATTTTAAGCGAGCATGGGCTGTCACGTAAGCCGCAATGATGACATTTCCAAAAGGGTCGTCTTGTACAAAGTCCAGATCTTCTTCGTAATTGACCAAGATCAAATTCTCTCGAACGACGTCCACGTGTTTCATGTATTTGGTTTTGTCGTGAATCATCTGGAAGTAACGGGAAGGTTCTGTCAAATATTCCGTCTTGGGTAAACACGGTCGTTGTGCCATTTTACCCCACAAGCAATTTAACATCACTTTGGCAAACGATAGCCTGCCTTCGTTTTTCTCGATGTGGTCTAAAGTGATGCCTTCTTGTTCGTAGTATTTCTCTTTGAATTGTATTTGGTCTTCGGGAGTGTGACACCAGGAAGGATAGCCGCTGGCTTCTTGCTTCAGTTTCAAAAAGGCATCCACGTAGTCGGCGAAAATGCCTTTCTGCGTGGGGTCACCCTTGCGGTATTGTTGTGTCTTGGGAAAGTGGCAAATTTCGTACACTTCTAACAGTTGGTATCCCATGTCCAGAGCTTTGAACAATTCCACGCTGACCCAGGTTCCCGTCAAGGCCCGTTCTTCCTGGCTGTGCTGACAAGGTTGGTCTTGGTTGCACGTTTCGGCACAAGTACGGCACAAGGGAAACATCAGTTTGCCTTGACAATGGTGAGGTAAGACGGGATGGTATAGGTTCGTGGGAGGTAAAACTTTGCACTTGATCAAGCCTTCGTATTGTCGAATTTTTTTCAGGTCGATGTGTTCCGTCAGCAATTGCGGGTGCCCTACAGGAAAGCGACAATATTTGCACACGTAGGGATACAGCGAACACACGTCCAAGTATTTGATTTCTTCTCCGTTCTCTTCGTCGGCTTGGTACAGCAAACAGGTGGCATTGGTCCTTCCTCCGTACAAACTATCCCTCGGGTTCAGCGGGTCCATGAACTGGTAACTTTCCACGAGGCGTTTAAACTCGGGATCGGTTTTCATACGGTGATCGTACTCGTGTTCCCACATTTCCACCACTTGGTATCCTTGCTGTTCTAACTTTAGGCGTCGCTGACAAGTGTCCTGGTACAAGTCTTCCATGGTTCGTTGCAAAAACTGATTTTTAGTGCCACGGTCAGGGTAACAGACGGGACATCCGTGAAATAAGCAACCGTTAAACTCGTACACGATCTTGGGGTTTTCTAAGTCCCAGCCATCGACCGAATACGTTCCGATGGTCTTTTCGCCTCCTCCGTTGCGGGCATGCTGAATCCACTTGTCTTCCTTGTCGCACAAGTAATGTAACCAGCGTAGGGCTTTGACCGAGTATTGACGTTTGACAAAGTGGGTCGTTTGAGGACTGATGACAGCCACGGTCTTTTCAGGCATGAATCGTTGTCGATACACTAAGGAACACGCTTTGGCAATGGTGCAAGCTTCTTTCAAAGGATCGACCCCTCCGTGTTCCATGAACAGTTCTCGAAATTTTCCACAGCAACGCCGTAAAATGTCCACGTCGGAACGACAATACTTTAACATTTCTTCCTGAAAGTCGAAAGGGTCCGAGGCGTGAGCCTGGTACCAAGCGTAGAAAGCTTCTCGTTGTTCGGTACGCATGTTGTCGGGGTCGTAATAGTGAGCCTCTGGTAAATGGGGTAGAACGGCGTGTTGATTGGCTTCCGTATTGAAAAAGTGTGGAAAGTGCCCTTTGGCCATTTCTGTCATTCCAAACGTTTTAGGCATTCGACTCAAAGGCATGGCCAAATAGCTCATCGAATCTTTAAACTGTACTTGTCCCACTTGCATGAAAATGATTTTGGCTCCGTTCAAAGTCACTTTAGGACGCTCGGTGCCTTGTTCCGTATAATATCTGAGAAGAAACTGTCCATCGTATCCGGAGAAATTGTGAGCCATCACCGTGGCATGACGATGACAATCTCCGTAACGTTCGATGTCCTCTTGGCTCCATGTCTTGTCGATGGGGTCTAAGACCCATTGGGCAAAATCGGCTAACGTGTTGGGTCCCCGAAAGATTTTTTCACGCCCTCCGGGAATCTTGCTGCAGTGAGGGCAATGACTGAAGATAGGTTCTTGAATGCACTTCTCGCACGCTCGATGAGCCACGCAGAAATTAGGAATGTGAATGCCAGTCTCTTGCATGCATTCGAAATCGAAAAAGATGAAATTGCCTTTCTTCTTGTGACCGTCCTCTTTCTCTGGTGGGGGTTGGTATTTTTGCACGTAACATTCGTGTTCCAAGTCCACGATGTGGTGACAAATGTGACATTTTTTCTTTCCTGAACATACGTGTGCCTTGGTATTATTGGTACGTATGCCTTGTCCACACGTAGGGCACAATCTCAGGAGTTGACAAGCGCATTTCTTCTGTGAACCTTGCGTCTTCAAATGTTGTTGGTAACAGGTAGGGCTGACAAACGTGCGCAGACAAGTGGAACAAGGCACTGGTTTTTGCCCTTCGCTCAGACAGGGTGAAGAGGCCAAACATCCTGAGCATTTCGATCCACAATGCTTGTGTTGCTCTCGATTGTTATAACCATGGTCACATTTCTCACAATAATAACAGTATCTCAGGAATCCAGTGATACTGGTAATGGTATCGAAATGGTCATCGTGATGATAAAGGTGAATGTATTTTCCGTCCTTAAAGTCTTGGCCTCGAAACAACAGAGGTCCGCGCACTTCTTGAGGGTGCACTTTCAAGGTGTATCGTGGAGCTAGGGCATCTTGCAATTTTTGCATCTCAGGAATACCACAGGGTGTGTCTTTGGACAGGTCAGCTTGTTGTAACAGGAGTTCTGCTTCGTTTCGTTGTTTGGCTCGGTCGGAACGTTGAATAGTGTCCCAGGTTCTTTTCCATTCTACCGTGTCGTTCTTGTTGGCATAGGTTCGTCCCACCACGATGGCACGGGCTAAACACATCTGGTCATGAGGGTTGTTAATTCGGACAAGACTCTTTTTGGTGTTGCGAAGGTCGTCCACTAATAACATCTTTTTGCGTCCTGTCCCTTGAGGAGGAGAGACGTGGGTCATGTCCAGTGTGGCTTTACCATCGGTGATGTCAAACTGATCATTAGATTGTTGTACGTGTTGAATCTTGTCCATGACTTTGGAAGCAGTCAATTCTGCAGGGGTGCTAAACTCGATCCAAACAGGGGATTTCAAACCGTCGTGTTGTATGGAAAGTCTCAAGCGATCGTCTTCTTTGGGTTGACATTGTCGCTTGAGTGCAGTGAGCAAAGAATCCCACACCTCGGTGATGAACCCTTCTGCTTTCTCTAACGGCACTTCAGCCTTGAAATCTTTAAACTTCACCGTGTATTTGTAAGCCGTGGTTCTAAATTTTCTAGAGGAGCGCTTTTCCGTCTCTCGAATGGAATAGTACTTTTCAGGGTTGACAAATGGGTGATGAACTTGGTTTAGAGGGTTTGGATTCTGGTTCACTCATGTCATCTTCAAAATCACTGGCATGAATTTGTGCCAAGATTTCAGCCCTGGTACGAGGGGAGAGATCACGTTTCTGCCTCTTACTTTCTTCTTCTTTCTTCTCGAATGAATGGGATCGTTTCATCTTGAAAGCAAAAAGTCAAATGACTCAAGTTCAAACACCATAAACTACTTTATAGTCATAGCAGACCAGCGTATATAAAAGGGTGTGTGTCTTGTCCTTTCACTATTCATTTCACTCTCAAGCCGAGCACAACGATGGAAGAGACTAACCAGATGGAACGTTTCGTCAGAGCTTTGCGAGGGGTCATTAGAAAATTCTCTTCAGACCAGCCTACGGACTACTCTCCTTCCTTTAGAGATAAAAGTCAAGATACTTGCTATATCTGTCAGAAGAAAGGGCATTGGTCTTCAGAGTGTCCAGACCGTCAAAAAAGAAAAAAAACAGGGGATAAAAAAGACAAAAGTCAAGATACCTGTTATTATTGTCAAGAAAAAGGACATTGGTCTCCAGATTGCCCAAAAAAGAAACAAGAGGAGTCAGAAGAAAAGAGGAATTCTTCAGAAGAAGAGAGGGATTCTTCAGAGGAAGAGAGGGATTCTTCTGAGGAAGAAAGAAGAAAGGTGAAGAAAAAGAAACAGGAGAAAAAAAGAGGAAGGGAAGAAAGCGAGGAGGAAGAAGAGGAAAAGAGTGTGACAGTGAAGAAATTCAAAAAACAGAGAGACTAAACAAGGAGAAAAGAAGAAATTAATGAACTTTTTATTAAAGTGTTGTGTTATAAATTGTGAATTGGATTGTAAAAAATGGAGAAAAGAATAAATGAATGATATAAGGTAAGTGTCTTTGAGTTGTGATTTTAAAATAAGAAGCTACACTCACGCACTCATACACAGACACGTACTAAAAGGGTAACATGGGTGAGTTATTTTTGAGTTATTGGCAAATTGAAATTGTATTTCTTTTCGAGAAATGTGGGTGGCCCTGAAAAGGGCCTTTTTTCTTCATGGTGAAAGGGTGAGTTTAAGCAATCAACTTTAACTGCCTTATGCCTTTGCCACGGCCAAGGCCTACTTCTGGACTGCGTAATGTTGATGATGATAATGATTGGGTTGAAATCACTAAGGGTGGTACGGTAGGCTTAGTCACAGGGCTGACGTGTTTAGCTCGGGAAGGTCGTATTCTCTTCGGTCGTGATAAAGAAGTCTGATACATTTGTTTCAGACTTCTTAACTCCGCTAAAATGTCCAACAATACCGTGACCGTTTGATTTTCACCCTCTTGTTTCTTTGCTGCTACTTCTTCTTGCTGTTGTTTTTTTCTTACCTCTTCTTCTTGTTGCTGTTGCTGTAGGAGAAAAGCCTGTTCCGCTTCCTTTTGTCGTTGTATAAATTTCTCCAATTCTTCTTTCTGTCTCTGTCTAAAATTCTCCACTTGCGGTAATGAAGAAGGTAACGAAGGTTCCGGAACAAATTCTTGCGAGGAGAGAAAATCCACAAAATCCCAATTCACCTCTTCTGAAAGTAAGTCCGGGTTCCCTTGGGCGGTCTCCCCTGCTGGTGCACCCCAATGGATCGTTTTCTGAGTTTCCGTCATGTTGAATCACTGTCGCATAGACTGAATGCACACAAGCGCTAGCGAATCTATATTGACTACGTGACGTCACAGACTGCTCTCTTCGGATTGGATGCGAGCTGACTGAATTCTGTAACGCGTGTTCGGATTGGTGAATGAACTCAATCCGTTTCAATCCTTTCTGTCCCTATAAATAAGCGCCGTTCAATGCATTGATTCACCTGTTCTCGTCGCTTCAAGATGTGGACTACAGTTGAGTCATCCACCCTTGTGTCTTCCATGATGTTTCGGACAGACTTGCTCATGTATGTCCGATCCAAGTGGACCGTTGTCCACAGGACAAACACCAGCCTGTGGATACGTAGGATCTACGTCGAAAGACAAGGATGCCTGAAAAGAGTGCTGATGTACGGACCAACAGTAAGACGCAGCCTAAGGACAAGAAGAAGACCAATGCGGTGCCATTTATGTTAATGAATACATTAACATAAAACCCAAAGGCCCTTTTCAGGGCCAGCCATATTTCTCGAAAAGAGATAGTCTTTGAATTGCCTACCCCTTTTTTTAATTTTTTTTTAAATTTTTAAAAAAAAAAATCCCATGTTCAATTCCCCTTGTCCGTAAAGTGACCCACGATTTATTGCCATGTTCAATTCCCCTTGTCCGTAAAGTGACCCACGATTTATTGCCATGTTAAATTCCCTTGTCCGTAAAGTGACCCACGATTTTTCGCCATGTTAAATTTCCCTTGTCCGTAAAGTGACCCAAGGGTGTTTTTAATGCTAATTCCCATTGTCCGTAAAGCGCCCCCTTTCACTACTGATGCTTTACGGCATCGCTAAGGTCACAACGTACAGCATCGTTCCCATCGCAAGGCTCACAATCGCATTCCACTTCAGAAGTCCCACACTTGAATTGTGCCTGTCTGAACTTGTTTTGTGTTTCTCTGAAAGTATTCATCTTGTTCGCTCGGTCTTGGTAGTCACAATGAACTATCGATCTTGCCTAGGGTTCCTTTTTTATATACAGACCAATACCAACGTGTCCATACGGTAAGGTAAAATGATTGGAAGTCGCACTCGCTTCTGGTACACAATTTGATAGACTTTTTCTAAGGGTCGACTGACGATGTGATGAGTGGGTAAACGTACAATCTTGTTGGGTTGATAGGTGGTCACTTTAAAGTGTTCATCTTCTCTAGACTGCAAAGCTTCTTTCAATACACCAAAGTTGACCACACGACTGGTACGATAATTCAGAGTCAATCCTTTCACTTTACACGTCGTGTGCACTTCTCCTTGTTTGTCCCGGTATTCGTATCCGTAATTTTTAGGACCGCCACTGGCGAAAGTTAGAATTTGTCGTGGGGGTGCTCGTCTCTCCAGGCTCCTAAACGGTCTCCTTCGATGTCAGGGTGCTGTTGACTCGGGTGATGGATGTGAATGCAACTGTCCGTGTCAAAGTACAGGACGCGTTCCCCTAACAGTTGTAAAGCTTCGTACAATTTTAAGCGAGCATGAGCTGTCACGTAAGCCGCAATAATGACATTTCCAAAGGGGTCGTCTTGTACAAAGTCCAGATCTTCTTCGTAATTCACTAAGATCAAATGCTCGCGAACGACGTCCACGTGTTTCATCAATTTTGGTTTTGTCGTGAATCATCTGAAAGTAGCGGGAAGGTTCGGTCAAATACTCCGTCTTGGGTAAACACGGACGTTGTGCCATTTTACCCCACAAGCAATTTAACATCACTTTGGCAAACGATCGCCTGCCTTCGTTTTTCTCGATGTGATCTAAAGTAATGCCTTCTTGTGCCCAGTATTTCTCTTTCAATGTCTTTTCGTCTTCGGGAGTGTGACACCAGGAAGGATAGCCGCTGGCTTCTTGTTTCAGTTTCAAAAAGGCATCCACGTAGTCAGCGAAAATGCCTTTCTGCGTGGGGTCACCCTTGTGGTATTGTTGTGTCTTGGGAAAGTGGCAAATTTCGTACACTTCTAACAGTTGGTATCCCATGTCCAGAGCTTTGAACAATTCCACGCTAACCCACGTCCCCGTCAAGGCCCGTTCTTCCTGGGTGTGCTGACAAGGTTGGTCTTGGTTGCACCTTTCGGCACAAGTACGGCACAAAGGAAACATCAGTTTGCCTTGGCAATGGTGAGGTAAGACGGGATGGTACAAGTCCTTGGGAGGCAAAACTTTACACTTGATCAGACCTTCGTATTGTCGAATGTTTTTCAGGTCGATGTGTTCCGTCAACAATTGTGGGTGCCCTACAGGAAAGCGACAATATTTGCACACGTAGGGATACAGCGAACACACGTCCAAGTATTTCATTTCTTCTCCTTTCTCTTCGTCGGCTTGGTACAGCAAACAGGTGGCATTGGTCCTTTCTCCGTACAAACTATCCCTCGGGTTCAGCGGGTCCATGAACTGGTAACTTTCCACGAGGCGTTTAAACTCGGGATCGATTTTCAAACGGTGATCGTACTCGTGTTCCCACATTTCCACCACTTGGTATCCTTCCTGTTCTAACTTTAGGCGTCGCTGACAAGTGGCTAGGTACAAGTCTTCCATGGTTCGTTGTAAAAACTGATTTTTAGTGTCGCGGTCAGGGTAACAGACAGGACATCCGTGAAATAGGCAACCGTTAAACTCGTACACGAGTCCCACCTCCTCCGTTGCGGGCATGCTGAATCCATTTGTCTTCCTTGTCGCACAAGTAATGTAACCAGCGTAGGGCTTTCACCGAGTATTGACGTTTGACAAAGTTGGTCGTTTGAGGACTGATGACAGCCACGGTGTTTTCAGGCATGAATCGTTGTCGGTACACTGAGGAACACGCTTTGGCAATGGTGCAAGCTTCTTTCAAAGGATCGACCCCTCCGTGTTCCATGAACAGTTCTCGAAATTTTCCACAGCAACGCCGTAAAATGTCCACGTCGGAACGACAATACTTTAGCATTTCTTCCTGAAAGTCGAAAGGGTCCGAGGCGTGAGCCTGGTACCAAGCGTAGAAAGTGTCTCGTTGTTCAGTACGCATGTTGTCAGGGTCGTAATAGTGAGCCTCAGGCAAATGGGGTAGAACGGCATGTTGATTGGCTTGCATATTGAAAAAGTGAGGAAAGTACCCTTTAGCCATTTCTGTCATTCCAAACGTTTTAGGCATTCGACTCAAAGGCATGGCCAAGTAACTCATCGAATCTTTAAACTGTACTTGTCCCACTTGCATGAAAATGATTTTGGCTCCGTTCAAAGTCACTTTAGGACGTTCGGTGCCATGTTCTGTATAGTACCTCAAAAGAAACTGTCCATCGTATCCGGAGAAACTGTGAGCCATCACCGTGGCATGGCAATGATAATCTCCGTAACGTTCGATGTCCTCTTGGCTCCACGTCTTGTCAATGGGGTCTAAGACCCATTGTGCGAAATCGGCTAGCGTGTTCGGTCCCCGAAAGATTTTTTCACGCCCTCCAGGAATCTTACTGCAGTAAGGGCAATGACTCACGATAGGTTCTTGAATGCACTTCTCGCACGCTCGATGAGCCACGCAGAAATTAGGAATGTGAATGCCAGTCTCTTGCATGCATTCGAAATCGTAAAAGATGAAACTGCCTTTCTTCTTCTTGTGACCATCTTCTTTCTCTGGTTGGGGTTGGTATTTTTGCACGTAGCATTGGTGTTCCAAGTCCACGTTGTGGTGACAAATGTGACATTTTTTCTTTCCTGAACATACGTGTGCCTTGGTATTGTTGGTACGTATGCCTTGTCCACACGCGGGGCGCAATCTCTGCAGTTGACAAGCGCATTTCTTCTGTGAACCTTGTGTTTTCAGACGTTGTTGGTAACAGGCAGGGCTGACAAACGTGCGCAGACAAGCAGGACAATACACTGGTTCTTGTCCTTCGCTCAGACAGGGTGGAGAGGCCAAACATCTTGAGCATTTCGATCCACAATGCTTGTGTTGCTCTCGATTGTTGTTGCCATAGTCACATTTCTCACAGTAATAACCGTATCCCAGGAATCCGGTGATAGTGGTAATGGTATCGAAATGGTCATCGTGATGATAGACGTGAATGTATTTTCTGTCCTTAAAGTCTTTCCCTCGAAACAACAGAAGTCCGCGCATTTCTTGAGGGTACACTTTCAAGGTGTAGCGTGGAGCTAGGACATCTTGCAATTTTTGCATCTCAGGAATGCCACAGGGTTTATCTTTGGACAGTCCAGCTTGTTGTGAGAGGAGTTCTGCTTCGTTTCGTTGTTTGGCTCGGTCGGATCGTTGAATAGTTTTCCATGTTCTTTTCCATTCTACCGTGTCGTTCTTGTCGGCATAGGTTCGTCCCACCACGATAGCCCTGGCTAAACACATTTGGTCTTGAGAATTGTGAATTTGGACGAGGCTACGCTTAATGCTGCGAAGCCCGTTCACCAATAACATCTTTTTGCGTCCAGTTCCTTGAGGAGGAGAGACGTGGGTCATATCCAGTGTGGCTTTTCAATCGGTGATGGATTGTTGTACGTGTTGAATTTTGTCCATGACTTTGGAAGCAGTCAATTCTGCGGGTCTGCTAAACTCGATCGAAACAGGGGATTTCAAACCGTCGTGTTGTATGGAAAGTCTCAAACGATCGTCTTCTTTGGGTTGACATTGTCGCTTGAGTGTGGTAAGTAAAGAATCCCTCATCCCGGTGATGAACCCTTCTGCTTTCTCCAACGGTACTTAGGACTTGAAATTTTTAAACTTCACCGTGTATTTGTGAGCCGTGGTTCGAAATTTTCTATAGGAGCGCTTTTCGGTCTCTCGAATGTCATAGTACTTTTCAGGGTTGTCTAAGGGTGGTGAACTTTGTTTAGAGGGTTTGGATTAAGGTTCACTCATGTCCTCTTCAAAATGACTGGCATGAATTTGTGCCAAGACTTCAGCCCTGGTACGAGGCGATAGATCACGTTTCTGCCTCTTACTTTCTTCTTCTTTCTTCTCAAATGAATTGGATCGTTTCATCTTGAGTGAAAAACGTCAAAGGACTAAAATTTAAACAGGATGGACTAATTTATAGTCATGGCAGACCAGCGTATATAAAAGGGCGTGTGCCTTGTCCTTTCACTATTCATTTCACTCTCTAAGCAAGCACAACGATGGAAGAGACTAGCCTAATCGAACGTTTCATCAGAGCTTTGCGAGGGGGCATTAGAAAATTTTCTTCAGACCAGCCTTCGGACTACTCGCCTTCTTTTCGAGATAAAAGTGAAGATACTTGCTATATCTGTCAGAAGAAAGGGCATTGGTCTTCAGAGTGTCCAGACCGTCAAAAAAGAAAAACAGGGGTTAAAAGAGACAAAAGTCAAGGTACCTGTTATTATTGTCAAGAAAAAGGACATTGGTCTCCAGATTGCCCAAAAAAGAAACAAGAGGAGTCAGAAGAAGAGAGGGATTCTTCAGAGGAAGATAGCAGACAGGTGAAGAAAAAGAAACAGGAGAAGAAAAGAAGAAGGGAAGAAAGTGAGGAGGAAGAGGATGAAAAGACTGTGACGGTGAAGAAATTTAAGAAACAGAGAATAAACAATGAGACAGAAGAAGTGTATGAACTTTTTAAAGTGCTCTGTTGTGAATTTTGAATTGGATTGTAACTATTGATAAAAGAATACATTAATTCTATAAGGTAAGTGTCTTTGAGTTTTGATTTTAAAATAAGAACGTACACTCACGCACTCATACACAGACACGTACTATAGAGGTAAAATGTTTTTTTTATGAGTTATTGGCAATTGAAAGTCTATCTCTTTTCGAGAGACGTGGGTGGCCCTGAAAAGGGCCTTATTTCTTGGTGTAGAGGTGAGGTAAGCAATCAACTTTAACTGTCTTAAGCCTTTGGCACTAGCAAGACCTACTTCTGGACTGCGTACTGTTGATGATGATTTGGTTGAAATCACTAAGGGTGGTACGGTAGGCTTAGTCACAGGGTTGGAGTGTTTAGCTCGGGAAGGTCGTATTCTCTTCGGTCGTAATAAAGAAGTCTGATACATTTGTTTCAGACTTCTTAACTCCGCTAAAATGTCTAACAAAACCGTGACCGTTTGACTTTCACCCTCTTGTTTCTTTGCTGCTACTTCTTCTTGTTGTTGTTTTTTTCTTACCTCTTCTTCTTGCTGTTGTTGCTGTAGAAGAAAAGCTTGTTCCGCTTCCTTTTGTCGTTGTATAAATTTCTCCAATTCTTCTTTCTGTCTCTGTCTAAAATTCTCCACGTGCGGTAATGAAGAAGGTGACGAAGGTTCCGGAACAAATTCTTGCGAGGCAAGAAAATCCACAAAATCCCAATTTACCTCTTCTGAAAGCAAGTCCGGGTTCCCTTGGGTGGTCTCCACTACTGGTACACCCCAATGGATCGTTTTCTGAGTTTCCGTCATGTTGAATAACTGTCACATGGATTGACAGCGCACAGGCGCTAGCGAATCTATATAGACCACGTGACGTCACAGACTGTTCTCTTCGGATTGGATGCGGGCTGACTGAATTTTGTAACGCGTGTTTGGATTGGTCAATGAACTCAATCCGTTTCAATCCTTCCTCTACCTATAAATAAGCGCAGTTCACTGCATTGATTCACCTGTTCTCGTCGCCTCAAGATGTGGACCACAGTCGAATAATCAACCCTTGTTTCTTCAATGATGTTCAGGACGGACATGCTAATGTATGTCCGATCCAAGTGGACAGTTGTCCACAGGTCAGACACCAGTCTGTGGATACGAAGAGTGTACGTGGAGAGACAAGGTTACCTCAAGAGGACTCTAATATATGGCCCTGCAGTAAGACGCAGCTTGAGGACAAGAAGATGCCGCAGATGCCCTTTATGTGAAGGGCATATTAACATAAATCCAAAGGCCCTTTTCAGGGCCACTCCAATCTCTCGAAAAGAGATCGACTTTCAATTGCCTACCCCTGTTCCATTTCCATAGACCCATCAGGTCGGGACCGTATTAAAATAGGGTCCCGACCCTGTTCCATTTCCCCTTGACGCTCAACAGTCCCATATTTCCATGTTCAATTTCCCTTGTCGCTGTATGTTCCCAGGGTTTTTCGTCCATGTTAAATTTCCATAGTCGCTATATGTTCCCAGGGGTGCTAATGTTAAATTTCCATAGTCGCTATATGTTCCCAGGGGTGTTTTTAACGGTAAGTCCCATTGTCGCTATGGTATTCCACTTAACTACTGTCATAGCTTGACAAAATCCAGTTTCTAGCAAGCTCATGGATGACCGTAGTAAGAGGGTTGACTTTGTTTAAATTGTTTCTTTACTTCCCATCGGAAACCTTTACCCAACATTTCGAAATAATATCTATATTTATTCTTCTTCTTCCAGTAATGTGCTGAGTTCCTCTAGAACATACTCGAACATGGCGTAAACTATGTACATGTGGTGGGAGGTCCAAGTGCAGCTAAAATAAGTTTTAAAAAATTCCTGGTCTGGAACTAAGTGATCCCCATGCCAACCCCTGCACCGAAAGCATCGATGGAATTGGCGCTGACTGTGGTGGCTGATTTTGGAGTTCCACAGGCGGATTCCTAATGGAGATGTGATGTGATGTGTTTTGGATTTTTAACGTAGCTTTAACAATTTTTCAGTCATATCGCTACGATGTCTGCAATGTGTCAGTTTATAGTGATGTCAAGCACTGGCTCATCATGCCGCAGATATGTAGCATGATGTCCCACCCAGTCACATTATCCTGACACCAGACCGACCAGTCCTAACACTAACGTCTTAATGCTGAGCGCCAAGCGAGGCAGCTGTTAGTATAATTTTTGTAAATCTTTGGTATGACTCGGCCGGGGATCGAACCCACGACCTCCCGCATCCGAGGCGGACGCTCTAGCCACTAGGCCACCGGAGCGGTCTATTAATGGAGAGAATGAGTCTTTGTATGCGTTGACTCTGGTGAAGGGGACGGGAAAACTTCATAAATGTCCTCTAGTATAGGATCCTGTCTGTTGGAGGTATGGTGCTGCTGGGATGTCAACTATCTGGTTTAACATCCAGTATATCATAGCAGCTTTTGCTTGTTGGCATCGATCTTGAAGCCCTTCCATTCTCAAATGTTGGAGCATGGTGGACATACTACAGGTCGGTCGATAATCACCAATAGTAAATCTTGCTTTCTTTCGCTGCACTTGTTCAAGTTTAAAAGTGGGATTTTTTTGTTGGTAGATGGGTCCCAAACGGTCAACGCATACTTTAACAGTGGGTGTGCTATGGTTTTTTAGTGCTTAGCCTTTACTTGTTCGGGGCATGTAGACAGATTTCTACGAAGGAACGCTATGGTGTTGGTTACCTTCTTTGTAACAGAGTCAATGTGGTTATTCCATGATCAGGTGCTGTCGATCGTGACTCCCAAATATTTGGCCTTGGATGTCATCATCCGTTTTTGACCATGGATGGTGTATATTCAATGCCCAGTCAGTAGGACCACCGGAAAAGCGCACAGAAATAGTTAATTTTTATCAACGACCAAAATGCTAACATATTTTTCTTGACAGAAACATGGCTAAAACATCAGGCGATGAGCCCAAGTGTGCGGATCTAACACCCACTGGTAAATCCATCAAGTCGTTCCCCCGTAATTTTCGCGGAGGTGGAAATGCTGTCATCACAAAGAACTCCATGATAAAACGTCTTAACTACACCACAACATTCGATTTCGACCACACATCGTTTGAACTAGTCCAAACCACACTCACACTGGAGCAAAGGTCAGTCCATTTTTTCTGCCTATACCGTCCTCCTCCTAGTAGAAAAAACAAGCTGACTGACACTCTCTTTTTGGAGCAGTTTCCGAATCTCCTGGACTATGGAAATTCGATAGGTGGCAACCTGATTATTTTTGGAGATTTCAACTTTCACTTTGACTGTCCCGGAAACTCAAATACATGAAAACTCATAGATTCCATTAATGTTTTCAACCTCAAACAGTCAGTTAACCAACCCACCCATAAACATGGTCACATTTTAGACTGGATTCTTCATAGACCTGATGATAGCATTCTACGGTCCTCCCTGGTATCCCATGACCTTGCATCAGATCACCTCTGCAGTATATGCCATCTTGACGTATCAGTCCCTAACCCTCCACCTTTATCTGCTACTAAGAGAAACCTCCGTATGATAAATAGAACCAAATTAATGCACGACATCCATGCTAACCTAACAACTTGCTTACCTCCTACCGCAGAACGACTCGATAACTGTCTGCGTTCATTACTTGACAAACATGCCCCAGCTACCAAGTGCAGAGTATAAATTCAAAAGTGTTCTCTATGGTATAGCAGTGTTAGGGACCAGCTTTGCACTGCTAAAAGAGACCGCCGTAAAGCTGAGAGGCTCTGGCTTTCAACCAGACTCACTATTCATAAGCAAATCTATGAAGTCGCTAAGAAGAATGTCACAAACATAGTCCATGCAGTGAAATCAGCCCACTATACTATGAAGATCATGGAAAGTTCCAGCTGCAAAGAGCTCTTCGAGATTACTAACAAGCTAATGTCAAGGAACAAATCAACACCACTTCCAACTACCTTCTCTCCTGTCGACCTTCCGGACAAGTTTGCAAATTTCTTCCATGACAAAGTACAAACCATTAGAGATAAGCTTGACACCACAATTTTAATTGACTTGCCGTCACCATACAGTTAGGATACAGAATTTGAGCGGCAACCATTAGCAGCATTTGAACCTGTCTCTATGGATTTCGTACGTACAATCCTGATGAAGAGTGCACCAAAGTCATGTGAACTTGATCCAATTCCAACATCACTGCTGCTTGAGTGCTTAGATCCAGTATTGCCTTCACTAGCTGATGTTATTAATACCTCTCTCTCATCTGGGGAATTTCCATCATTTTTCAAAACTGTCATTGTAAAGCCTCTGCTGAAGAAACCAACACTAGACCATAACGATTTAAAGAACTACCGCCCAGTTTCTAATCCCCCATTCATTTCAAAAATCTTAGAAAAAGTTGTTCTGTCCCAGCTTGTATCTCATCTAATTCAAACAGTCTTTTTAACAATGTACAATCTGCATATCGCCCTTGCCACAGTACTGAAACTACTCTTCTAAAAATAGTTATAATGATATTTTCTCTGCTTTGGATAGCGGAAAGATTACAGTCCTCACCATCCTTGATTTGTCTGCAGCATTTGACACAATAGACCATGATATATTACTTCACCGTCTCCAGCATGTATTTGGCATTCATGATACAGCCTTACTGTGGTTTAAGTCCTACTTGGTCAACAGGACACAAATTGTATCTGCAAATGGAATACACTCTAGCCCAGTTGATCAATGTGGTGGTGTTCCACAGGGGTCTGTTATTGGACCTGATCTCTTTATTCTGTACACCCAGTCGCTCTCAAGTGTCATAGATCATCATCCAGTGTCTCACCAACTGTACGACGATCACACCGAAATATACAAATCTAGCCACCCAACTGAAGTTGATGCTACCATCCAAGGTGTAGAGAGGTGCATTTCTGATGTGAAATCATGGCTGACTTGTAACAAGCTGCAGATGAATGATGATAAAACTGAGGCCATTCTGATCACAACACAAAGACTTTCTCATCCACATCCTTTACTTCAAACAATGAATATCAGCAACGCCAACATTAAATTCACACAATCAGTATGAAACCTAGGTGTTACTCTGGACAGTACTCTCACATTGCACCAACATGTCATGAACATATGCAAGGCTGCATATCTTGAGCTGAGATGCATCAGCTCAATTCACAATTATCTTTCAGTTGATGCCACTAAAACACTTGTGTGTTCATTAGTACTTTCAAGACTGGAACTATTGTAACTCAGTTCTGTCTGGTTCATCTCAATATCTGCTCCAGAAACTTAAAAACGTTCAAAACACAGCTGCTCGGATCATACTTAGAGTACCAAGATCAGAGCACACCTCCCCGCTGCTCTGTACCCTACACTGGCTATCCATTCGATCCAGAATCAAACACAAAATTTGTTCTCTGTGCTACGTTTCACTGTCGGACTCTAGTCCAAGATACCTATCTGACCTCACTCATGTGTACACACCATCAAGATACTTACGCTCCTCTTCTGACAATTGTATACTCATTATTCCAAGTATAAAAACAAAGTCATACGGACAGCGTTCTTTTGCATACCAGGGCCCAGCAACGTGGAATGAATTGCCCACTGAACTTAGACACAAAGACACAGTGATCACATTCAAGAGGGCTCTCAAAACTCACTTATTTCGACAGCAAGAACAAGCTTAAAGACCTAATAATGTTTCCTACCTGAAATATTCTCAGCATGTTTTTTTTAATATTTTTTTTAATGTTTTGCTAATTTCATGTTGTTTGTTTTTGTAATAATATTATTATGTTTCTTATAGGTGTTGTCTGATGTTGTAAAGCGCTTAGAGCTTCTAAAGATTAGGCGCTATACAAAGTCCTCATTATTATTATTATTATTATTATTATTATTATTATATGGCTGGGACGATCCGTCTCTTGGTGATTCAGATGATCCTAAATTTGTCAGGATTGAACCCCATTTGCCAGTCTTTCTCCCATCGTTGTAGCCGGTCTAGGTCTGCTTGTAACAGTTCTGCATCTGATCAGATTCGATTACCCTATACAACAAGCTGTCGTCAGTAAAAAGGCTAACTTGGAAATCGACTTCCAACGGCAATTCATTGATGTAGATCGAGAACTATTTGTTACATACAAGACATCAATACTACTAGGAAGAGGAGAAAAGACCGACCTGAGAGTATTTTTCCCATGGAACATAAACCCTAGGGAATGTATCACATAAACCAGCTGTTGGTGTGTATCAGTTCTAATCCTAATAAATGATTACTTTTACTCTCATGTGATATTTCAAAGCTATTTAAATTAAGGCTTACACTACATATCCCCTCCTAAGAAAGTTAACATTAAAACGAAACGTGATCTGATGACTGCATTTCTAAAGAAGCTACATCAACTTCATTTTTAAACGTTTAGTCTCTCAGGTGGTTTTGACATCCTTCCCGAACGTGTGAAATATCTGTTTTGAATGGTTGGCATTGCTTTGCTTTCATCTGGGTCAGTCAGAGTATCAGGGTTTGCAACAGTCACTCTGAGAGGCTCCGATAATGTAGTAGGCATGGAAATTAAATTTCTCCTATTACGCCGTATCTCCCCCTCGTCAGTTACTACCATGTATGAACGAGGTGTAGATGTATCAGATATAATAATTCCTGAAGAAAAATGATCTTTAATCCATATTATGTTCCCTACCTTAAGTTTTTTTTTTTCGATTTTCGCACGTTGTCGACTATTATAATTTCACTTTTGAGTTTGCTTTTGATAGTTTTCCGATTTCGTCAGTTTCATTAAATCCGGCCATTTCGGCTCTAAGCTGTTTGGTGCCATTGGCAGAGTAGTTTGTAATTTTCTTCCCATCACTAATTCGGCAGCGCTGTATCCATATGGTAATGGTGTTGCGCGATATGTCAAACGAGGTATGCAAGGATCGTTTGCTTTCTTAAGCATTCTTTTAATTGTTTGAATAGCTCTTTCGGCCAGACCATTGCTCTGTGGATATTTTGGACTACTTGTAATATGCCTGAATCCATAATTTGTCGCAAATTCTTTGAGCATTGCGGATGTGTATTGCGGACCATTATCTGAAACTAATACTTCTGGTATATCATGTCGCGCAAAGATTGATTTGAGATGATTGACAATTGCTTTTGAACCTGTGCCTTGCAATTTTGCTATTTCGATGTATCGTGAGAAATAATCTATCACCAAGAGATATGTTTGACCATTCAGTTCAAACAAGTCTGAAGCGACTCTTTGCCAATGTCGACTTAGATATTCATTTGGTATCATTGGTTCAGCTTGATCTCTTGAGTTTTCGATGCAATTTTGGCAAGACTTTACCAAGGGTTCTAGCTGAGTATTTAGTCCTTTCCACCAGACAGACGTTTCTCGGCATTTAACTATGCCTTGGCGACCATCGTGAATTCTCTCTATGATTTCTTTTTGAAGTGATTCTGGTACGACCAGGCGTGTACCTTTCATTAAAAGACCATTTTGATTTGTAAATTCACCTCCATCTACCCAGTACGATTGAAGTTTTCCGTTGATCGCGGGTTTCTCTGGACACCCCTTTTCACAGAATTGTACCAGTTGTTTGCAAATCGAATCATTTCGATATTCAGACTTTATCTGTTCAAGTCGAGTGATTAATGCAAGCAAATTACTAACTACAAAATCAACATGGGCGTCAGTTTCAGCCTGAAATTCTCTGTCACTCCCAGAGTGATAACTTACAGGTGCTCTAGATAGATCATCAGCAGTGAATAGATTTTTGCCAGCAACATGAACTAGACAAAAGTTGAATCTCATCAAACTCATTCTAAAGCGTTGAATTCTAGGGGGTAAATATCCCGAGATTTTTGTGCTCGTTAGTAGTTCTAATGGCTTTTGGTCAGTTTCAAGCTTGAATTATGACCCAATTAAATAGCTACTGAAGCGTTCACAAGCCCAAGTGATTGCAAGGGCATCTTTTTCTATTTGAGCATAGCGATGCTTAGTTTCTGACATACCTCGCGATGCGAACTCCACCGGTCTCAGAGTGCTACCGTGTTTCTGCCGTAGCACAGCACCTAGTACAAATGAAGATGCATCTGCAGATACAACTATTTCTCTTTTTGGATCATAATGTGCTAAAGTTGGTGAAGATATCAGTCTCTAAAAGCTTGTTCTTGATCTGGACCCATGTCCACGAGCTGTTACCTTTCAAAAGCTCACGTAATGGCTTTGATTTTTCTGCCAAATTTGGACTAAATTTGCACAGTTGATTTGCCACACCGAGAAATCGTCGTATCTCTGTTATGCATTTCGGAATTTCCATTTCAGTTATAGCTTTGGCTTTTACCGGATCAGCTCGTCAACCATTTTTCGACAACAACATGCCCAAGAAACCTAATGGATGGTCTCGAAAATTCACACTTTTCAGCGTTCAAAGTGACGCCGGCCTTTTGAATTGATTTCATGACCATTTCTAGTCTTTCCTCATGCTGTTTATGCGTTTCTCCAAAAACAAGAACATCGTTCATGTGACAGTGTTTCGCCATGTCGCTTCAGGGTTTCTGACATCCTTTTCTAAAAAAATTCAGACGCGGAACTGATTCCGAATGAAGGCGATAAAAATAAAACCTACCAAAAGGAGTAACGAAAGTTGTAAGGCGGCGTGATGCTTCTGACATGTTTATCTGCCAAAAGCCTAAGTTTGCATCAGGTTTTGCAAGGGATTCTTCAACTGATGGTAGTGGGTGATTCTCTCTTTTAATGTTTCATGCAGTTTAGATAGCTCCACGAAATTCTTACCGTACCTTCGTTTCGGAATGACAACCATTGCCGCGCACCACTCAGTGGGCTCGTCTAATTTTGAAATAATACCCATTTTTTCCATTCTATCCAACTCCTCTTGAACTTTATACAATAAAGGAATAGGAACCTTTCTTGGGGAAGATAAGGAATAAGGTTTGGCATTTTTGTGCACAGTTATGTTATAGAACCACTTTGTTTTCCCTAGACCTTTAAACAAATTTGGGAATTTCTCGCGATAATCCCTATCTAAATTTATGGATTTATCGTGAATTTTGCTTGCATTTCGTGAGTTTTTATCGGAGGCATTTACTGAGGAAACCTGTTCAATAATCTTGAAAGCCTGAATCGCGGGCCTGCCCAAAAGTGCCTGATTTAGCCCTTTTACAACAAATATGTCTTGTACATTGAACGCATTGTTCGATTTCAGACCACATGTACATTTTCCTAGCACTTTAAGTTCAGAGTTTCCAGGTCCATACAATTTTCGATCAGACTTTGATAGTTTTTGGTCTCCTATTTTTCGTAAATCCCTCTCAGGAATTACAGTCACATCAGCTCCAGTATAAATCTTGAATAAAAGTGAAGCGTTGTTCAATCTCACACGCGTTATTCACGGCTGACCCTTCTTTGTGCTAACAGTCCCTAGAAATCCAGGTTCCGCCCTCGATTCTATTGTGCGAACTGATGATTTTGACAGACAGCATTTGGCATAGTGTCTTCTTTTCTTACACTCGAGAATGATCAACTTTCTTTCCACATCTCATGCATCCTTTTCTGCTGACATTATTCTGTTGAACTTTTGGGATTTTATGTTTCTGTTTTCCATATTTAAGTGAATACGATTTTACTTCATTCATTTCAGTCATTCGTTCTCCAGTTGTTCGTATAATTGACTGTTGTTTTTCACAGCCTCGTTTTGTCGACCTTGACTAACGGCAGACTGTAGAGTTAGATTCGCATCTAACTGCAATTTTTCCGACAGTTTTGAATCTCACAGTCCAACTACAAATCGATCTCTGATTATTTCATCATGTAGTGGCCCGAAATTACAATTATCTGCTAACACATAGATAGCTGGTAAACAAAAAACTGTCCACTGTTCTATCTCTTTCTGTTTTCTTTGATTAAATTTTGTCCTTTCAAAAATTACATTCCTCTTTGGGATGAAATATCGCACGAATATTTCTGTCACGGGCTTCCACTTCTTTTGATTTTCCTCTGTCAGGTTGAACGAAGACAACATGCCATCAGCCTCACTTCCCATGATATAAATCAAAGTACTTATTTGAATTTCTTGAAGAAAGCGTTGAAAGTGCTGAAACCACTTTTCCCAAGTTTCTGGTCTGGAAAAGTCAAATTTGTCCGGATTTGTAATTGAAATGAAGCTATTTTCAACTCTGATCATTTCAATCCTTTGTTTTTACAGCTGCCATCATGTAATGTTATTTGTTATTGAAGAATAACTGCAGAAGGCGTTCTGTACTATTTATTATACGCAATACACCAATAGCGCTAGGAAGGGGAGTAAAGACTGCCTTGAAAGTATTATTAGTAGTATATGGGGCCACCCTAGCAACAATGGGAATTAGCATTACAGAACCCCTTGGGCCACTCTAACGACAAGGGAAATTTAACATGGAGAAAAAACCCTGGGTCACTCTAGCGACAAGGGGAATTGAACATGGAAATTGAACATGGGAATGTCACCTGGGGATCAATGGGAATTAAACATTGGTAACGTCATAGGTTTATAGGGTCAAAACCTTTCATAGAGTGAAATGTATTTGTAGGGACAAAGGGTTGATAGGGACAAACATAGATATACAGAAACAAACAAATACACATTCAAACACACAGAAAAGAGGACATAAATATTCTAAAGAAAGACTCACAGACAGAATAGAGACTCGATAAAGAAAAGTATGTTGTATGGGTTCAAAACATTTATTCAAGTACATATATACATGGGCTCTCTGGCCTGTGCTTTGGTCTAAGCACTATCCATTAAATACATAAACATTTGAACATAAAAGAAACATATTTACGAGTTGTTTAGTTATTGACTCTAGTAAACTAATGTTTAAAATTAACGTTCACTCCTTTCTAAAATCACTTCATATGCAACGAATTTACATTAAATGTTCGTTTATAAAAAAAAGTTAAAACAAAACAAGTAACAAACAATCAAATAAGAGAAAGTTCGTGTTTGTCTCTCTATCCGTTACACATGTTGTTTAAAATCTGGTCAGCTACCACTTGTGTCCCAGCATAGATGTTTCCGATCTCGTATTCCCTGTCAGTCGTAAATCTGCTGTTACGTCCATCGTGCTAGGTACACTTATCGGTAAGCAGATCAAGAGCAGTGATCGTCTTCTTCCCATGGAGGTACAACATATGCCATATGAATAGTCACTTTTCCATCGGTGATGTCAAATTTTTCTCTCACCGACCGCACGTCTTCAATAGCCCTCAAAAGTTTGGAAGAAGTTATTTCTGCAGGTGTGCTAAATCCGAGACATACAGGCGAGTTTAAACTGTCGTGATACATAGATAGGCTCAAACGACCTTCATCTTTGACTTGGCAATGACATTTGAGTTCCTCTAACAGTGAGTCAAGTAGATCCGTAATGAAACCTGATACTTCCTCGGCTGGAACGTCAGACGCGAAGTCTTTAAATTTCACCGTGTAGGTGTAAGTTGTCGTTCTAAATTTTCTCGAGGTCGCTGTCTGGGTCATTTGGATGCTAAAATACTCCTTTAGGTCTATTGAATCCTTTCCCTTCTTGAACGCACTTTGCTGTGACGGTATGGTGGTGAAAGAGGTCAATGATGTTTGTTCCTTCTCTTTTTTCTTCTGCGTAGAGTTATTCATCTTTCTCGTCGCTTGTCCTCGCAATGAAGTGTCGTTCTTGGAAGTCGTCCCTTTTTGTACTGGGTGATATCAGCACGTCCATAAGGTAAAGTTTTGTGGTCTGGAAGTTTCACTGGTTGCACGTAGTTTGTCATGGCATTAGTACATAACAACTAAGATGTGGTATTGCATTGGTGATGTGATCGTGAGGCATAGAATCACACCCGAGTTTCTCGTTGGACTTGAGTCTTACGCTCTATACTTGCTGTTTGAAAGGATTCATTTTTGTCGATTGGTCTTGGTAGTGACAATGAACAATTGGTCTTGGACGTTGTCCCTTTTTATATGCTGACCAATATCGATGTGACCGTACGGCAACGTAAAGTGATTGGGAAGTCTCACTCGCTTCTGGTACACGATTTGATAGATTTTTTCCAGGGGTCGACTGACGATGTGGTGAGTGGGTAAACGTACAATCTTGTTCGGTTGGTGAGTGGTCACTCTAAAGTTTCCATCCTCTCCCGATTGCAAGGCTTCTTTCAATACCCCAAAGTTGACCACTCGACTGGTACGATAATTCAGAGTCAGTCCTTTCACTTTGCACTCCGTGTGCACTTCTCCTTGTTTGTCCCGGTATTGGTAGCCGTAATTTTTAGGACCGCCACTCGCGAAACTTAGAATCTTGTCGTCGGGGTGTTCGTCTGTTCAGGCTCCTAAACGGTTTTCTTCGATGTTAGGGTGTTGCTGACCCGGTCGATCGATGTAGATGCAACTGTCCGTGTCAAAGTACAGGACGCGTTCCCCTAACAGTTCTAAAGCTTCGTACAATTTTAAGCGAGCATGAGCTGTCACGTAAGCCGCAATGATGACATTTCCAAAAGGGTCGTCTTGTACAAAGTCCACATCTTCTTCGTAATTGACCAAGATCAAATTCTCTCGAACGACGTCCACGTGTTTCATGTATTTGGTTTTGTCGTGAATCATCTGGAAGTAGCGGGAAGGTTCTGTCAAATATTCCGTCTTGGGTAAACACGGTCGTTGTGCCATTTTACCCCACAAGCAATTTAACATCACTTTGGCAAACGATAGCCTGCCTTCGTTTTTCTCGATGTGGTCTAAAGAGATGCCTTCTTGTTCAAAGTATTTCTCTTTGAATTGTATTTGGTCTTCGGGAGTGTGACACCAGGAAGGATAGCCGCTGGCTTCTTGTTTCAGTTTCAAAAAGGCATCCACGTAGTCAGCGAAAATGCCTTTCTGACTGGGATCACCCTTGTGGTATTGTTGTGTCTTGGGAAAGTGGCAAATTTCGTACACTTCTAACAGTTGGTATCCCATGTCCAGAGCTTTAACAATTCTACGCTGACCCAGGTTCCCGTCAAGGCACGTTATTCCTGGGTGTGCTGACTAGGTTGGTCTTGGTTGCACGTTTCGGCACAAGTACGGCACAATGGAAACATCAGTCTGCCTTGACAATGGTGAGGTAAGACGGGATGGTATAGGTTCGTGGGAGGCAAAACTTTACACTTGATCAAGCCTTCGTATTGTCGAATGTTTTTCAGGTCGATGTGTTCCGTTAACAATTGTGGGTGCCCTACAGGAAAGCGACAATATTTGCACACGTAGGGATACAGCGAACACACGTCCAAGTATTTGATTTCTTCTCCTTTCTCTTCGTCGGCTTGGTACAGCAAACAGGTGGCATTGGTCCTTTCTCCGTACAAACTATCTCTCGGGTTCAGCGGGTCCATGAACTGGTAACTTTCCACGAGGCGTTTAAACTCGGGATCGGTTTTCATACGGTGATCATACTCGTGTTCCCACATTTCCACCACTTGGTATCCTTCCTGTTCCAACTTTAGGCGCCGCTGACAAGTGTCCTGGTACAAGTCTTCCATGGTTCGTTGTAAAAACTGATTTTTAGTGCTACGATCAGGGTAACAGACGGGACATCCGTGAAATAAGCAACCGTTAAACTCGTACACGATCTTTGGGTTTTCTAAGTCCCAGCCATCGACCGAATACGTTCCGATGGTCTTTTCACCCCCTCCGTTGCGGGCATGCTGAATCCATTTGTTTTCCTTGTCGCACAAGTAATGTAACCAACGTAGGGCTTTGACCGAGTATTGACGTTTGACAAAGTTGGTCGTTTGAGGGCTGATGACAGCCACGGTGTTTTCAGACATGAATCGTTGTCGATACACTAAGGAACACGCTTTGGCAATGGTGCAAGCTTCTTTCAAAGGATCGACCCCTCCGTGTTCCATGAACAGTTCTCGAAATTTTCCACAGCAACGCCGTAAAATGTCCACGTCGGAACGACAATACTTTAGCATTTCTTCCTGAAAGTCGAAAGGGTCCGAGGCGTGAGCCTGGTACCAAGCGTAGAAAGCTTCTCGTTGTTCGGTACGCATGTTGTCGGGGTCGTAATAGTGAGCCTCAGATAAATGGGGTAGAACGGCGTGTTGATTGGCTTCCGTATTGAAAAAGTGTGGAAAGTACCCTTTAGCCATTTCTGTCATTCCAAACGTTTTAGGCATTCGACTCAAAGGCATGGCCAAATAGCTCATCGAATCTTTAAACTGTACTTGTCCCACTTGCATGAAAATGATTTTGGCTCCGTTCAAAGTCACTTTAGGACGTTCGGTGCCATGTTCCGTATAGTATCTGAGAAGAAACTGTCCATCGTATCCGGAGAAATTGTGAGCCATCACCGTGGCATGATGATGACAATCTCCGTAACGTTCGATGTCCTCTTGGCTCCACGTCTTGTCGATGGGGTCTAAGACCCATCGAGCGAAATCGGCTAGAGTGTTCGGTCCCCGAAAGATTTTTTCACGTCCTCCAGGAATCTTGCTGCAGTGAGGGCAATGACTGAAGATAGGTTCTTGAATGCACTTCTCGCACGCTCGATGAGCCACGCAGAAATTAGGAATGTGAATGCCAGTCTCTTGCATGCATTCGAAATCGAAAAAGATGAAATTGCTTTTCTTCTTGTGACCATCCTCTTTCTCTGGTTGGGGTTGGTATTTTTGCACGTAGCATTGGTGTTTCAAGTCCACGATGTGATGACAAATGTGACATTTTTTTTTCCTGAACATACGTGTGCCTTGGTACTATTGGTACGTATGCCTTGTCCACACGTAGGGCACAATCTCAGGAGTTGACAAGCACATTTCTGCTGTGAACCTTGCGTCTTCAGATGTTGTTGGTAACAGGCAGGGCTGACAAACGTGCGCAGACAAGCAGGACAATGCAATGGTTTTGCCCTTCGCTCAGACAGGGTGGAGAGGCCAAACATCCTGGGCATTTCGATCCACAATGTTTGTGTTGCTCTCGATTATTATAACCACGCTCACATTTCTCACAGTAATATATGTATCCCAGGAATCCGGGGATGGCGGTAATGGTATCGAAATGTTCATCGTGATAATAGACATGAATGTATTTTCCGTCCTTAAAGTCTTGGCCTCGAAACAACAGAAGTCCGCGCACTTCTTGAGGGTGCACTTTCAAGGTGTATCGTGGAGCTAGGGCATCTTGCAATTTTTGCATCTCAGGAATGCCACAGGGTGTGTCTTTGGACAGTCCGGCTTGTTGTAACAGGAGTTCTGCTTCATTTCGTTGTTTGGCTCGATCGGATCGTTGAATAGTTTTCCAGGTTCTTTTCCATTCTACCGTGTCGTTCTTGTTGGCATAGGTTCGTCCCACCACGATGGCACGGGCTAAACACATCTGGTCTTGAGGGTTGTTAATTCGGACGAGACTTGTTTTGGTGTTGCGAAGGTCGTCCACCAATAAGACCTTTTTGCGTCCAGTCCCTTGAGGAGGAGAGACGTGGGCCATTTTCAGTGTGGCTTTACCATCGGTGATGTCAAACTGATCATTAGATTGTTGTACGTGTTGAATCTTGTCCATGACTTTGGAAGTGGTTAGTTCTGCGGGTCTGCTAAACTCGATTCAAACAGGGGATTTCAAGCTGTCTTGATCTATGGATAGTGTCAAGAAATCGTCTTCTTTCGGTTGACATTGTCGCTTTAGTGTGGTGAGCAAAGAATCCCACATCTCGGTGATAAACCCTTCTGCTTTCTCCAATGGTGCGTCGGACTTGAAATCTTTAAACTTCACCGTGTAGGTGTAAGTCGTGGTTCTAAATTTTCTAGAGGGTCGCTTTTCCGTCTCTCGAATGTGATAGTACTTTTCAGGGTTAACTGGTGGACTTTGGTTTGGAGTGGGCTCTCTATGTCTCGTCGCAGACGTTGAAGGTGTTGAGGAAAAAATGTAAAAATGTTCGTCCTATGCTCAGTGTAAACTAAGAGAATATAGGACGAACATTGTTACATTTTTCCTGAACCCATGTTTTGACTTTAGAATTCAGAGTTAACCATAGGCAGGTTATACAGTGCAATGTCGCTTGCTTCATTCTTGAAAAAGCCGTGTGATTGTCTTTTTTTCTGAAAAACTGTAAATCTAATGTTAGAAGAAAAAAAATTCCGTGACATGTTGCAGTTCCAAAATAGGATAAAGTTAAGATACCAGAATTGTGCAAACTCAAGCTTTTATTTTATCCAAAGATTTACTGATGGAAGAAAAAAAATCGTTCTACAATTTTTTAGAGTGTAAACTTTTGAAAAAAATAAGATGACAAACGGAACAGTTCGCGTAATTATGGTGACCACTGATCACAATTTTGGAGAGGTATCTTCAAACGGGAACATATTTCATTAGGGTATAAATCAAAACCAGAGAGAGAGAGAGAGAGAGAGAGAAAGCATGTATCCCTACTTCAAAAATATCACGACACGTACGTTTGTTTTTTACGGTATATTTTGCTTATGCAAGTTTCAAAGAAACACTCATTCCACTTACATAAGATAAGATAAGAATTCTTTATTTCAGACTACATAGTCTATACATCTAAATTAAAATACAGATATAAAGTAAAATCACTGAAAACATAAAAGAACATATAGAACATAACAATCACATCCATAGAAAAAATATACCCTTTAAAAAATATCACAAGAGTGAACTGAAGACGCATGTGATTAAAGAGTGACCACAAAAATGTACATCCAAACAAGTCGTGATATATTTCGTAACATGACTAACATAATTTCCATGAGTCGCCCATGGCGTGATCATTTGTGTGTTAGTTTTATTGTTTGTGAAGTGACTAATGGTCAGGTACAGAAAAACGCGTCTGATCATCTCGCGGTGCGAATAACAAGTGAAACCAATTTGAAGCTAAGGCGGTGGAAACTATCGACTGACCAATGACGTCACTTACAATGTGCAACACATTGTTTGGTTGTAAATTCAGGGCAAGTAGAGTAGCGACCAGCCGCAGAATAAAAAAAAAAAAAAAAAAAAAACACGTCCGATCTTGTCACTGTGCGAAACGGTACTGAAGTCAATTCGAAGCGAAAGCGGTAAGAAAATAAGTATAGCCAATGAAATCGTTTATGATGAGTGATGCATTGTTTTTTTTCTTAGGTAGTGTGGCAAAATAATGCCAACGCAAGAGCGTTGTTACCATTGCAGTGCAGACTGATTGGAGAGTGTAAACGTACAAACCCTTTGTTGCGTATTGTACCATTTCTTCTTGCCAGATCAAATATTAAACGGTCACAGTACTGGTTCGCGTTTTGAAACTGACAAACATTTTTAATCTTACTCAAACATTTTGACAAGCACACTCACATGAATAGAGACAGAAGTGTAAAATATCGGTTGGCCAATGAAGTCACTTACAATGCGTAACACAATGTTTGGTTGTAAATTCAGAGCAAGTAGTGTAGCGACCAGCCGCAGAATAAAAAAATAAAAAAAAACAAACAAAAAACACGTCCTATCTCGTCACTGTGCGAAAAGGTACTGAAGTCAATTCGAAGCGAAAGCGGTAAGAAAATATGTATAGCCAATGAAATCGTTTATGATGAGTGATGAATTGTTTTTTCTTAGGTAGTGTGGCAAAATAATGTCAACGCAAGAGCGTTGTTACCATTGCAGTGCAGACAGATTGGAGTGTAAATGTACAATCCCTTTGTTGCGTATTGTACCATTTCTTCTTGCCACATCAAAATATTAAACGGCCACAGTACTGGTTCGAGTTTTGAAATTGACAAACATTTTTAATCTTACTCAAACATTTTGTCAAGCACACTCACATCAACAGAGACAGATGTGTTACAGTACTAGGTGTCAGTTTTTTGTTATTTTTTTACCCTTCAAGCTAGTGATTTTGGGGTTTGTATGAAGTAAAGAAACTAAAAGTACAGTGAACCTCAAGGATGATAACACAAGCTGTCTGTCCATTGATGTATGTATTTACATCAGAAGAAATATGATCCTAAAACAAAAAGATATAAGGCAAGCATGATTAGAACGAACACAAAGACAGCAAATTGTAGTAACAAAGGTATGTTTTCCTTCACGTCCGCGTAACTTAAAGTTTCAATCCCCTTGCAAGACAAACTTGGTACCTTTTGTAGAGCTTGAAATAAAAAACTGAACAAACTTAAACACTTTGCTATAGATACATGTAATTTCTTTTGCAGCAACGGACTAAACAACATAAATAAGTTAAATCTTCTAGCAAAAAAGAAATACATCATAAAAATAGAATTAAAGATTAACGATGACTAACCAACAAAACCGAATTTAACAAAGGTAATGACATGTGTAGAAATGCCTCTCAGTTTGAGAAAGTATTTGGATGTCATATGCCATGTACCAACAACTTGAAAAAAATGTATAAACAGAGAGAAACCTTAATTAAAAATTTAATTTTGTTCCAAATTGTTTTTGTCTTTAGGGAATATACCTAAGCACTAATAAAGGGTGGAACAGGGAAGATACACATAAAAGCTTTGATATTTCTGAAAAAAATGAGGTGATATTCCTACAGTTCTTAACCAGCTATAAATGCTGGGACGGGTCTGTTGGATATCCACAAATAAAGAAGTACAGATTCTGGTCACGTTGCAAGTGTGTGGGTGTTTTGGAAAATGGTAAAACTTGGATACACTATTTTCTCGTGACACTTATAAAGTGAAGAGTCTGTACAACTGTCAGAAGCCAAAGTCATATAACTTTTGTACGGTTTGTAAAGATTTCCACTTTAGAAAATGTTAAGTATCACAAGTTATTATCACAAACAGAAATGGAACATAGAGGCTTGACAGTTGTTGTTTAGACACCTCCGCTCAACTTCACAACTTACTTGCTCTGTCTCATATTTTGATCTTAAGGAAAGATCATCTTTGTGCAGCAACAGTGGTAACAGCAGGAGGAGACGCCGTCACTGCTGTCGAAAAAGGGTAGTTCTTTTAAAAATGCGTTTAGTATATTTTTTAAAAATATCAGATGAAGAAACGTGTGTTAAAACAGGGTTGGTAGAATGTATTCAGCGACAAAGTAGAAGTGACTGAGAGAAGGAGACAACGTTGTCGAGTGGCGTAGTTTTCTGGAGTACGTACGTGTCCCAGCGACACAGTGCCGGCGTCTCTAGCTCTCTTGAAGACACCAACTGTCTGGGTTTTTTTCTTGCAACTTTTTTCTTTCGTGGTAGGGTTTGAATCGAAGGGTCATCAAGATGCATGAGGTGTTTAAGACGCACCACTGTCGTTGGGCTCCTATACGCTTGGCTTTCACTTGCCCTTGTGAAATATACCAAGTCATTGTGACAACAAGAGGTAGAGAGGGTATATATGGAGAGAATGAACTTGGTTAAATCATTTCTGAATCAGCAATCGAGATGAAACGATCGCACGATTTCAGTGAGAGAGAAGAAGAACGTAAGAGGCAGCGAAGTGACGTATCGCCTCACACACGAAAAGAAGTGTTCGCTCAAAACGAAGACATGAGCAAACCTGAATCAACACCTTCCACGTCTGCGACGAGACATAGAGAGCCCACTCCAAACCAAAGTCCACCAGTTAACCCTGAAAAGTACTATCACATTCGAGAGACGGAAAAGCGACCCTCTAGAAAATTTAGAACCACGACTTACACCTACACGGTGAAGTTTAAAAATTTCAAGTCGGACGCACCATTGGAGAAAGCAGAAGGGTTTATCACCGAGATGTGGGATTCTTTGCTCACCACACTAAAGCGACAATGTCAACCGAAAGAAGACGATTTCTTGACACTATCCATAGATCAAGACAGCTTGAAATCCCCTGTTTGGATCGAGTTTAGCAGACCCGCAGAACTAACCACTTCCAAAGTCATGGACAAGATTCAACACGTACAACAATCTAATGATCAGTTTGACATCACCGATGGTAAAGCCACACTGAAAATGGCCCACGTCTCTCCTCCTCAAGGGACTGGACGCAAAAAGGTCTTATTGGTGGACGACCTTCGCAACACCAAAACAAGTCTCGTCCGAATTAACAACCCTCAAGACCAGATGTGTTTAGCCCGTGCCATCGTGGTGGGACGAACCTATGCCAACAAGAACGACACGGTAGAATGGAAAAGAACCTGGAAAACTATTCAACGATCCGATCGAGCCAAACAACGAAATGAAGCAGAACTCCTGTTACAACAAGCCGGACTGTCCAAAGACACACCCTGTGGCATTCCTGAGATGCAAAAATTGCAAGATGCCCTAGCTCCACGATACACCTTGAAAGTGCACCCTCAAGAAGTGCGCGGACTTCTGTTGTTTCGAGGCCAAGACTTTAAGGACGGAAAATACATTCATGTCTATTATCACGATGAACATTTCGATACCATTACCGCCATCCCCGGATTCCTGGGATACATATATTACTGTGAGAAATGTGAGCGTGGTTATAATAATCGAGAGCAACACAAACATTGTGGATCGAAATGCCCAGGATGTTTGGCCTCTCCACCCTGTCTGAGCGAAGGGCAAAACCATTGCATTGTCCTGCTTGTCTGCGCACGTTTGTCAGCCCTGCCTGTTACCAACAACATCTGAAGACGCAAGGTTCACAGCAGAAATGTGCTTGTCAACTCCTGAGATTGTGCCCTACGTGTGGACAAGGCATACGTACCAATAGTACCAAGGCACACGTATGTTCAGGAAAAAAAAATGTCACATTTGTCATCACATCGTGGACTTGAAACACCAATGCTACGTGCAAAAATACCAACCCCAACCAGAGAAAGAGGATGGTCACAAGAAGAAAAGCAATTTCATCTTTTTCGATTTCGAATGCATGCAAGAGACTGGCATTCACATTCCTAATTTCTGCGTGGCTCATCGAGCGTGCGAGAAGTGCATTCAAGAACCTATCTTCAGTCATTGCCCTCACTGCAGCAAGATTCCTGGAGGACGTGAAAAAATCTTTCGGGGACCGAACACTCTAGCCGATTTCGCTCGATGGGTCTTAGACCCCATCGACAAGACGTGGAGCCAAGAGGACATCGAACGTTACGGAGATTGTCATCATCATGCCACGGTGATGGCTCACAATTTCTCCGGATACGATGGACAGTTTCTTCTCAGATACTATACGGAACATGGCACCGAACGTCCTAAAGTGACTTTGAACGGAGCCAAAATCATTTTCATGCAAGTGGGACAAGTACAGTTTAAAGATTCGATGAGCTATTTGGCCATGCCTTTGAGTCGAATGCCTAAAACGTTTGGAATGACAGAAATGGCTAAAGGGTACTTTCCACACTTTTTCAATACGGAAGCCAATCAACACGCCGTTCTACCCCATTTATCTGAGGCTCACTATTACGACCCCGACAACATGCGTACCGAACAACGAGAAGCTTTCTACGCTTGGTACCAGGCTCACGCCTCGGACCCTTTCGACTTTCAGGAAGAAATGCTAAAGTATTGTCGTTCCGACGTGGACATTTTACGGCGTTGCTGTGGAAAATTTCGAGAACTGTTCATGGAACACGGAGGGGTCGATCCTTTGAAAGAAGCTTGCACCATTGCCAAAGCGTGTTCCTTAGTGTATCGACAACGATTCATGTCTGAAAACACCGTGGCTGTCATCAGCCCTCAAACGACCAACTTTGTCAAACGTCAATACTCGGTCAAAGCCCTACGTTGGTTACATTACTTGTGCGACAAGGAAAACAAATGGATTCAGCATGCCCGCAACGGAGGGGGTGAAAAGACCATCGGAACGTATTCGGTCGATGGCTGGGACTTAGAAAACCCAAAGATCGTGTACGAGTTTAACGGTTGCTTATTTCACGGATGTCCCGTCTGTTACCCTGATCGTAGCACTAAAAATCAGTTTTTACAACGAACCATGGAAGACTTGTACCAGGACACTTGTCAGCGGCGCCTAAAGTTGGAACAGGAAGGATACCAAGTGGTGGAAATGTGGGAACACGAGTATGATCACCGTATGAAAACCGATCCCGAGTTTAAACGCCTCGTGGAAAGTTACCAGTTCATGGACCCGCTGAACCCGAGAGATAGTTTGTACGGAGAAAGGACCAATGCCACCTGTTTGCTGTACCAAGCCGACGAAGAGAAAGGAGAAGAAATCAAATACTTGGACGTGTGTTCGCTGTATCCCTACGTGTGCAAATAGTGTCGCTTTCCTGTAGGGCACCCACAATTGTTAACGGAACACATCGACCTGAAAAACATTCGACAATACGAAGGCTTGATCAAGTGTAAAGTTTTGCCTCCCACGAACCTATACCATCCCGTCTTACCTCACCATTGTCAAGGCAGACTGATGTTTCCATTGTGCCGTACTTGTGCCGAAACGTGCAACCAAGACCAACCTAGTCAGCACACCCAGGAATAACGTGCCTTGACGGGAACCTGGGTCAGCGTAGAATTGTTAAAGCTCTGGACATGGGATACCAACTGTTAGAAGTGTACGAAATTTGCCACTTTCCCAAGACACAACAATACCACAAGGGTGATCCCAGTCAGAAAGGCATTTTCGCTGACTACGTGGATGCCTTTTTGAAACTGAAACAAGAAGCCAGCGGCTATCCTTCCTGGTGTCACACTCCCGAAGACCAAATACAATTCAAAGAGAAATACTTTGAACAAGAAGGCATCTCTTTAGACCACATCGAGAAAAACGAAGGCAGGCGATCGTTTACCAAAGTGATGTTAAATTGCTTGTGGGGTAAAATGGCACAACGACCGTGTTTACCCAAGACGGAATATTTGACAGAACCTTCCCGCTACTTCCAGATGATTCACGACAAAACCAGATACATGAAACACGTGGACGTCGTTCGAGAGAATTTGATCTTGGTCAATTACGAAGAAGATGTGGACTTTGTACAAGACGACCCTTTTGGAAATGTCATCATTGCGGCTTACGTGACAGCTCATGCTCGCTTAAAATTGTACGAAGCTTTAGAACTGTTAGGGGAACGCGTCCTGTACTTTGACACGGACAGTTGCATCTACATCGATCGACCGGGTCAGCAACACCCTAACATCGAAGAAAACCGTTTAGGAGCCTGGACAGACGAACACCCCGACGACAAGATTCTAAGTTTCGCGAGTGGCGGTCCTAAAAATTACGGCTACCAATACCGGGACAAACAAGGAGAAGTGCACACGGAGTGCAAAGTGAAAGGACTGATTCTGAATTATCGTACCAGTCGAGTGGTCAACTTTGGGGTATTGAAAGAAGCCTTGCAATCGGAAGAGGATGGAAACTTTAAAGAGACCACTCACCAACCGAACAATATTGTACGTTTACCCACTCACCACATCATCAGTCGACCCCTGGAAAAAATCTATCAAATCGTGTACCAGAAGCGAGTGAGACTTCCCAATCACTTTACGTTGCCGTACGGTCACATCGATATTGGTCAGCATATAAAAAGGGACAACGTCCAAGACCAATAGTTCATTGTCACTACCAAGACCAATCGACAAAAATGAATCCTTTCAAACAGCAAGTATAGAGCGTAAGACTCAAGTCCAAAGAGAAACTCGGGTGTGATTCTATGCCTCACGATCACATCACCAATGCAATACCACATCTTAGTTGTTATGTACTAATGCCATGACAAACTACGTGCAACCAGTGAAACTTCCAGACCACAAAACTTTACCTTATGGACATGCTGATATCACCCAGTATAAAAAGGGACGACTTCCAAGAACGACACTTCATTGCGAGGACAAGCGACGAGAAAGATGAATAACTCTACGCTGAAGAAAAAAGAGAAGGAACAAACATCATTGACCTCTTTCACCACCATACCGTCACAGCAAAGTGCGTTCAAGAAGGGAAAGGATTCAATAGACCTAAAGGAGTATTTTAACATCCAAATGACCCAGACAGCGATCTCGAAACAATTTAGAACGACAACTTACACCTACACGGTGAAATTTAAAGACTTCGCGTCTGACGTTCCAGCCGAGGAAGTATCAGGTTTCATTACGGATCTACTTGACTCACTGTTAGAGGAACTCAAATGTCATTGCCAAGTCAAAGATGAAGGTCGTTTGAGCCTATCTATGTATCACGACAGTTTAAACTCGCCTGTATGTCTCGGATTTAGCACACCTGCAGAAATAACTTCTTCCAAACTTTTGAGGGCTATTGAAGACGTGCGGTCGGTGAGAGAAAAATTTGACATCACCGATGGAAAAGTGACTATTCATATGGCATATGTTGTACCTCCATGGGAAGAAGACGATCACTGCTCTTGATCTGCTTACCGATAAGTGTACCTAGCAGATGGACGTAACAGCAGATTTACGACTGACAGGGAATACGAGATCGGAAACATCTATGCTGGGACACAAGTGGTAGCTGACTAGATTTTAAACAACGTGTGTAACGGATAGAGAGACAAACACGAACTTTCTCTTATTTGATTGTTTGTTACTTGTTTTAACTTTTTCTTATAAACGAACATTTAATGTAAATTCGTTGCATATGAAGTGATTTTAGAAAGGAGTGAACGTTAATTTTAAACATTAGTTTACTAGAGTCAATAACTAAACAGCTCGTAAATATGTTTCTTTTATGTTCAAATGTTTATGTATTTAATGGATAGTGCTTAGACCAAAGCACAGGCCAGAGAGCCCATGTATATATGTACTTGAATAAATGTTTTGAACCCATACAACAGACTTTTCTTTATCGAGTCTCTATTCTATCTGTGAGTCTTTCTTGAGAATATTTCTGTCCTCTTTTCTGTGTGTTTGAATGTGTATTTGTTTGTTTCTGAATGTCTATGTTTGTCCCTATCAACCCTTTGTCCCTACAAATACATTTTACTCTATAAAAGGTTTTGACCCTATAAACCTATGACGTTACCAATGTTTAATTCCCACTGATCCCCAGGTGACATTCCCATGTTCAATTTCCATGTTCAATTCCCCTTGTCGCTAGAGTGACCCAGGGTTTTTCTCCATGTTAAATTTCCCTTGTCGCTAGAGTGGCCCAAGGGGTTCTGTAATGCTAATTCCCATTGTCGCTAGGGTGGCCCCATATACTACTACTATTATTCCCATGGAACATAAACCCTAGTGAATTTATGACATAAACCAGCTGTTTGTGTGTATCAATTCTAATCCAATGTAGAATATCTAATTACTTTTACTGTCAAGTAATATTTTAAAGCTACTTAGATTAAGGTTTAAACTAAAGTATTTATCTGTTGTTTGTTGTTAAGACCGCCTGCTAGATCCTGGAGTGTGATTACAAGTTGGCTCTCACATGATCTCTTCTTTCTGAAGCCATGTTGTCTTTCAGATAGGACGTTGTTGCTTTCGAAGAACTGCATCCGGTGACTACGGATGATGTGGTCCATGACTTTGCAGCAGACTATGTCATGTAAACCGGCCTTGAGTTTGAGGCTTTGCTTTTGTCGCCTTTCTTGAACAATGAGCTGACGAATGCTCCTTTCCAGCCGTCTGGAATCACGCCCTGCTCTAATGAGACTTGGAATATGAAAGTTTGGGCTGGTTGTTGTTGTTGTTGTTGTATGGTTTAACGCCATTTTCAGCACAAGAATGGCTAATAATGGCGGCCAGTATAAATGGTAGAGGAAGATCCCGGGAAAGAACCACCGACTCACGAGAAGCTACTTGCAAGCTTTCTCACGTACTCACATTGGCCGAACCGAGACTCGAACCCACGCAGACAAAAAGTTAGGGCTGGAAATATTGACTTAGTAGATCAAATATAGGGACACACACACACACACACACATGAGGCTGACATGCCAGCCGTTTGAGTTCCATCAAACTCTCGATTATATGATGAAATTTGTTTTATGAGTATAACAGAATGGCTTACTGAATTTCACATAATTGTTTTAACAATATTTCTAAGAGAAAGTGAATCAATCAAATGTCATTTTCAATTTCATTTTGTTTATGTAATTGATTAAATTGTTTGATTTTTACATATTTTGGCTCGGCTTGTTCTGTTATATATTCCTACTCAGATCTCAATTATTCCGTCCATTAAATTCATATTTTATTGTTTACTCGATCTGAGCAATAACACCTTGGTCGTTCATCTCCTAGATAGCGATAACCAAAGCACCATAAGGAAAAAGTATCTGGTATTAATTAAAATCTTAAAACTATTAATCAGTCGAATATGGAATTCTCAAAAGTAGTTAGTACGGGTGTAAATGGTCTACCGTGAAAACCCGATATACATGAACACACACACACACACACACACACGCATTCGATTTCCAGTTCATTTCGCTTTGAATATTTAACGAAGAGAATTTCATACATGTCGAAAGGTATACAAAGACAGCAAAGAAGAAAATAGAAAAAAATTTGGGCAAGAAGCGTTCATCCCAATAGTAAGATATTAAAAATTGTCGTCGTAGACTTTCTGATGGCCTAAACAATAAACTAAATTAAGTTTGAATATTTTTCTGAAAGAATGGTATTAAGTTTTGTGACTGATGGGCCGGAAACAATGTAATGTAGTCCGGTTCTCATGATGTTCCGATTAATACATTTCCGGGTTTACGTCAACAGCTTCAACGAAAATCGATGTTACAGTTGCATTTGCATTAAATTCACTTACTTTGAGGTCGATAGAAGAGCGAAATAAAACAGATGTTTACTTGGTAGGTATTGAAATTAGGACTATTTATACAAAATTGTATTGAAAGGTTTCACGAGTTTTAGCGAGGAAATGGTGAAATGGTCCCTGATGTTGGTTTCATTTAAATGAATTGGACTGAGTCAGGATTGAGGCAGCTGTGCGAAGAGACTATATTTACTCGATTATGGGAAATTTCTTATTCTCCACTCTGAGATAATACAATTTAAGACAGATACGTGTGCCCACACACATCGTAAACTAATCATAGTCAAGCAGACGCATATATTTCCTAAAAAAAAAAAAATTTAATAGCTATTATAATGCGTATTACGTAGTCGTACAACATAAGACACATCACCCGATATTTTTGTTCTGGGTCTGGTTGGGTCTTACTGCCTAAATAACGGCGCTGTGTAGCGTGTTTTGATGTCGACTAAGAGTGTAACGAAAGTAAAATTTTCAGAAATATCACACACAACTGGCAACCAATAACGAAGCTTTCCTACAAAGTAAAGTTATAATGTTTTTGTCAGACTTTACTTACCCTGATGTCTTTTCTCTAATAAATTGAAATTCTCACAAAAGAAATGGACCTGATTTCAAGTTTCGTTGGCCTACATTTCAGTTGGCTGGAGAGCAATGAAAGCTGAGAATGCCAAAATCGGGTTAAGTTGAAATTGTGTTCTTTAACGAAATGAATAAAAAATATATTATGCCTATTAGAACTGTAAAGCAATGTTTCGTTTCATTCAAGAAATATATCCGCCACATGAACCTACTTAAACATAATTAGGCATACCTCGACTACCGTCACATTGCAACAAAGTCAAATTAAGTCAATGTAACATGAAAATGAGTCCATTTGCTAGTGTCATATTTTCATTCTGCCATGATAAAGACAGTACAGTAAGTATATGAATTACACATAAATTAGTGGAAGAGTGTCGATATATGCTGCCAAATGTGTGAGATATTCCTGAAACTTTGACTACTAGTTTCGATGTCTTCGACATAGGAACAAGCTATACAAAGCCATTATTTGGATAGTAAGACATAGTACTAAAACAAAACCAGCATGTGCTATGTCTTACATTGTAGGACTATTGCATAAGGTCACCACAATAGCAGAGTACTGGATGTTTATGTTGAATGGGGCCTAATTTTTTCTAAGCCAGTTAAATCGTAACAATGCATTGATGTGCATATTCTTACAATTTGACATAATGAATATGCATAACTTTTGCAGTTTTGGAATTAATTTATTCTCCAATGCACCCATAGATTTTGCTATCCATTCAATAAATGCTGTGATGATCTTAGAAGTCCATATAGTTCAGTCACATTGCAGTACTTTATATAACTCCCAGAGATCTCGCTAGGATTTTAAAACTAGGAGTCCAGGACTCCCCTTTTGATAAAAATAGGAGTCCCACCAGCAAAAGTTGCAGTCCCCTCCAGGGCTCAAGCTAGACTTGAATTTTAGGGATCAGTGACTTCTTCTTTTTGGACAGAACAGGGAGAAGTCAACACAAAGAAATGCAATATATATATATATAATACACACACTTATATGTTCTCTTTTTTTAATTAAGCCTTCTATTTCACAGTATTCATATTTGCTTTTAACTTTGGATTTAAGCAATACTTTATTTTCAAGTAGACAATTTTCTGAGTTATTTTGGCCATGTGACTCTAAAAGATAATAGCAGAAACTACATTGTAACAAATTTTAAATGAGTAACCAGATTATATTACTGTAATTTCAAGTTAGTAAACATGCTGTATCAACTATCCTTAATCAATTTGTTAAAAATTCTTTCATTTATTTATACTTTCTAAAAGTTCACAATTATAATAATAATAATGAGGACTTTGTATAGCGCCTAATCTTTAGAAGCTCTAAGCGCTTTACAACTTTAAAACAACACCTATAAGATAAGAAACATAATAATATTATTACAAAAACAAACAACATGAAATTAGAAAAAATATTAAAAAAATAAAAAGCATGCTGAGAATATTTCAGGTAGGAAACATTATTAGGTCTTTAAATTTGTTCTTGCTGTCGAAATAAGTGAGTTTTGAGAGCCCTCTTGAATGTGATCACTGTGTCTTTGTGTCTAAGTTCAGTGGGCAATTCATTCCATGTTGCTGGTCCCTGGTATGCAAAAGAACGCTGTCCATTTGACTTTGTTTTCATACTTGGAATAATGAGTATACGATTGTCAGAAGAGGAGCATAAATATCTTGCTGGTGTGTACACATGAGTGAGGTCAGATAGGTATGTTGGACTAGAGTCCGACAGTGAAATGTAGCACAGAGAACAATATTTGTGTTTGATTCTGGATCGAATGGATAGCCAGTTTAGGGTACAGAGCAGCGGGGAGGTGTGCTCTGATCTTGGTAAGTATGATCCGAGCAGCTGTGTTTTGAACTTTTTGAAGTTTCTGGAGTAGATATTGAGATGAACCAGACAAAATTGAGTTACAATAGTCCAGTCTTGAAAGTACTAATGAACACATAAGTGTTTTAGTGGCATCAGCTGAAAGATATTTGCGATTTGAGCTGATGCATCTCAGCTCAAGATATGCAGCCTTGCGTATGTTCATGACATGTTGGTGCAATGTGAGAGTACTATCCAGAGAAACACCTAGGTATCGTACTGATTGTGTTAATTTAATGTTGGCGTTGCTGATATTTATTGTTTTAGGTAAAAGATGTGAATGAGAAAGTCTCTGTGTTGTGATCAGAATGGCCTCAGTTTATGGCACTTTCAAAGATTTCTAAATGTGTTTGAAACAACCCCTGTACCATGCACATGAGGACAAATGCACACGTGTCTTCAGATCATAATGTTCGTCCTTTTTTCTTCGTTGCAGATAAACATTGCCATAACTATTCATACATAACACAGTAAAATGCATAAATTTACAGATATGTCTCCTTTATAGTCAGTATATGAACTAAACCCTTTTTTTCTCTACAGAGTCAACACAGACATGAGTGCAACTATTTTTAGGAGGAGAGGTTTTCATAATGTAACCACTCACTTTAATATAGCTTCATCACAATAGTCCATTGACAGATTGTACATTTATGGTTTATTTATTTGTTTAAGTACTTGGAGTAATTTTAGGCAATGATTAAATAGTATCTCCTTTGCTGCTTTATTCCATATTTTCACAAATACTTGTCAAGTCAGAAAAACTTATACCATAAAACGCATCTTGCGAATTCCACAACATACTACACAGCATTGTCCCATATGTTTCTGACCTTCATAATTTGCATTTTAAAGGTAAATCTTTAATAAAATAATACCTAGGCTTTGCTTTCAATGAATTGTATATTTTTTCTGAATATATTTGCCCAATGATTTACGAAAACAGACAATCTAATAACTGGTACATCCCAGACTTAGCAATTTCTGCCATTATTTCCTGTTAGGCCTACTGGTTCACTTACAGTTTCAGACTAATTTTATGAGAAAATAGTGTACAAAAGGCAGTTAATATATATCCAGATCACCGATTCTGATCTTAAAACGCAAATTGCTATTTACACACTATTGTTAAAGTTTTGAAATGCAAGTTTGTATGTTTTTATCCTCAAAGGAGTGTGTGGAAATTGGGCAGCGATAGTTGCTACCTTACTCAGTAAATGGTTAATGGTCAGTAAGCTATCAAAACATATGCTTGTGAATGGGCAAGAGTTTGCTTGTCAACATAATTGATATAAAAACCAGTCCTAGCGATTGATGTCTTGATGAATACATTTCACTACAACACTAGAACTAACCAGGCTAAGGTGATGTGGGCATATAAAAAAATATGGTCAGTCAATGTACCTCTTAAAAAATCACATGGTGAAGCCATTTTCGCTTTCCTAACAGAAGAAGGAGAAGTTTACATTTTTTAGGCAACTTAGTTGCCCACTTCGCCTGGTAGTGTGACCGCTGGCCATCCCAAAAAACTGTGAATAACTATTGGTTGACATTTAGTTTAATTTCTACATTCTTTTTAACACTGACATAGCTCTTGTTTGTCAATCAGAGTGAGACTGAATTTTGTCAATCCAAGGAAGGTCTTGTTCCAAGCACTAAGCTATGCATCACTCACTTTCTTACATTTGGCTAATGTACCATCCGAACAATCAATTCTAGCAGCTTTAGCATTCTCCTGAATATCATTACAGTCTTTGTAAGTTTGCTGTTTAACCCCAAAATACTTATCCAAATTTGTGAATGGCATTTTGTCTAAGTCTCAACATGTGTTGATTCTGAGGTCATGTGCACTGCCTATTTTGCTACATTCGGAAATGAACACAATAATGAAAGCTAAAGTTGTTTATTTGATGTACTCTTATAAATGAACACATGTTTATCTCTGGGTCTTTCTGCCTCTGAATTCAATCACTAGATATCAGTACATTTTCCCACCTGGCCACCAGTCAAAGCCTTTGAACTTGCTGCCCAGCTATTGCATCATGTTCTTTCGATGTACTCTTATAATGGCAACATGTACATCAAGGCGTCTTTCAGCCACTGAATTCTGTCATTGTAAATATCAGAACAGCTAATTCATCAATACATTTTCCCATAAACCAGGTGGCTCAAACAGGACTGGTAAGTCTTTGAATTTTGCCTCCCACCTATTACATGCAAACTGAGGATTCCAGCTTAAGTGATTTTCTGCATCCCAGATAAAAAATTGGCTTCCAAATATGCATGATTAAGTGTTCTGAGGCCTCTGATAGTGGCCATCTTAAAAATTTTTAACTATTTCAAAGCACTGGATGGTCATATCAGCTTGGGGTTTTCACCAAAATATTTTTCATAATGTCTAATTGGTCCTAATTGAAAATTGTGCCAATCTGAAATCCAGTATGGAAGCCATCATGAAAATCTTGTTATTGCTCCTTCTTCTGAATGGATGGATGGTCATATAGAATTGGGGGGTTTCACTAAAAGACTTCAATTGTTGTTTACATGGCCCTAAACGAAAATGGTGCTAATCTGACTTCCAGTATGGCCACATTGGCAATCATCTTGAAAATCTCCTGAACTGATTTCCATATCAACAGAAAGATTTCTGATGATGTTTGCCTAGTCCTAAATGAAAATGTTGCTGATTTGGGATCCAGTATAGCCACAACAGTGGCCATCTTGAAAATTTTATTATAGGTACTCCACCTACATGGATGGTTTTATTAACATGAGGTTTTGACTAAAAGACTTGTGATGTTTAGTTGGTCCTAAATAAAAATGGTGCCGATGTGAAGTCCAAATTGGCTGCCACAGCAGTTATCTTGAAAGTCTTATTGTATCTCATCTGGAAGAAAAACTTATATTGATGTGGGGTTTTCATTAAATGAATTCTTATGATGTCCAGTTGATCTTCAATGAACATGGTGTTGATCTGACATCCAGTACGGCTATCACACAGTGGTTATCTTGAAATTCTTGATAGTGATCCTAATTGGATGGTTTTATCAGCATGAGGTTTATTATTGCTATAGTAAATTTAGGAAATTAGAAGAGTAGTTGATATACAAGTTTAAAAAAAGTATATCTTTCATATGTATTCCACCCAAAAATTTGCAGGAGTTAAATCCTCAATAGGGCCTTCCTCAGTATTGCTTTTTTCTTTTTTTCATCTGTCTTGAGCAGAAGATACATGTGGCAGTAATGCTTTGAAAGGAAACTGAATTAGGTACAGACATACATTTAAAATCTTACCAATAGTAATATTAATCATTACACTATTGGGCTTTATATTTGTTCCTTTTATTTTGTGCACCATTTGAATTCATTGGATGAACTATGATTTAATTGGATGAACTATGATTTAATTTATGGAAGGGCAAGATCTTTGCATTTATTTGTTCACTACATTTTTGGAGAACACCAGTTTTTCTGATAGGTTCAGTTACAATTCAGTGCTATCCCACATTAATTGTTTTAACTTCTTTGATATTAAAGTGAAACAAATCTGCATGTCTTATAGAATAAACAAAATTGACCCTACCCAGACATTGGCTACAGAAACATTTTATAGTGGAAAAGATAATCCATTTAATTATATTGACTAAACTGTGTATGAAAACATACCGTGAGTATACACATTTCTACCAGTAGTTCCAATAAATTAAGACTTTTTGCATCATTCATGTACATGTTTTTGATTAGCACTCTTCAGCTACAAAATGTGTTGTTTAAGCTTTAGTGACAGGTATATTGCTGCTTATGATAATAAAAAATACTGAAATAGAATTGAATGTGTAAATGACTGTTTACATTCACAGTAAAGTAAAAAGGGATACTATACACTGATGAAAATTGGTATGTGAATGTATCTTAAGGAGAGTAACTTAGTCATATGAAATTAGGTCACTGAGCCATTTTTTTATTAAGGGATGAATATTGGTATACCTCTGAATAATGATTAAAAAGATGTTGCATACCTCACTGGGGTTCCTGTCATGGCTCAGTATTTTAAGGTTTCCATCACTTTCATTTACACTCAATAATTTTCAGGCTGTTTGAGAATAATGACTGAAACTTTGTATATTTATATATTATTAATAAAGTGTTTAATGAATCACATTGCAGATCCTATCCTCAAGGTCTAGGTTACAGCTCCATATTTTCCATATTTCCTTATACCTTCCATTGCACTTAATAACTTTAGAACTGTTTGAGATTAAGGGATAAAACTTAACTTTACATTATGCGTAGTAAAATTAGAACTGTTTGCAATTAGGGTATCATATGAAACTGTATCCTTATACTTTGATATTATAAGATGTGCTGCCAACCATATTGGGAATCATATCTTCAAGGTCAAGGTCTTGACTCTAATATTTTAAGTTTTCGTTCACTCTTTTCATTCCAGACCTATTAGAAATTAAAGGATGAAGCTTGATACACATGCATATCATCATTAGAAGGTGTGTTGTGCACTATATTGATTGCCCTATCTTCAGAGTCAGGAGCACAGGTCAGTATTTAAATGCTTACTGTTCTTTAACTTTACAACTCATTCAGCTTTAGACATGAAACTTGGTATATGTTGACATTATCAATAGAAACTGACATAATTTTGGTGGTTGTATGTTCAGTGCCATGGTCATTGGATAGTATATTAAATTTTGCTTCACACTGCTGAATAATTTTCGAGCCATTTGAGATGATGAGATAAAATTTAATATTGTACATTATCATTAGCAATTGTATCACACACCACATTGGGGATCATATCTCAGGCTCAAGGTCATTGGTAAATACTTTAAGTTTTCCTTCATATTTTCGTTTCCTTTTTTTATAACATTAGAGTCATTTGAGATTAAGGGATGAAACTTGATATATTTCCCATGTACCACATTGGGGGTCACATCTGCAATTTCAAGGTCACATGCCATTATTTTAGGCCTCAGTAGCATTTTCTCTTCAGTTCTGTAAATTGTGACCTCCTTTAAATAAATGGATCAGATTTGGTACACTTATATATTGCCACTGGAAAATGTGTTGCATTCCACATTTGGAGTCTTATTTTCAAAGTCACGGTCACTGGTATATATTTGATGGTTGCTTTTGTTTCTGCTTCATATCTTAAAAACTTTTTGTGAGGTTCAGGGATGACTCATCGTACGTATTAATTTTTCTATTTTATGAACATCTCATGTCATAATCAAGATTTTATCTTCAAGGACAAGATCACTGATTAATTTCTACCCCATTGTTGCACTTTTACTCAAATGACTTCTAAGACAGAGACATGAATCTTAGTTGCTTTCCATGTCTGCCTTGTAACTCCATGGCTCTTTCACATAGGTCACATCCCAAATTTAAAATGATATATTTTTGATGCCCTCTCAACATAATGTAATAAAAATAATTCAGAGAAATTGCTTGTTGCAATAAATTTCTTTCCTCCGCTTGGTGGCTTAAGTTTTAGGCTAGACTCACAACCAGAGGGGAATGGATTCAGATCTTGTACAGATCAGCCTGAATCAGCCATCATAGGTAATCATATTGCAAGGCTTTTCACTACTTGGAATTGGTCTTTCATATGAGTCCATTGATTGCTACTCCAAATATGTATGGCAAAGAAATTCATGCAAACGATTAAACATGTTTTGGCAAAAATTGTTTGGATGCAAAATCCAGTTATCACCTTTCAGGGAATGGAATGAATCAATTATCCAGAATAAACTATTTTTCATTGGGCTTAATTGTTAGATTTTCTTTTTTTATTTTATGAACTTAACTAAATATTACAAGAACGTAATCTTTACTGTCCAATAATTTTCTGAAACCTTGTCTTTTTAGGTACAAGCTTGGATAGCAAGTAATAATGAGTGCAGGGCCACTGGTTGTAGAAATCATCCTGACATTTGTTCTAGCAGCATTCTTCCTCCATCGTTATGGTGACCTGAGGAAGCAGCATAAGCTGGTCACGCTGTTCACATTCATCGCTTGGTACTTCTCCTTTATGATCATCTTCATCCTGCCACTAGATGTATCCTCAGTGAGTACTTTCAGATGTAAATTTTATTTATTGCATGTCATTTAAGAGCATGTTAAAACAGCTATATCAAATACTCTTGATGGGTCAGACTTTTGTGTAGGGAGGAGTCTAGAGATCCCAGAAAAAAATTATCAACCATGGATGGGTGAATTCTTACCTTGTATTGGTCAAAACCTGTGATCCACAGAGTTGCAGAGCAAGTGTGCTACCACTGTGCTGTCATAATTTATGTTGAATTATGTACAATATTAACTTGTTTCTCACTTCAGCTTTTTGAAACTGGTTCAAGAGGTCTAGCTCTTCTTCATAGCCATCATTGGACATATTTTAAAATGCACAGGATATATTCCAGAAATGCTTTACCTCTCCTACATTGGAAATACATCATATTTCTCAGATTTATAATAATTGTTCATGAAATCTTTCAATTTCAATAATTAAAATACCAGTAGAATTATTATGTATCTTTATCCAATGAATCTTACTATTAGTTTCTTCAAATCAGAGTTTGCTTCTTTTGTAATGATTTTAACCATTCTTTTCATGTTTATAGAACTCCAAACTACCAAAACAATTTTAAAATCCAATATATATACCATCTTCTTTCAAAAACAATAGAAACATAAAATTTTATTTATGCTTTGAAACATGCAACAGTGCCCCAGTTAACTTTTTGACCTATTGGGTTTCACTCATAAAATTTAAATTAATTGATTGAAATCAGATTTTTACCAAAATAATTGGTACTCATTTCAAAATTGAAAAGTATTCAGTGATTTTTGTTTTATGTTGTCAAGCAAATTGAATTTCTCGGCACGCATATTATCTTTGGCAACACTTTCTACCAAGGGTTTCTGTACATTTGGTGTGCCCTCATTGGACCAAATATTTTTCATTTTGTATTTGAAACAATGCATATATCTCAGCCATTTTTCTGTATTTTTTTATTAAATTATGTCTAAGCATGGTAATGATTGTCTTGTCTCCATCATTTTTTGGGACAGTTGAATGCAGCATAATTAATTATTTTAGGACACTTTAATAGAGCAGGATTAATGAATTTAGGACAGTTTAATAGAGCAGGATTCATGATTTTAGGACAGTTTAATGCAGCAAAATTCATGATTTTAGGACATTAATAGAGCATGATTCATGATTTTAAGACAGTTAAATGCAGAAAAATTCATGATTTTAGGACAGATTAATATAGCAGGATTCATGATTTTAGGACAGATTAATAGAGCAGGATTCATGATTTTAGGACAGTTTAATGCAGTGTTATTCATGATTTTAGGACAGATTAATAGAGCAGGATTCATGATTTTAGGACAGTTTATTGCAGCAAATTTCATGATTTTAGGACAGATTAATATAGCATGATTCATGATTTTAGGACAGATTAATAGAACAGGATTCATGAGTGTAGGACAGTTTAATAGAGCAGGATTCATGATTTTAGGACAGATTAATAGAGCAGGATTCATGATTTTAGGACAGTTTAATGCAGCAAAATTCGTGATTTTAGGACAGATTAATATAGCAGGATTCATGATTTTAGGACAGATTAATAGAGCAGGATTCATGATTGTAGGACAGTTTAATAGAGCAGGATTCATGATTGTAGGACAGATTAATAGAGCAGGATTCATGATTGTAGGACAGATTAATAGAGCAGGATTCATGATTGTAGGACAGATTAATATAGCAGGATTCATGATTTTAGGACAGTTTAATAGAGCAGGATTCTACAGATTTATAAATTCTATCTGAGAGGGTTGATATTGATGATGGACTGTCATTTGGATGGAGAAAGCTTAGAATTCTTGAATTTTTCAGTAGACATTCAGGCTTTGCAGATTTCTTCCTTGTTTCCACATCGTTAGAGTGTATCTGCTATTATCTGAATGCCTGATTTTATGCAAGACATGAGCATGCATGCATCATGTCAGTTGCAGCAATAAAAGTTAGATGGTTTACTGTACTTATTTGCATACTAAGCATATGCTTTTTTTATTAGATTTTATCAGTTGTGTAAGTGGCATCAGAGACAAAATTATACCAGACATTTGAATTAGCCGTTTGTTTACACAAATATTTGCTGAAAAACATTGATATTTTGTTTGAAAGAAAAATGCTTTTGTATGTGCTATGCATTCTGGACTAATACATTGGGTACTTAACTGTTTTAATTGAGTGAAATAAGTGGATGTGCTGCTTATCTGGGGCACTGATGCAAAACAAGTTTTTCCTGTAATTAAAGACATTATTTACAGTAAATTATTTTCATTTTAAGGCACATTCCTGCAAAATATGAGCATTACAAATTTGAACTGCATACTAACCAGTGTGATGTATATGAATTTCAGACATTTTTTCGCCAATGTGTTCAAGATAGAAGACACAAAAGAATTACAGATATAACTACAACAAATGCCACTCCAACTGGAAATGGCACAACCACTGTTGCATTTACAACAAGCACTGCAAACCATACAGAAACCACATTTCATGCCAGGCTGTTTGGGGAAAACCCAGATGACAGTGATGGATGTGAGGCCCCAGTAAGCCATGTGCCTGACCATGTACTTCCAGCACTGTGGCATGTTGTCTACTGGACATCACAGTTTTTAACATGGTAAACATATCATCTTTTTATCTTACAAATTTATGAAAATTATGGTACATGTTTTAAGTGAAGTTTTTGAAAGGCTGGTATCTTTTCTTGCTTGCATCCTATTAAGGGACATTTAAATCTCTACAGATCTGTTTGCATATAAATTTTAATAAACAATGTTTCCAAGGCTTTCTAAAATCTCAAAATTTGATGTGTTTTTATCTTAGAGACAGCATTTTCATGCATCACACATTTATTATAATTCAGGTCATCATACTGTGCATTAAATTGGTGGAGCAGAAAATTGAGAAATTTAGTAGTTCCTGACTTGGCCCTACAATATAAGATGTTGACCCTGATATTTATATTGTTTGGGTGTGACATCTTATTTCCAGTACAAACATTCTTGTGTAACATGTTCTCAGGTTGACTAACTGAGGAACTAGAGGCCAAACTTTCAAGAATATCTCACACATTTGCCAGTTCATATTGACTCTGTATATTTATATTGTTTGGATGTGACATCTTATTTCTAGTACAAACATTCTTGTGTAACATGTTCCCAGGTTGACTAACTGAGGAACTAGAGGCCAAACTTTCAAGAATATCTCACACATGTGCCAGTTCATATTGACACTGTTCCACAGATTAAAATCATATTGCTTTAGTTGGACTATATGTACTCTTTTGTCCTTTTCCTGATGGAATAAAATAGTAAAATTTATATCAACAGAACTTGTAAATGCACACACTTACTGATGTCTGACCTTTATTCCATAAAGAAAAAGATATCAGAATATGTATAGTCCAACTAAAGCAATCAGACTTCAGTCTGTGGAACAGTATCAGTATGGGCTGCCAAGTATGGGAGATGTTCTTAAAAGTTTTGCTTCTAGTTCCCTGGTCATTCAGTTGGAGAACATCCCACACAACATTGTTTGTGCTGTAAAATGTTGCACTCAGGAAACAAATATCAGGGTGGACACTAATCTTAGACTGAGATGTAAATATAAGTGCCATCAGAATCTGTTATCCACTGAAATAAATGCGAAGAAAGTATTTACTCATAATCATGATATCCCTGACCAATGGGAGCAAATTTGGAGTAGCCTTTCTAGATATACAGACTGGTATAATACCAGAGTTGGTCAAGTCTGAAAATCAGATCTTGGTATGGCCGAGTTACTTTTCTTTGAGATGCGTCCACATACTATGTTTCATGAGTATAGGTCATCCAAGAAATTGAGGGTGCAATGAACAAATAGATGAATAAATGAAAGTCACTCAGGTGTAAAAATTAGGTTACAGTAGCATAGCTTTATGTGGTTGAGTTACAGCCCATGACAACATCACATGCTAAGTTTTATGAATAGGTTAAAGTATCCAAGATATTGAGTATGTAACAAATGGATGGCTGAAAACACAAAAGCCACTTAGTGTGAAAATGAGGTCGAAATGATTTAGTTATTAATATAGGAGGATTATTCAGCTTTAAATGCTTCCACATGGCAATTTTCACAAGTGTATGTGATAGGTTTTGTGATATTGATGATGGAATGAACAGATAGTTACATGAAAATATCAAAATGTCAGTCAGGGTCACATAGATTTAGTGATGGCATGATTGAGTTTCACTTTTCAGGATGCATCCACATAGAAACTTCTGTGAGCTTTGGTGGAATAGGGTCCAGTATAATGAGGGTGTAAACTAGAATTGAAAGTGTTTTTAGGCCAACTTGCTGAATTTTTACACCCAAAATCTAATCTGTTTTATAGTATTGAGAATTAAAGGAAGGAAGAATTTCTTTTCATTGGTCTCTGGATTGCCCCCATATATTCCAGTAGATTTTATATCAGGGATATATGAGAACAAAAAATTAAAACGAATAAAGAATAATTAGAAATGTACTACCTTTTTCAGGCTGCTATTACCAATGATGCAGTCATATTCCCGTGCTGGGGACTTTAGTGTAGCCGGGAAAATAAAGTCAGCTTTGATACAAAATGCTATCTACTATGGAACATATCTGTTGATATTTGGAGTATGCTTGATCTATGTTGCTGCCAGACCTGATCTTCATATTGATGCGTAAGTATCCAGGAAGTCGTCCATCCAAAATTTAATCAGTTTTCACACGTTAGTTTTCAGGAGCATGACAGTTAAATCCATTATTATGACTGTCATATTTGATGTTTTCACACTGGGATGAATGAGGGTATTAAAATCTGATTGTGTGTGTGTGTGTATTAGAATTTACATATTTATTTCCACAACTTATTGTTTATGCAGAGATTTCAACCATTAGGATATGATTTAGGTTGGTTTGTTAGTGTACACAACAATCATAGAATTCTGGTCTACCTACTTGGGGAAGGGTTGAGATGTGTTTTGTTTAGTGTTTGATTTCAGGATCAAGGTAATAGTTGTAGGAAATTTATGTTATGGTTTTGGTTAAATATTTTTTCATTTGCTTGTATTTTCTAAACTCTTAATGAATTTTATTCATACATGGATGAATTAGTATCAGTCTAAGACAGTGATATGCACTTTAACCTATTTTGACATTAGTGTCAAGAACAAATTCATATAAAATGAGCATTAAGTTTTGTTAAAATTTTATTCACTTATATTTCCTGACCCCCTTGATGAAATTTTTGTCATACTTGGATTTAATCATTATAAAGCTTAAACAATTTATTTGGTGACATGCACTATACCTCCTTTTATCTTGGGGTCAAGGTCACAGTAATATTAAATGTGCATTTAAGTTTTGGTTAAAGTTTTCTTATTTGCTTATTTTGTCTAAACTTCCTCATATATAGGATTAATTATCATGAAGATAAGACCATTCTGTTACATGGTCTATCACCCTTTTAATACTGGAGAAAAGGTCATAATCATAGAAAATTTGTGTTAAAAGTTTGCTACATGTTTTTTCATTTGTTTTCACTGTGCAGAAATTGATGTGAATGAAGTTCTACATCTTGGACAAGTTTTTCCCAAAATTGTATAATTATTTTCATTTGCTCATGTTACCTAGTTTTGAAACACCATATTAGGGCAACATTTATTCCATATGAATGGAGATTGTGTCTCATGGATACGGTGTAAAAGAATTTCACTTTTTGTTGTTCAGAAAAGGATGTCAGATATCAATGAGATCTTTGTCCTGCAGTATGCTCAACATCATTGGAAATATCCACTGTTGTTGTTTTGATTTGTTGCCTTATGGCACTGCAGCATGATTAGGTTATTTAGAGCATATGCAATTGGAGTAAAGTGACTTGCCCAAAGACACACCACAGAAGCTGACCAATCCTGGTCCGATGATAGGATCCAAATCTGGACCCTTTCAGTTCCAAGTCTGGTATGCTTACCCATGCTGGTCCAGTGAAAGAATTTGAACCCTTATCCTTTCATTGACAAGTCCAGCATGGTAACCATTGAGCCAACTTGTCTCACTGCTAACTGATGCTGTGATTGTATGATAACAGAGACACCAAAGAACATATCTTTTTTACTATGTTGAACATGAAGATCAGTAAATGAAAACCAATCATTAATTGATTTGATATGCAACAGGACACCATTTTAGTTTTTTCACTAAATATTATGAAATAAAGTAGAGGACATTCCAAATTAATCATCAGTTTGAGAGATTTCAGCTGACAGAAATTTGTTACATTCTTGTTTTGTAGTTTTAATGGGTTAATATTCTTAGTTTTCCTGACCGTTGATACAGCCATGAAATCTAATGAATACATAATAATGGACATGAACAAAACTGGTTTTTCAGCTTGAACAAAGGCTGGAAGAAGAAAAAAAATAACATTTTTGAGAATGAGTTGTGACACTGACCATTTCTGGATTTATTTAAGGTGAATTCAGAGCTATTTTTAATAATATTTTCCAGGTTACAGAGTAAAAATTCCATACACAAATGGTTGTTTACATAGTCTCGTAGCATGTACTTTGTATGAAGCTGAGCTATCATAAACATGTAGATGTCATAAATTAAACACTGCTTGATTTAGACAGTGTTTGCTATTTTTTCATTGCTGTCCTTATTTCACAAGAATGCAAGATGTGACATTCTGAGACCTAGCTAATTTATAAAATTCCAAAAACTTGGAAGTTCTTTGCCTCAGTCCTTTTTATGATTTGTATCATGAACTGAGTCAACAATGTACTTTTCTTGATAGTTGAAATGTTATGAGATTGGCATAACATTTATCCAGTTTTTGACCTAGGACATGAATGTTTCATCGAAACGTGGTGAACTAAGGCATGAATGTTTTATCTAAACATGGTGAACTAAGGCATGAATGTTTTATCTAAACATGGTGACCTAGGACATGAATGTTATATCTAAACATGGTGAAGAATAATTTGATTATTATTTATTTTGATCTGTGAAGTAAACTTTTACTTTTGAAAATGAATTTCCTATGTATTGCATAGCTGCCAAGTGTCCCATTTTTTTCCATATTTGTTCCATATTTTGGACCTGAATAAGGGTCTGCATTTTTTGTTGTTGTTGCTAAAATATGTTTTTTAATTTAGAATGGGTACTTGGTTCCATTCTGATAGAAATGTATCACATGTATATAGGAATACAGTTCTACAATATGATTGGTTCATTCGAAATTGAGGCTACCATGCCTGTTTTTATTTGCCATATTGGATTTTGCAAACAGTTACCGCTGTCACTGTATATCATCTTCATAATATTCAATCGTGTTGAATAGGAAAGCAGAATATTCAGAATTTTCTCCAGGAAAGAGAAGAAAACAGAACTGGAAGGACAATTGTGCCATCTTGTTTAGATTTGTGAAACCATCTGGTAAAGGAGAAAACTTAGTTTTACAAATTGTGTAATGTGATTTTGCTGTTGGGCATGGAGGCACCCATAAAATACAAGAACACGAAAAAGCTAATAAACATCAGGTTGCTGCTTCATCATACACAGCTCAGTCTGAACTTATGATGTATATAAATACCAGAGAAAACCTTGATGTAATTCGAATGAAATTTGATTTATTAAATTTCTTTTAGAAATGAACCTTCCTCTTTCAGTTACTAGTGTTGCTGGCGATTTATTTCTGCATGTTTTCCAGACAGTAAAATCGCAAAGGATTATTTGTATAGTAGAATGAAAACAGTTCAGTAAGAAAATCACACTGAATTGAGATCATTAATGAAAGTTGGTACATTGGAATTGATAATGATTGGGGAAAAAACAAGGTGTGAAAAAGGGCTTCTATAAACTCTTGCACCTTCTGAATGGGCACCTGAATGGAACATGGTGCCCATGCAGAAGGTACACAGGTGCAACACATACATATTTGACATTAAATAATTATGTAAGGCACTGTCCTGCTTAACTGATCTGATGGTTGTATATGTTGTAAATAGTTACATATGCATTTAATTTTTTTTTAAAATCAGTATTTGTTTCTGAAAATCAGTATTTTTGTCACAAGCAGTCAGTATTTCTGTTGGCAGCTATGTATGTTGCTATTTTAGATCCAAGAAGCAAATAATTCATACATCATGATGATCCAACTTTGTGATTAATTGTTGCCCATATAAATAATGTTTTACTGATTTGTAATGCATTTCTCTTGGATTTATTGCAGAGGGAAGGAAATCTGCACTGAATTCATGTTATCCAGTAAGCTAACAAGTCGCACTGAATTCATGTTATCCAGTAAGCTAACAAGTCCAACTAACCAAATCTTACATGCTATTTTACAGTGAGAAATTGAAAGTAATTGGTGTTACAGCCAGCAACACATGGGGTTTATTTCTGCTAGTCTTGCTGCTTGGTTATGGACTTGTAGAAGTCCCAAGGTATGTTTGGAATAATGCCAACCATGCATACACACTGTCAAGGACTTTGTTCAAGATTGCAAAACAGAGCACAGAAAAGACTGAAGCAGAAGAGAATCTGGAGGATGTTTTGGAGGTTTGTTCAATTTACACTTTTTCCTTGATAAACATTATTCTTGATGATTTATGATCTATTAATGAGTCTAATTTGTTTAACAATATTTGTTTTCACCACTTCTGATGTAATATTTATTTTCAGGGTTCTTTTGTTTTTGGGTCCTAATATGGTCTTTTTTGTGCCACTTGGAAGATTTGTTGTATACTGTATATTCACTATTTTTCATGAGTACCAAATTTTCATGGATTTGATGGTTCCTACTAACTTTGAATTTAAGTACCCAGTGATTAATGACCAATTAGATTTTTGCTTTGAAACCCTTGTCTTCAAAACACCTGTTAAAGATGGATGCAACCATTATCTCATGATCAGAGCACAGAGGCAGTATTTGAAATACACTGAGCCTATCTGAAAAAGGTCTCACTTGTTTTCACCAATTTATGCATGTTGCAGAACAGAGAGGTCAACTAAGATTTTGCAAAATTTGGTCAGGAATTTGGAGTTCAGAAGAAGGATGGTTTTCATCAACCAGATTTTTAGCATGCAAATGAATAAAAAGTGAAACTATCAAACACATTTCCTTCTTTTTAATGAAAAAATTTACATTATCTCATCAGATCATTTCTTTCACATTAATTTCTTGACATCCATACTCGGGGCCCCAAGTGGCTGAGTGGTCTGAAGCGCTCTCCGTTACGGATCACTGCCATCTCACCTCTGTCTGCATGGGTTTGAATCTAGGATTCAGCCAATGTGGGTATGTGAGAAAGCTTGCCAGTAGCTTCTCGTGGGTTGGTGGTTCTTCCCGGGGTTTTCCCGGGTTCTTCCTCCACCATTAATACTGGCCGCCATGCATAGCCTATCTTGTGCTGAAATATGGCGTTAAACCCCACAACAACAACAACATCCATACTTTCTTTATATGTACCACATACATTTGCAACATTTCTTAGGAAATCTTTGCCTGGATTATAGTTGTTACAGTCATCGTTTTTTATCTTAACACTTACGAGGTGATATTATATTGTTGGGCCAAGGTTTCTTCTGAGTCAGCCTGAACGTTTCTCATCACTGTCATCATCAGTGCTGTTGTTGTCATTAATACAACAGTAAAACCAGTCTTAAGAGATCAACAAAAAGTGGTGTCTCAAGACAGTTAGTCTGTCATAACAGGTTTGTGCAAAGGACTAGTTTCCAAGGTCAAAATTCAACACTTTAAGAAGGACCAAACCCAACAATCATTGTACATGTATTGTTTTCTTTATTCATAGTTCTTGTTAAAAATGTTGCATGTATTCCTGTGCAAATTATTTTATGTAGCAACATGTAGATATACATCTCTTAAAACATTCATGTCTATATTTGCAGCTGACAAGTACATGTATTACAATATGAATTTCAGAATGTAACTACAGTAGTAATTATTTGTCCTCTCCTTAAAATTACTTCACTTCTTTCAATTACTTGTTTCTTTCTGCTAATATTAGAATTTTAATGTTATCTGTTTATAGTTGTAATAATGACTCTACCTGTTTTGCTAAGGCTTTCAGTAAATATGGAATTTATGTGCCAATGAATGAACTTATCCAGAAAAAGTATAAATTTATTTCGAGACAACAACCAGTGGCTTAATTCACCAACAACATAAATGGATTAAGTCTGTAAACAATGGGTATAACTGGCTGCACTAATGTGAACTAATGATAGATTGGTGTGTGGATTGTAATCACTGTAACATGAAAAAAGCAACAAATAAGGCAACCCTTTTAATGATGACAATAAAATCAGGAAAATAATTATCACTTACAAGTATTAAAGACAAAAACCTCACTGGCATTATGGATTAACTCCAAAGGCAAGCCATGTGCTCTACTGCAACATTGAAATCCTTTCTAAAAGTTTCTCATTATGATGTTACTGATGTGTGGGTTTCCACAGAAGATAAGGAACATTAGAAATCTTTGAACTGTTTGTGTCCATGACTATTCTATTTGAAGAAAGAATGGTTAATCTCAATGGGTATTGACATAAGTTCAACGGTAGTTGGTGATGTATACTTTAGTTTAGTTTACTGTATATGACAAATAACACCACTGGCATTATCTGTAAAAATGAGGAAACTGGTAACCAGCCTCCATTTTTTAAAATTATTTGTTGTTTAGAACATTAATTTTAATTTTTAAGTGTTTGTGGTTGCAAAGGATCAAAAAACGTCAGTGGCATTTGTCTTTGTTATTGCATACAGTTGTTCATGGCGGTGCTATTTATAACAATCTTCATTTTGATTGCAGACTATCTTAAGTGGTAATTAACAAAGAATTAAATAAAGTTCAATGACGTTAATTGTTTTACCTTGCATGAAATTAGCTTCTAAACTGTCTTCCCTGCTTAAGCCAGTTCATGATCACATGCAATCTTACTCTACATATACTACATTGAAAGCAAAGCATGAAAATAATTTTTTTTAAAAAATTTGAAATAATAATTTTGAATATCATGGAGATATCAGTGAGTGATGGGAGTGGTGGAAAACATTCCACATCTGGTGTTGAAAACTATCTTACAGGGGATGTTCACATGTATGTCAGTTAAAGAAGAAAGAGATAATATTTCCTCTCTGGCTCCTTTATCCTGTATACATTGGATTATTCACTCAGCCTGCAAAGATTGTAGCCAAAATCGTATGAATATCTTGCATATTTTAGCTATTGAGATGAAGACAGTTACTACCAGCCAATGTTTGATCAAAATTGCTACTAACTGACACATACGACAGCCATTTTGATTTTTGCAAAATTATTTCTGCTTTTAACCCACAATTAAACCATCATGATCACTTCTGTAAGATACTGTTTTTCTGGGTAGATAGAAATTTATATCGGTAAACTGCAATTTAAGCACTGGTAATTTTGTATCTCAGATACACTTGCAATGTCTGATTGTAATTCATTTGTAAAAATATACCCAAGAACTTGTGTCATGAAAGCAGTAAAAAAAAGTGTTTTGTGGTTCCAGAAAGTGACATCATACAAATGAGAATAAGTTATTTCCTCATATAAGCTTAGATATTTTTTATACAGGAAATTCCAATTTGAAGAAAAGAAAATAAAACACATTTTCTTTGTAGTATTTATTACAGTTGCAGACAAACAATAGTTGGAAGACTTCGCATCATTAGATATCATCACCACATAAATATGCACATACTCACATAATCACAACGCGCATATAATAAATTAAATAAACCAATTTTCTGTTTTTAAAATCGGGTGGTGGTGGTGGGGGTGTCTTTACAACCAGGATACTTTTTTTGCTCTAAAATTCTGTGTTTCCCTTTACCCTCATCTGTGCATTAGAGATGTGCACCTTTTTTTTGACCTCCTGTTCAGACAGCAGGGTTGTTTTTGCTCACTCTCCAATTCTGATACCAAGGGGATTTTAGAGAAACACTGTTCCAATACTCCTAATAATTTTTTTGTTCAACTTCTATGATGGATAGAATTAGTATTTGTCTTCTTCAAATTGGAGTGAGGGTATTCTTTTCAAGCCATTTGGCAGCCAGAAATTATTTGTTAAAAAATACAGCTCTCCATTTGAAGGTGAAGCAGGTGTTAGTAGTCTGTCTTCATCTTAACATGCATTAGATACTGGATGATATTGTGGTTCTGATGCTGGGTGATGTTATGGATGTTGTACACTCTTTAATGAGTGTTGTTTACAGCTTGTGCAAAGAATACAACGCTTCTCTGTGCTACTGTGTTTCTTAAGTCTGAACTCCATCAGCAAGGAGTTAAAAAGTTATTTACTGGACTTTGCATGCTTTTGGCTCATTCTTCCCAGAATCACAGATTCATTTCAACATTTTGTCTTTAGAAATGATTCTCACTTCCACACTATTCCGTTTGCTGGAGTAATAATGTCTTGGACTTTATATATGGAATAGAATCCAACTTCAAATGAAATGTTGGCACTGATCATGAACTACCCAATAATCTTTAATCAAGATGGCTTGAACATTCTTTGTCAATATAAAGAGGTGTACTATCTTTTTTTCTTCATCATGCATCTCTTTGATTCACTGAACTTCAGATGAATTGAGTCATTAAGTTTCATGTAGTTTTCCTTTGTAAATTAGTATATTAAACTCTCTTACAGCAGTTCTCAAAGGACCTTTCAATAAAAAGATCTCCATCTTGCTTTAAGATTAGTAAAAATTACGTTTTTAAAAAAACAAGTGTTGGGGGTTTTGCAAGTTTAAAAAAAATCGTGTTAGATGTGTTCTGACAGGAATGTATCTTTGGGGTATTGTAGTGTAATTTCATTCAGTTCTGACCTATTAACCAGTTACTTCTGGTGTTGTAGCTCAGAACAAAATACAGACTTCAAGCCATCAAATAGCAACTGTTGATTTCAATTGTACATTCACAGGCATGTGTTTCGATAACTAACTGACCACTAATTGTTTTCCACAATGAACTGCGTTTTGGACTGTCATCATGCAAAGATGTGTTTAATATTTACTCCCCTTCATATAATTTACCTTTATAACAGCGGTGGGTATAAAGATCTTATCTGGCTTGACTGGAATGGCTATGCATTTTTCATAGCATATTAGCAGGGCCCCAGGTTGCCGAGTTGTCTAAGGTGCTCATCTTCACAAATCATTGACATCTCACCTATGTCCAGCTGGATTTGAATCTCAGCTTGACCAAGGTGTGTGTGTGAGAAAACTTGCAAGTAGTTCTTTGTTGGTCAGTGGTTCTTTCCAATGTTGTTCCAGGTTATGCTGCTACCATATATACTGGCCACCATGTATAGAATACCATGTGCTGAAAAATGGTGTTAAAATGAACAAATCCAGTCTAAGCATATTAATATTTCTGTACATTTACAGAGAAGTATTCATTTGTTTAAGAGAACAGAATAACATGAAGATTTGAAGTCTGTCACTGTGTTTAGAAATTATGCAGTATATGCTGTTGATTTTAAGGCTGCTTTTTTGTTCTTAATGATCTGATATTTTCGATAACAGTGGTGTCATTTGTTTGTTTTTATTTTAGTAGAAGGGGAATTTGGGCCAGAACATTATCAGAATCAAAATCATTCATTAGACTAACAAGTTTTAGAGGCTAGACTGCCCGGTTTAAAGCCTGACTCACAATTTTTTATGACACCCATATCAGAATATTTGCATAGTTTTAATCTCTTATACTTTCAGGAGATAAAGAAAGCCTCAGAAAATATTAGATACAATCACCCACTGAGGCAACATATAGATACCATTCTTCTAAAGGTAAGAAACTTTCTACCCATCACATCATCACATAATATTCAAATTAATTCCCATTTGTACTTGAATTTACTTTGGATCCATTTGCAAACAACTCGGAGAATGTTGTTTATTTTTTGTCCTTACTATATAGACCCCAACCTAACAGCATTTTATGCAATGCCAGATCTGGGTCTGTGCAGTATATATATATATGAAGTACTATCACATCATACCACAAGCTAGTTGCAATACAATATATTCAAACCACTCCAGTAGCCTCATTGGTAAGAGCATCTACCTTGGATGCCGGAGGTCATAAGTTTGAACCACAGCCAAGTCATACCAAAGACATAAAAAATGGTACTAGCAGCTGGCTCGCTAGGTGCTCAGCATTTAAAGGTTAGTGTTAGGACTGGTTGGCTTGCTGTCATGATAATGTGACTGGGTCAGACATCATCATGCTACCTGTCTGCAGCATGATGCCCCAGTGCTAGATATTACTAGATATTACTAAAAGCTGCCTCACTGCAGACATCGTAGTTATATGACTGAAAAATTGTTAAAATTCCAAATCACACACATGATATGTTCAGCTTGTTTCTTAAAATTCATTTGTAGTAAACACTTCTGTAAGATCCATATTCATATTATTGACATGCTCTTGATTCCAGCATTTTTTTTATACATGTTTGCATAGATATTACTTTGAATAATTTATATGTGCCTAAGATCACAGAAGTCACAAGTGGATATGTTCATTGATCTTACATGTTGGTGAATTATTAAACATTATACATGTTATGAAAAACATTCACAGGCCACAACTTGATAGGTGGGAAAATAAAAAAGTTCTAGATTGTTTCCATGTTGGCAGATGAAATATATTCTTCCAACCATCAAAGAAAAATATTAAATTAACCATAAAATCATATAATAATTAGGTTTTGTAAGAAAATATTATTTGTACATTAAATGACCTTAACCTTCTAGTGTAAAACTGAAGATGTACATAAGAATAAAAGAACAAATTTAGTTCAGTTCAGTCATTCATAGAATCTAATTGAATGGTAATTTGATTTTTAGTTCCGATCTTATAAAGAATCATTTTGGGTTAGAGGAGGACCCTGGCATTTCAACCTCAGCTTCTCTAGACTGACATATACAATATCTTATGAGGAGAATTTTTAGTCCATTATATATGATTTATGTAAGTTTTCTCTCTAGGAAAGAAAATAGTAATATTAATCAATTAACTTATTTTGCTGATAAAATGACATAAGTCTTTCCATCAGTGTCCCGAGTCTATGCGCAAGACAGTTAGCCGTAATGTTGATGACTATGAGGATTACAACAAAACATATGACGTCCCTTCTGAGAAGGAGCTGGTCAAGCTTCATCGAACAGTAATGTTTGCAACCCAGACACACAAGCGACATCAGACTCAGTGGAACAGTCTGATGGAGAAGGCACTCCTGCTTGAGGATATTTTAATGAATGAGGGAAGCTTTGAAAAGAGGTTCAAGCATTCTTTGTCAACTGATGAGACTTCTGCACTCCTCCGAACCATTTACACTCCAACAGTTGGTAAGTCTTGAGCATGGTGTATTGATGAGTTGGCTTCATGATCGGATATTGAGACATGTATTTCTTTACCAGCAATACTGACAATCTCAACTATAATGTTAAGATTTTGTTTTGAAATTCTATATCAACCTTCTGACAGTCATTTACAAGGAGGGTACAGCATAGTACATTTTGCATGTGAGAGTAGTTTAAGGAACCCTTGTATGAAATATTAGATGACAAACATCATGACACATTAACAACTCTAATGTTGATTTGTTGTCATTAATGTCATGGTGCAAGTTGACGCAATAGAGTTGATCAAGCTGGTTATGTACAGTAGATGCTGAGGAAAGAAATTGTAGGAAAATTAGTTTGTAGTGGTTAGGAATCTTGCATGTCATATGTGTAAAAATAAATTCTGTTTTAATAAACCTTATACATGTAAAAATTGAGCATGTAAAGAAGTGAGAGAGGTATCAATTAAAAATGTATTTCTTACGACACTCCAACAAAATTAATATGTATGGCCAGCATACTGTGTGATGTCGTGACTCTATTCATAAGAAATATTAATTGAGAAATAACAGGAATAAAGGGACTGGTCATGCAGGTGGACCTTCAGAAATATTTTGTAACTAGAAAATGATTAAGATGAATTCACACATATTTGTGAAATTAGGTAATGATTTAATTAAATTCCTCACTTAAAAAAGAAACAATAATGTTTGGTTGTATCTGATTCTCCTAATTGATTTATCTCTGCAGTCATGCCATTTACATACAGTCAAACCTGTCCTAATGGTCACCTGAATTCAGCAGTCACCTGGTTACAATGGCCATTCCAGTTGCTCACCAGAAATTTTTCTATATAAATGTCATGTAATTAGTGGTCACATGTCTTCTGCATCCAGTAGCCATGTGTTTTTTTTAACCAGACGGTGGTTGCACCTGACTTACTAGCGCATATCAGAAGTTAGCGCTCCAAGTATGCAAATGAAATTTATTTTGTTTGATGAGTAAGGCATGGTTTATGTAGAGGTATATTATCTGAATCAATGTTTAAACATTTCATAATCGATTGTACTTTGTAATCCAGTGAAAGTCAAAGGTGTCTTCATTTTGCCATCAATATCCCATGTGTTTAGGAATCTGAGTCTCCTTAAGATCCTTCCCACCGCATTTGTAATATTTGGACATTTATGTAGTTTCCAAGACAGAGGCCTATTAAAAACTTGGAATTCACCACCACTCTGCACTGGTGGCATAGGGTAGTTGCATAACAGTGGGCCTAGCAAACTTAAACAATATTACATCAAATCATATCTATATGAAATCAGTAGGAAAATTTATTTAATTTCTGTGAAATTTTGAGTATTGTAATTGCTATATGTCTTTAATCTATTTACAGATGAGATGAAACTTTGTTGTTGATGAAATTTGAGCTGGTACTCACCATTTGCATTGCTAGTCACATGACTACACCAATCTTGCAACCTACATGTCCATGTAGATGTGTGATATCAACAATAAACCCCTTTCTAATGTTGTTATACAAAAATTGGAAAATATTATAGGAGAGTCACATATTGTTTGTAAAAGAATGAATGGACACGTAATTCTCAACATATTTAATCAGAGTACATTGACCAGAAACCTGTTGCTTTTGCAGCAACTTGGAGAAAGTAAGATTCATCATGAATGGAATACGTATTGACAATGGTTTTGTTGTATCACATGACTACCATGTTGACATGTTTTCTCTGCCTGATGAATCTGGCTTTGCAGTAGCGAATTCCAACTTTTTGATGGGCAATTGACTCCAACCCTGCACTTCATCTTAAATGTCTAAATATCAAAAATGGGGAGAGAAAGGTCAGGGGAAACTCGTGATTAATGTTTTAGGTGCTATTAACAATAACCCTAGGAAGCTTTTCATTCACTAATCATCAAAGGTCACAAACAAAAGCCGAATGTCTTTTGATCTCTGTGAGTTTGAACAACAGCTTCATACATCAGTTGTTTAAAGTTAAAGTGTGAACACATGTTCACATGCCCAACAAAGCATCATGTGTTTCACAATTACACATAAGCTGTCAATTGGGAATTTTATTTAGGAGCCATTTCACCTGATAATGAGATTAAAGTGTTTGTGTGTGTATAAGAGAGGGAGAGAGATGAGTGCATGACACAGTAATTGTTATTTTCTTGATTGTTGCTAAATAGCTAAACTAAATACATGTATCTTGGTAGCATACTATTAGTGCTAGTAATGTGAAATAATAATAATGATACTACTACTAATAATAATGCTAAATTTTGCTCTTTGGTTCATAGTACATAAATTTGTCTTCAGGGTGGTTGCTGTAATCAAGTTTTACTGTATATAACTGGATGAGAACAAAGATCTGTCGATATAAGGTTATTCATTGAGAGTAGTTGTAACACATTCCTTCAATGCCATCAGCTACCAAGGGTTGAATAAATTATCAGGTTTGACAGTAAAAGAGAAAGCATTCTTGCCACAAATATTCGAGTCAAGACTGTTTTGTACCAAAATCAAACATGCAGAGTGTGAGGTTCACATCATGTTTTGCTAGTTTGATGTGTGCTTAACTTTTATGAAAGAGTGTCTTGGGTTAGATCTTTGGTGGCAGCCCCACTTCATCCTGTTACACGTGTCCTATTTGTTATGTTCCAGAGTGGTATTGGAAGTGTATGTTGGAGCCATGGGTGATGCGTGGCCTGGCAGTCATCCTTATTATCATCTCCTTCATGGTGGTCTGGTCTGAGTGTCTCTTCTTCATCAAGCAACCTGTCCTTTCCATCTTTGCCATCTTCATCGATCTGGCCAAAGTCAATTATGACTATGTTTACATTGAGGTAATTTAACTTTGTAGCAGTGAGTAACTTTGTAAAAACTTTATGTACCATTATTATGCAGATACAATTGTCCCTTCTTTTCATGAAGCAAAACAGTTGTTTGGTGTTATTTTGCGAAGTCAGAAAAAAGTACACATTGCTGTTCATACCTTTGTAGGAGTCAATTAAATAATTGTTTTAAGACAGAATCTTGCAGTGTTAAATCAGCTGAATTGCAAATTGGTTAAACATAATTATTGATGACAGGCATAAAAGAACATAATAAGACTGATGATATATATGTTAAAGTTCAAAGCACCTGATTTATGAAACCAATGAGCAGGAGAGCATCCTGTTGACCATTTCTCTGCCAAATGTATTACCATTCACATTCAGAAATAACCATTACTACCTTTGAATCTAGCCCTAACTTAAGGTGGCGCTCTACAGTTTAGTATTTTGCATAGGGTTGGAATTTTAAAGAAAAAGAATTTCCCCGGCTTTTCTCACTGGTTATACTGGCTATTTAAAAAAGACCTTGTATATCTTAGGTATAAGTCAAAGAACCTTTAATTCCCTTTATTATGGTGTATGATTGATGGGTGTAATATGGGTTATAGAGTATACAGCTTGGTCTCACTCCAGATGTGCACCTTTCAAAAAAGTGTTAGCTCCACTTGGTCATTTTCACTTCTTGAACTTCAGAGGTAAATTGTATAAAAAAAAGAGCCAATAACTTTTTACATTTTGTATATTTGGTAATTCATTCATTGCACTTTCAGAAGCTGGTATTGTCTAGTCTGGCAAAATTCATTTTCCCTATTTTAATAGCTGCCATGGATAGTGTACTTTAGACTAATTCATGCTGATTTTTTAGCACAAGGAAGCAGTCATTTTAGTTAGCAGTGTGCTTAGATCATGTACAATTTCCCAAAGAAATATCATCCACATTACATTAATGTAGCATAGAGGTATGCCAACATTCTCTCCATTGTGCATGTTTTAAATGCAAACAACTTCACCTTACATATGTCACTCTCTCAGAAGTACATAATAACTAGTGAGTGCCCCCTGAAAGATGAAAATACATCTTTCTGTATACATACAAAGGAAATCAACTGTTACATATAATCTTCCTTTATCCCTGCTAAGTGTCCACTGTACTTCAAATGTTTACCAGTTTAAGCTTGAGCTCTCGACTATTAACATTGCCTCCAGACTCACTTTATTTTCTACATTATTGAGATCATCTATCAGAAAGTTTTAAGTGACCTAGTAAGTTGATGGGTTTATATATCTTGTGTATACAAATCTAGGACTTTTTTCAGTGAATATTTTTGTTATTTGTTATTATCCATGAGGTATCACTTATTAAGACTTGCATGTCAGCTTTCGCCATTGTAATTTTGACCTTGAGAGCAATAAACACTGGTTTCCTATGCATTTCTTTACTAGGTTTTCTCAATATGTGAGTTTCACCTGATTGAATATACTTTGTATATTTTTTATACACGTTTTTTCTCTATCAAGTGCTTCAAAGAGGCAGAGGATAACCATGAGGCATGCCTTGCCTGCATAAAATGTTTGTCATGGCACCCATGTAATGTTTTGTGCATCATGGGCAGATCGGTATTGTCTGGCATCTACTAAAATGCCTCAAAGGCTTAGAAAAGAGGCCACATTCTATATTATCAGACCAAGATGTTTTGAGTATTTATCCAAACTCAGAATTGTTAATGAGCATTATGGGGAAGTAATGGTGCCACTCCCCACATCCAGCGAAGATTCCCAGTACTGTGCTGATGGCAGTGGTCACTTATGATAGTTTGGTTGTTGTTGTTGTTGTTGTAGGGTTTAACGCCATTTTTCAGCACAAGATAGGCTATACCTGGCGGCCAGTATTAATGGTGGAGGAAGAACCCAGGAAATCCCCGGAAAGATCCACCAACCCTCATGATACTTTGGAAGATGTTGTAAGTGATCCAGACCAGCTTGATGTCAGTGAAATTGTTCTTATGATAATGCAGTCTGTCTTGCTGGCTGGCTTTGTCCAAAAATCATATACCAAATGCCTCTCCAGCTGTGAACCAACCAGTCCAGCAATCTGGCTGACCCATGCATGGGTGTATCTGGTTAGACTATCATTTTGGACTGGTGAACTGCATGTCTGTCCAGAGTTCTAACTGTAGAGGCAGGGAGTGGACTGCCCCCATGAAACTGGCCAGACCAATCATACTTTTTGCTGACGCAACATATGGATCTGTTTCACAAATTGTGCCAATCATATGACCCATTCTGACCAGCCAAACCATAATCCATGCTTGATAATGGCATTGTCAGCTAGCCAAATGATTGGGTGTTCCAAGTGAAATTCACAAGGGCTCTTGATCATGTTCATCCAGCCCCCACCTCTTTCATGGTCCCATTTTATGTAGGTGATCTCATGTTACTTTAAGAGATAGAGCATTTGTTGACAAGGAAGGTGATGGAGTTTGTCAGGAAACCAGGTTCCCAACTCCAGACTTTTTTCTGGTCATGAAAGCTAATGGGAAATTGAAACCAGTAATAGACTTTGTGTTGGTGATATTCAAAATGGAGACTGCATGATACGTACTACTGTCATTTTGGTGCAATTAATAGGCTTAATATCAAGGAGAAGCTAGCAGCTTCATATGGAATACTGCCCCCATCCATCTGGTTTCATCACGTTTGTGCCCTGTGAGGCTGACTGAGGCTAGACCTATTTGCAATGAGGTTGAACAACAAACTTTCCACCTTCATTTCCATTTCTGGACCCAGAGGCCAGAGCCCTTGATGCTCTATCAATCAGCTGCAACCAGAGGTAGGCCTTTGCCTTCCCCAAACAGTTTTAACACCAAAACTATACCATTAGATGAGGGGCAAAGCTTGCAAAATATATTGTTCTTATTGCCCATCTTCAAATGAACAATAATGGGTCAACGATCTACTCGATCTGATGATGTATTTAGGAAACTCTTAGAAACTCCTATGCTGCTCAGAAGAATCTTCTTCATGCCAGGATAATGTCAGGGCCGTCTTGGTTGAAAAATTACGTACTTTATTGTAGAGAGGAGACTAGTTGGTTCAGTGGTTAGTATGCTTGACTCCTGACCATAAATGATGTCACACCACTTTTAGACTACATTTTCCCCATTTGGCTAATTTCTTTTCCATTTTGAGGACAAAAAATTAGCTTGCAGGGTGGGCAACTTGTGTGCACTGTCCCTGGATCCAAAGTACATGCAGTTTCCTTCTGATGCCTCGTTTGTACCAATGACACGAACTAGTTTCATCTCAAAGAACAGGTTTCTGGCTACAGACAATCAAAAATTAAATATTTTCCTGCTTTCCTCAATCAACACATTAAGAGAGACAGAGACCCAGTTTGTTCTTTCAGATGCTATCTGAGGCAAACAGAACATCTGCAAATGTGAGAACCTCTTCCTACTCGTTAAGATTGGAAAGCAAGGCATTGCGCCATAAGGGCTAAAGTGGGCATCTGATTGAAGTACTCTATACTAATGCAAGATCATGTATGCCTCATGAAGACCTTGACTCACAAAATACAAGAAATTCCTATGGTCCTGGCCTTTTAACATGATGTTTCAGTTAGAGACATAGTTGACACCATTTGACTGACGCACTAGGTCTACTTTCTTCAGCTTCTGTTTACAGGACATGGCCGAGAGCTGAATCTCAGTGGGCTACTGCTAGTTGCCCAGACAGTTATCATGCCCAGTTCATGACAGAGCAATCTCAGTTTCAAACATGGTGTCATAAATTTTGCTCTCTCACATTGGAAACTTTTGCCAGTAAGACAGTACACCACTCTCTTGATGACTCGTGCCCTGATAACTTGCAAACCTGCTTATAATGTGGGTCAGGCCTGGATCCCATTTTTAAATCACAAAATACCCCAAAACTGATCCCTACTTATTAAACTTGAAGAAAATCGCAATCAAAATTGGTAACAGAAACTTTTATATGTCGCTCGTTTTATCATAGAAAAACGTGAAAGGATCTGGAAATTTTAATCAACATTATGAAATATCAACTTTAAAAATAAGTCATAAAATTTGTTACATTTTCTCTCCTAAAGACATTCTTTTAAATCACCGTAATTAACAATATTCAAGGAAATTTTGATCAATGAAAATGTCACTTATGCTAGTGGAGGCAGTACTTTAATAAATAAATACCAATTAAATATTTTTTTTTTATTAACTGAAATTTGTGTTCTCTTTTTATCTTTTAGTTCCTTTTAAGTGTAATCATCTTAAGTGCAATGTGTCCTCTTGTAATTAAACGTAAAACGTGTCAATCTACCATAACAGCTATGTCTGCAAGCATTTCTCTGAGAACCTAATTAAGTGCCGACCGTGTTTTGATATTGGACTAGCGGAAGCATTTGTTGTATTGTTGCACTAAATAAAAAGCAGGCCTCCTTTTCTATTATCATGTTAATTACATCTTTTGAATCAAAGGAGGTGGAATTTTAAAAAAGTTAAAAGGCATACAAATCCTACATGCTTAACCAGTCATATATTGGGTAACTCATTTCAGCCAATCAATCGAACACTGTTATAAATGTTATTGTATATGTAATCTAATTAAACTACCTTAAATTAACCTACTCAATCATAATTGATTAAAGATAGCATGGCAATCAAGAGAAATGAGTACTTCATAAATTAAATTTGTTTCACAGATACAGACATTTGTGAGGAAAACTAGTTTCAGAGAATTCCTGAATTCACACGTAGAGATATCCTCAAGGATGATAAGAAGTTTCACTGTTACTTGCAATGAAATCATGGCGTCAGTATCTTACTAATTGAACAATTAAACAACTGGGTTTTGACGTAGTTGATGGTCTCACAAAATGTTGTGGGTTTATTTATAAAAAGGAATCTTGTTTTGTAGTGTATCAACAGTTAGTCTGGTTTCTTGCTTGGAAGATCCTTTTTTCGCAAAATACTATCCGTAACACTCCTGGAACCAGACTGACCAACAAAACAAAAATCTGTGACATAATGCACGAATGTTTTCGCACACCACGTTGGTTGTTGAAACCAGTTGGAATCATGTTATCAATCTTTCAGATATTGGACATTTTAAAAAATAAATGTAATTTATACAGAATAAGAAACAACTTCATTGGAAAAAGCGCTTTATTGACAATTTTTCTTGACCTGATTGATAAACGAGGATTCAGTCATTAAACATCACAGTTCCCTCCCACCAAACTCCGTGGTTCTCTGGATGTCTAGCAGACTTTTTGGAGGTCCCTCTGTAACTTGCGCCCTCGCTTATAGTGCGGTCTGTGTTTTTGGACCTTGATGTGCGTGAGTTATCAAGGGAGAGGTGTAGTAAGGTATAAGACACAACTGGTCTCATTTGTACAAGTATAAATGGAGATTTCTTAAGTTGTGCTGCCTTCATATTAAGAGACATTTATCCTTTCAGTAGGACAGTTATTAAACTCCTAGAGTGTGGTGTGTGTAGAAGTTGGATGCTCATGCATTTCATTCCCTTACCTGAGCTCCTAATCTTAATCTGGTTGAATAATGTATTCAACAAATTTCTTTAGTAAATTACGTTTTTCTTGAAAACTTACCCAGTCACATTAGTTTTAATCCCTAAAACCCTTCCCCACAAAAAAGCAACCATCCGGTAGTTGAATTTGCTCAAGTTTAAACTGGTAAATATCCTTGGTATGGTTGTGGGGGCAAGGGGAGTTTATCTGACAGAGTTACTTCCCTTTGTCTCTCTCTCTCTCTCTCTCTCTCTCTCTCTCTCTCTCTCTCTATATATATATATATAAACACGTTTTTTATTCTTTCAGGGAGGTTTAAATTTGGAGGTAGCAGTGGCTATTTCTTAATGTTAATGTCATCTGATAAATAATATTGGAAAAACATAATTTACTAAGAAAAATTTCTTTTCCTTGTTATCTGAAGATTTGTTAACAGCGTGAGATGAATGCCATTAGTTTCATTTAAACTGGTTATATTTTTTCAAGGCATATTTCTCTTTTGTTGTTTAATAGGCCCTTGGATAAATTTTCACTATGATTTTTGTAACATAGAGAATGCTATGATTGTCATAAACGCTACTGTTGTAACAGGAAAAAATGTGAGCAGACAAGTGGGGACTGAGATTTATGAACACATATAGTACCTGAATTATTTTTGTGGAGACCAACTTGGCTGAAATTTGACATAGTGATCTTTGGCATGTCATCAGCCTGTCAGATCGCTCCAGTAGACTAGTGATTAGAGTGTCTGCCTTGGAAGTGGAAAGTCATAGGTTTGATCCCCGACCGAGTCATACCAAACTAAAATTCAGCAGAAAGGGACAGCTGTTGTGTTATATAAAGGCATTTGTTTAAGAAGTCATCTGTCTTATTTAAGGATTCTGGTGATGGTTCTTGATATAACCATAAAGTTATTATTACTGAAGTCAACTATAGTAAGATCCTACTTTATTATAAACTTCTGGATTTTTGATGATGTATTTTTTTTTTATAGCTGGGTAGCATTCTGACTATAGCCTACTTGTGTTGCTGTGCTTACTACAGTGTGTTCCAGATAAGGATTCTGAACTACTACTACATTGCACCCAACCATCAAACCAATGAGTACAGTATGATATTTACTGGAATGTAAGTACAATTATTTAAACAGTGATTTCTTTTAAGACAATGATAATAATAATACTTCTTTGCAAATCAAGCCCTTGTTTTTGGCAGCAAAAGTGTTGCAGGTCATATGCCCATCTAAATGGAAGTCATACAAGTGTGATCTCCCCTTATATCGATGGATTGTCTCCCTTTATATCAGTGGATTGGTGCCAAATCCAGTTCATACTCCAATTACTACTTCCGCTGCTATAAAGCATGCAGTTTTTGAAGGCATTACAAAACTGATTTCCACTTGCACTTTTTCACTGTTTGAGTGATTCTAAGGAGTTTTCTCACACAATAAGGTATACTCCAGTTATAATTCTTTTTCTGCTTCTAATCTGTCTTGGACAAGAATTCAGTGTTTTTTATCTTCGTCTTGTGATATACATATCAGTGCCATTTTAATTACCTGCCCTAAGGTCAGTTGTATTACAATCGTCTCTGTATAAGACCTAGAATATAAATTCTGTCAAGTGAATGTCTAGTATTACAAACTGAATGATCTTTCATCACTTGGTATTCAGTCAAATCTGCACCTGATGAGATCGACCAATTTTGGGTCTATATGCAACAAGGTGAAAAAGAAATCAACCCACCATTGCTTCTCCAGTCCAACATCCAAAAGCCTGGGCATTTTACATCATTCCATAAACTGGAATGATCTAGATGCATGTACCTATGCACTGTCCTCCATTCCCACCAACCCCCACCTTTCTGTCCCCAAAGACTTATACAAAGTGAGGGAATTAATGCTATTTGATCCTTATTGCTTCTGTTAATTGGGGGAAAAAATCATAGATAAATGATCTTTTAAACTAGGCAGCATAATATCCTGTGAAAATCTTTGTCTTGCCTCACCTGTTCAGGCAACCTTGAATGCAGGTTTTTGATCAAGACATATGGACACCTGGTTATGTTCAATGCTTTAAAACATGATAATAACAAAGATTACAATTGTTTAAACTTGAAATTTGTAAAATTGTAAAATGCATAAGCCCAATCAAAAATTTATAATGTAACTCGTGTGAGCATTAAAGTTTTCATAATTGTCATGAGTCCTCACACAATTTCAGTTTTATAAGCAGTGATAATACAGGAAAGAGACACTGTCACTATCTAATGGCAGTGGTAGTGGCATAGACATCAGGATTTTTTTCCCTTTTTTTTTTGTATTTCAGTTTTGGTATAAATTCGTGTATATAACATTTATATAATAGGACACTTCTGTTTAATCCTTGCTTTTCAGCATTTAAAACATGTTCAAGAAGTTTTCTTTCCTGTGTTTGCAGGATGTTGTGCAGGCTGACACCCCCAATGTGTCTGAACTTCCTTGGACTTATACACCTTGACAGCCACATTGTGCACACAGATAATCTTGAAGAGACCTCCTACACACAGGTATAATGGGTCACTGCTCAACTGAAGATCTGTAACTTTGTATTCAGTATCGGGGTTTACATAGTTTTGCAAACAGGCTCTTGGCTTCTGAATGTGCAGGCCTGGCTTAAATAGGTTTTAACTTTTAACATAGGCCTCGATAAGCTTCAGAGATTCGGCAAAGTTCTTTAATATGTTTGTTCAGTTGTATTTCATTTAGTCATATGTTAATATAGAACATATTGTAGTCATTCCAGGATGTGTGGATGACAGGCAAAGTGATTTGTTTTTAATCACACGTATCCTTCATATTTATCTGTCAAACATTTGTGTAATTAATAAAAAAATTTATCAGCCAGTCTTGAATATTGCTCAGTTTTGAAATATCTTGGTCATTAATCCTTTTAATATAAAAACCATATATGTTGTGGGTAGTACTAAAGTATGACATATACATGTATTGTCAAAACTAGGTGAGGAAACCTTCATGTATATGAGACTGAACGTCGACAATGAGAAAAACATGCAGTTTTGGTCTTCAAAATAAATTGATTGGTAATGAAAATTCTCTGTTCATGAGAAACCTTTTATTGTCTTATGTCTCTTCCTACCCTGATGGATGCTCTGTATCCTTATCTTTGCCAAATTTAAAACCAGATCGTTTTATTTTTTATGCAGCTTATATACACTTCCTGTAATGGGAGCAGGGGAAGGGGGAGAAGGCTAGCAGTGGTAATTGATAGAAAGTCAACCAAATCAAGGAAATTTTGTTTTGGAAATCTGGATATTTACCTCCTAAAAATTAGAGTTGGGAATGAAAACATTTGTTTAATGTGGCATGTAGCACTACTTTCCTGTATTGCCCTTCAGTTTTCATTCATCCTGTATGCTTCTATTAAATTTGCATACCAAATTGAATCAGTATATACAGTACTGATATCTTGATTACCCTGTCATGATGTTATAAAACTTAAATATTTCTTCTTGTGTTATTTCACCATATGGTTATTTGGAGATGATATGCTCTTTTCACACTTGCCATTTGTCCTAACGCTTTTCCAAAAGCATCCCAGATATTGTGATACCTTCTGTTTGTCTTTACATCTGTCTGGATGCCAGTTACCACATCTCATAAAGTGGAAATTTATGAAAACACTGCATATATGTTGCCCCTCTGGTGACCTACTGCAAGAAGAGTGTCATTAGTGGATTCCACAACTGGTGTTTCTGAGAAAGGCTTCAGTGTCATATGTACAAAGTGTTAAATTACAATGACATTTTCAAATATTTTGAACAAGGCTTAATATATGCATCTAAAACATGAAGACACCATATATTTGATTGATTTTGCATTTTGACTCCTGGGTCATTATCTGCGGGGGGGGGGGGGGTATTGGAGGTTGGGGGTGGAGACCGAGTAGTTTGGAATTATACAGTGAAAAGCATGTTGATTTGTGATGGCAAAGCTTTGCAGTTCTACTTTTCATTTGCATCAATTAAATCATATATTTAATATGTATATTTTTCCCATACATTTTCATTTAATAACATACTGAATTCATGTGTCCAACTTTTCATGTTTGCATGCACATATTTCTATGCATACACAATAAGCTAAGCCAAGATATTTGTTTCCTGCATCACTTCTATAGCAAATCTACAACCAGTCTACCATCAAACTATGTTAATACCAAAAGTATCCTCTCACCAAGCTTTCGCTATAACAGGATATCACTGTAGTTGTTCAAAATTTATTAAAACTTATTTCTAGTAACCTTACATTACCCATGTAATTACAGTCCATTTTCATTTTTCCTGTGTCAATTTATTAGACATCACTTTTATATAATGCCACAAATGTGATCGATTGTTTTAAAGGTCTGTTATAAATTACATCTGTTAACCAAGAGTCACCTTTATTCAGCAGTTTTTAATGGCAGTGATTTATGTTGGATAAATGAAATTTGACTGTACTTCATTGTATGCAATATTTCTTATGACCTTAATATGATATAATGCATTAACTTCACTGAGGATGCAAATTTATTTTGCATTTACAGTAAAAAAAATTATCATGTTTTTATTGTATAGATATTTAGTTTGTGAAAATATGTCATTGTTAACACAGGTCATACGAATTATTGCTCACGGAAAAATTTCTTCAGACTGTAGTGGTTTGGGTTATTTTACTGCTCTAAAACGTAACAAAAAGGGTTTAAAAATTAACCTTGCTTACCCATTGATTTTTCTACTGCAACAAAACTCACATCTTTTCCTCTTTTGCTTTCAGAATCTTTTTAGGGGTTACAAACACCTTATATTGCCGGTATTTTATTATGTTTTCTTACAACGGGGTTACATTGGCAAAAGTTTTTTTTCCATTTAAAAAATTTCAGGAATATTTTACTAACACTATAAAAAAAACATGGAGATGGATAAGTTGTTGCATATTTACCATATTTCAGGTGATACCAATTTTCCTGGATTTTGTGGTTGCAACAAACCATGCATTTTAAATTCCAAGAGATAAATATTGTTTGGAAGCTTTTGCATTAATTCATCAAACCACCAGTGTAAGTGACACAAAAATGTCATTTTAGAAAACCATGAAAATTGATATCTACAAAAATGAATTTACAGTAAATAATTCTACTGTTAAAATTGCAGAATAATTTTTTTTTGCATACATTCTAAGGTTTGGAATTAGAGAAGTCTAAATTACTACTAACAATTGGTCTTGGTTTTAAGGTTTATACTTCAGGGAGTCAGATTTATTTTTTATGAAACGTTTCTTCAGCTTTTGTCTTACAATTTATGCAATATATAAAAAAGCTTTTTCCATACTTGTACAGTCATTGTTTGCAATATCAGTCTTTCTAACAATATTGTATAGTCCTTTTTTGCAATGTCAATATTTCTTACAATATTGGTCTAGTCCTTTTTGCAATGTTAATATTTCATTCAGTGTTGGTATAGTCCTTTTTGCAATGTCAATATTTCTTTCAGTGTTGGTATAGTCCTTTTTGCAATGTCAATATTTCTGTCAGTGTTGGTACAGTCCTTTTTTGCATTGGCAGTATTTATGACAAGATTGGTACAGTCCTTTTTTACATTGTCAGTATTTATGACAAGATTGGTACAGTCCTTTTTTGCATTGTCAGTATTTATGACAATATTGATACAAGTCCATATATGGTCACTAGTGCTGTAGTGAGTACCCAAGTACAAGTCAGAATTTATTGCCTTGTAAACAAACTATTTCTTTAGCTAAAGTTTCATCTTTATCGTGTTGTAAATATCCTGTCTGCCATTGTCGGCTATGCAGACGGTTCTTAACAATGCACTTCTTGTAATAGTTACCTCCCATAGGCTGAAAAAACCATGACAACTGATGAATCAGCATGATTTAATTACATCTAGCCTTCTTTTGGTTGCAGTTGAGTTATTTTACAGCAATAAAAAATGCACAGTAACTCTTTTCAGCCTATAATAAAATCATTTATTATATTTGGATCATAAATAAAATATTTGCATTTTAATGTTTTAAGCAGAGGCTGTCTGCCAAATTGTTTTACTTGGTTGTGTATTGCAATCATCATTTGAGTTACTTATATCCTGTTTGTAAGTTTAGATGATCTTGTTAAAGCCTTGTTGTAGTTCTTAACCTCTCTAGAATAATTTTTAACAGAAATTCTTTTCATGTCCTGATGTATATAATTGACCAATCATGATTTTGTTTATGAGGTAATAAATATTTGTTTTGTTACCATATGACACTTTGAACTCGAATGTTATGTTAATTGTTTTTACTGTGCTTGCTAGCCATTTTGGTTTTTTGACAGAAGTTTCTAAAAGGTATGAAAAGCTTGAAATTCAGGCATTAAGCGATGATTTGATTTTTTTCATCATTTTGGAATTGTAAAACAACTTTGGATATGGGAACCTGCATGCCTTCAAAGAGTTAAATTGTCAAAAGGGAAACAATCAAATTTATTTGCTTTCATGAATGGATATTATCTTTTTTAAAAATTATATTAAAATACTATAATTATTATCATAAAATAAGTTTTATCTCTATTTTAAGGAAATTCATTTCTGAGAATAGTGATACTTTTCTTTCAGTATACTAATTGAGATCAACTAATTGATCAACTTTTCAGCTGTGCCAGTTTTGGGTTTTTAGTTTTTCTGGACATAGAAGAGCTTATGGGTTATCCTGTTGCCCATCATCTATGATCTAACATCCTTTTTCTGTCTGTCATTGGAACAAGTTAGTTATTAATGCTCCTTAAAACTACTTGAAGGATTGTTGTGAAACTTTACACACACACACTCAACCCAAGGTCTAGTCAGTCCTACATGAAAAAAATGCTGTTCTAACGTCTAGTATGTCCACCAGAGCAAATGTTTTGAAAATCTTGTCACTAGTCCTCCTGAATGGATGATTATATCAGCATCAGGTTTTCAATGAAAGACTTCTTATGATATCTAGTCAGTACTCAAGTTAAATGGTGCCAATCTGACTTCCAATATAACCACAATGGCAGCCATCTTGAAAATGTGGTTGTTGCTACTTCTCCTGAATGGAAAGTTACATTGCCACTCACTATAAACTTCCTTTCCTCAAAATATATTCTGATAGTTGAATAATTATTGTATTGGAGAATCTACAAGTGAGTACTAAAAAACAATTCATTAAAAATAAAGGCGCTATTGTGTTCTTGACTTTGTGTAAGATTTAGCTTATATTGTTAACAGTATCTGTCTTTTGTCCGCAATAAAGAATGACAGTGAAGAATACCATAGCAAACATCAGTCATCATGATAGGGTGTGTTTTTAATGTCCAGGGATAGAATTCATTTCAACAAAAATGCTTTATCTTTCCATCTTTAATAGTAGATGCCTTCGTTCCAAAAACAATTTTTTTTTACGATGACTTACATTGATTGCTTCATTTGCCTATGGAAGAAGTGATAAGAAAATGGTTATTTTGGCAGCTGCATATGATAGGAAAGGAATGTTCTTGCTAGAGGCTTCAAACACTATCTCAGTGAATATTGTAATGTGGGTTATATTCACCATTCAGCCTTCTAAAACGAATTAAAGATCCATGAATTTTGTTTATAGAAAGTTAAGTAAAATTAAATAAGTAAATAAACAGACGAAATTCAGGACATTAAAAACATCACAATATCTGAAGCTACAATTCTGTCAACTGAAAAATGATACAATACAATCAGCATTCTTGAGTTGATTAATATCCTGATTATATCTGTTATTTCAGATCATGGGGCACATGGATGTGGTTTCCATCATCTCAGATGGATTCAACATTTATTTCCCAATTGCCATTGTCCTGCTGTGTATCTGTACATACTTCAGTCTTGGCAGTCGGATTCTTCACTTCCTTGGCTTTCAGCAGTTTATAGGTGATGATGATCTGACACAAGAGCTGGTGGACGAAGGCAGGGAAATTGTGCGCAGAGGTAACATATATTGTAATAATTATTATAATATTTTACACAAACATCATGAGTTTTCATGAAGATATTCCTAAAAAATCTACCAAACTATTTTAAATTTTTTTGTTCCTTATTTCTCTCAAAATTGTCTTGTGTATGAGGTTTGCACATAAAAAGGATCACATTTGGGTATTCAAAAGGTTTTAAATTTTTGTAATTTGATGAATAAAATATGTCTTGAGATGGTATATTGCATTATTATGTTTCTTTTATTTTTATAAATACATGTCTTGTTAACATTGAATCATATAATGTCTACAGGAGACTACAGAATCACAATGACTTCTGTATTTTTTGTGTCTGCCTCCAGATTTATAAATTTAAAGTTGGCTCAGTTTCAGAGATATACATAATGCCAGAAGTATATAAGGAACCATTGGTAAATTCTGTTGGATTAATATTGTAGTGGTACAACTTTACGGTTGTTTCTACTTGGGTGCCTCTGGCCTGTCTGGGTCAATGCAGTTTGTTAGGAGTTATCAGTAGAACAAACAACATAGACCCTAATCTGTCAGTACATTATGCAACAGCAAATCATGATCTGTGTTGTTTGCAATTGGACCTGACATATAAGTGAACACATATTTTGATAAACTAAAGTAATTTTGAAGATTTGCTTTTGAATTTTGTGCTTCAAAAATTTCCCGAATATAGGACCAGGTCTGGCAGTTAAGGGTGTTGGAGGGTGAATGTAACAACTGTATATATTCGCTTATAAATCTGATCTTTTTGCAAATTGCACAGATCAATATCCCATTTGGTTACCACATTGGCATGTGACAATTGTCAAACGTGTGATTAAAATATCATAAATATAATTATATTTGTAATGTTCAAAATTAATTTTTGACAAAATGCAACATTTTAGTAAAGAACACAATTTTTATTAATTATTTTGTAATGTACTATGATATCATGCAGTTAATATACTCTGTAATTTCCATGTATTCCTTGTAAATGCAAACTACTGAAGTAACAGTCTGGTTAAAAAGTACTGTGGTACGTACCAATGGAAAATAATACCATGGTAAACCAGTGTGCCAGTAATTCCACACACTTTTAGTAAATAACATTGGTATAAAAACAGAAAAGTGAGTGAACAAGTGATGCTTTAGCCATCACATAAACTCAGCATGTGTGTGTGTGTGGCGGGGATGATGGCATTTTGGATAGAAATTTGGCTTTTATTTTGTTTTCACTTTAAACTTGTGGGTCAGTCTTATCAATGAAAACCACAAGAATTGGTAACTCATAATAATGAATGCACAGTATATCACTGGAAGGTTTGTCATGTTCTATGTTAGGGGTCCTACCTTTAAGGTCAAGGTCATGATTTTTCCATCACACTTTTCTTTCCCGTCTGTTATGAGTCATTTGAGATTAAGAAATTATATTTGGTATACTTAAATATATCGTTAGCAGGTGTGTCACATACCACATTGCAGTGGGAGGGGGGTCCTGTCATCTAGGTCATGGGTCAGTATTTTAAGTTCTTCAGCAGACTTTCCTTTCCACTTTTAAAATTGGAAGCCCATTGAGATTTAGGGATGAAAGTTGATATGCTTATACTGCAGAACTAGAAGGTATGTAGCATACCACATTGAGTGCCCTTTTCAAGGTCATGGTCTTGGTTCAGTATATTCACTTTTACATCACAATTTCTTATCTGCTATTTTACACTAGAACCATTTGAGATTAAGTTATGCAACTTGGTCAACTTACACATTGTCATTTGGAGCTGTATCATGTAATGAAATGGTAGTCGTATCTTTAAAGTCAAGATAATAGTTCATTATTTCAAGCTTTCCATCATACTTTCTTTTATGCTGTTTATCGTTAGCACCATCTTGAGCTTAATGGATGAAAATTTGTATACTTGTATGTAATTAGCAAGTTTATCACATACTACATTCAGGTCCTATCTTCAGGGTGAAAGTTGCAGCTCAGTATTTAAAGTTTTCCATCAGAGTAAATTTGTAAGAATGTGTTGCATACTACTTTGTGGCCCTATCATTTAGATCAAGGTCACAGGTCATTATTTTGTTTTCAGCCACATATTTCCTTCTGCCATGTAGCTTAGGACCTGTTTAAGGTGAGATTTAACACACTTTATACATCATTGCTAGTTTTACAGTCCAGATTTGGGGGGCCTGTCTTCATGGTCATTGTTTAAGGACAATATCTTAAAGAGTTATCTTCTTTCTACTTTATATCTTACAAGCTGTTTGATTGGGAATGAAGCCTATATCTACTAAGTAACTCCACAGATCTGTCACAAAGATCACAGATTTTTATCTTGGTACACTTTTGTTGACCTCATGACAATAGGCAAGAGGCAACAAAAATAACATTTGCTTATTGTTTGCATTTTCTGTGTTTTCACATTTTTGAGGGTCACAAGCAATGAATGGTTTAGGAATGGAGTAAGTCTTTAGAGCATCCACAATTTTAATTGTCCAGCCACCAAGAATTGCTTACTACTATGGAGGCCATATTTCTGATTCAGGTTGGACTTTGGGCTCATGACATAAAGAATTTGGAGGAGTTTGATAAAAAGTGAGAACCACACATTAATATAGTGATCTTGCACCAAATTGGCTTAATTTGTTGCAACTCTAGAGGCCATATTTCTAATCTGGTTTTGATCAAACTTGGAATATAGGTTTATGGTATCAAGATCATGGACAAGTTTGTTAATGGGTGAGATCCATGTAAATTTATGAAGTTATCTCATGTCTGATTGACATAGATAGTTACCACTCTGGAAGCCATATTTCTGATCCAGTTTTGATCAGACCTGATGATTAGGTTAGTTTCATCAAGATTGCAAATGAGTTTGACAATGAACAAGATTTACCCAAATTAATGAGGTGATCTTGCATCTGATTGGTAGAGGTTGTTACCATGGGGAGCATGGGGCATGTTTCTAAAATTTGTATCAGACTTGAAATGCATGCATATGTCCTTTCATCCACTAGAAAAAAGGTCCCTTCAAGGGACTCTCATAAAAGATAATACTAATTTGTTTTTTTTACATAAAGTAACCATTACTAAAACCAGCAAAAAGCTTTAACTACTTTTTCTCAAAATTCATTAAACATAATTTGAGTAAATTTTACAGAAAGGGTTCTGGCAGGAAGGGCTTTCAAGTTTACAGAAATAATAGCAATGAAAATGTTTGTAAATAACTTCTTTTCAAAAGCTGCTGAAAAGAATTTGACAATATTTGATAGAAAGTATCCTGGTTTGAAGGGCATTCAAATTCATGCAAATGATGCCAATCAGACATAAAATATGGCTGTCATGTCACATTAAAAAAATATTAAAACAAACTTCTAAAAAGAATGGCTGCACGGAATTTTAAAAATTCTGACAAAGCGTACTGGCAGATAATGGTTTTCTAGTTTGTACAGATGATGTGAATGCCAATTCTGGAAATCATAATTAACAAAGAAAAACCTTTAAATGGCTTTTTCTCAAGAACCACAATCTAATTTTAGTAAATTTGATAAGAAAACATCCTGGTGGAAAAAAGTTTCAGTGTTTTACAGTGATGCCAATCCACCGTTATTAAAACTAGAATACCAGCAACTTCTGGGGAAAAAACACTTGATTTTCACTTAAGTTTTAGTTTTGTTCAGGGTTTTAATTCTAAATAAAACATGAATGCCAAGATTAGACCTGTGGGTGTTATTTAAGTAGGATCCAGGATTACTAATGTTAGCTTAAATCAGCTTTATTTCATCATTAATTATGTACCAGATGATGCAAGCATCTGTCTCAGTATGATAATAGAGGGTTCAAAACTTTGAGTGAATGCTCTAGTTTGGAAACCAAAAATTTGTATCAAATACTTCAGATGAAATTTAAAAAGTAGCTACTGGGATTTTCTTCAAATTTTGAATAGAAAAAGTCAAATTCATTTACTTAAATTGTACTCTTTCAGTATCACTTTTGTATCAGTTGCATTCACAAATAGGAAGATATAAGTTTCTTTTTTTTCTGGAAGTGATGGTGTTAGTATCATCAGCAATGTTAGAATTTTTGGCAAAAGTTTTAGAAAATTATATGGTATTAAAATATAAGACAATTTGTAACACTCATGTTAAATCTGTTCCACATACAGAAAGGCGCAGGCTGGAGAGGAAGGCAGATAGTGATGCCAGAAGAAGGGAGTGGAATGAGAGATTTGGAAACAGTGGCTCCTCCCGTGGGACTGATGTAGAGGAGGCAAAAGATCTGCAAATAAGAAAGGGTATTTTATAACTTCTTAAAGTCTAGGATGTGAATTTTCATTACATTTTGGGATTCATCAAGCAGACTTTATTAAGCTCTGTCCAATACAAAATAAAATGATGTTTATGCTAAGTAAATGTTGAGTTATTTGAATAGAAGTACATTGAAACTCTGTTTAAAATCACCCCCATTTTTAGACGACCAATATGCTACAACTGTAAAATATGGGAAGTGGTGGTTCCCTTTGGTATTCAGTACACTGCATTACCAAGACCACCTTGGTAACTAAAACACTTTTATCTTCTCCTGTGGATGATTGTATTAGAGCGGTTTAACTTTATATAGATATATTTGCCCCCCCCCCCCCCACAAAAAAAAAATCCTGAATTTTTTTGCCAAAATAATGAAGAGAATAGTATATCTGGGCAAACAAAAAGTTCTTCAATTTGTCGAGCTCTGTTCATTATTCATATATTGTTATCAAACTGCATCCCAGATTCATCTAGAAAGTTTCCTATTTCTACTGTTACAAAAACCTCTGCCTAATGACAGAAAATTAAAAATAATTCTCTGAATGGTGATTAGAGCTATCCTTCCTCCGAAATGAAGAATGTGTTCAGGGTATGGCCCTTCCAAAGTTTTATTTCAGGATCTTAAGGAAAGGTATTGTCTTTAAAGATGTTGGCAGCATTCATTTAAACATCTTTTCAAAAACAGTAAAAGGCAACAAATTGACTAAAAGAACTTGACTGTACCCCACAGGCCACATATTAAGTGTGTAAAGACATTATTTAGACATACTGATACACACATATACATTTGTTTCTACATTCTGAAATGAGGCATCAAAAAAGCTGGATATAACTTGAATTATCCACTGACTGAAATAAACCAAACTTAATCGGAATTTAATTGTCAAATTAGAGCTGGGAGCTTAGCTTTAATGGTTGCAAAGCATTAATTATTTTGCAGTAAGCTACTGTACATTTAAAATTCGATAACTATTTGTTTTGTGCACATTATTTATATACCAGTTATGAAAAATGAGCAAGTATGTGTTGGGTAGTTTTAACTGTAAAAACATGGCAGGTTTAGATCTGTACTTGATTTGTACCCATACTTTGCACTTAGGAAATTAAAGTTCTTTCACTCTGATCAAAGTTGGTTGTATACAGAGCATCAGATAAGTCCTGTTCTTGTGTGAATATTGTTTAAGATTAGGGATAAAGACAAATTCAAATGGCAGTAAAAACATTATTTATTGGTAAATTCAGATACATAATTCTATCATAATCCATGGTGTGTTTGATGAATTGAGAATACATTGGCCTAGAAGTAATGCAAACAGATGCAGCAAACTGGATTATGCACAGGTTGAATAGTTTCCCCAAAACTTTGACAGGCAATTTTTGTGAAACAGTTTCCATCGCAATCATGGACACTTTCATTTAAGTTGCATAGAAACTGTCTTCAGATTTGATACATTGAAACATGTTTTTCAAACATGATGCATCTTTTTGGGTAGTTTTCTTCTTCAAATACATTGCCTGATCATAATACATCAGGAGTGCTACCACAATTCCCACAAATCCAGCCCTCCCAAGCTTATTTTTGCAACAAACTGCAACAAGTTGTTTTCCCCACTAAGGTGGAAGTCAAGCAGGAATGGTATTCTTATGGGTAGATGGGTGAATGACAAACCCCATCCATACCTCATTTTCTTCTTCTGCAGACTAGGAAGTACATATTATTTTCTTCTTACCCATATCATGTGTTTTTTGTTATTATGTCCACATGTTCAACTTTATTTGTTGCAAGGTCCTTGAATGTTTTTGGAATGCATCCATGCAGTTTGTAATATGATGCTCTGATTGGTAGGTTTTTGATCATCACATGTATGTGTCACTCATATGGTCACTTTCCTCATCCAATCATTATGGCAAATTTTTGATCATCACATGTATTTGTCACTCGTATGGTCACTTTCCTCCTCCAATCATCTTTCACTGAAATTCCACACACTATAATGTCTCCCATTCATCACTATCAGTATCTCCAGTTAAGATATTATTACACTGCACATTATCCTCAAGGGTTGTTCCAGGTTGTACAAGGGAAAGAAAGTTCTCTTCATCCCAGTAGTCTGTCATTTTCTCTGTTACACCTGAAATCTCTTGGTAAAAAACACTTTTGAAAGCACTTTTGAATAGTCTCAGCTGTTACCACATCGCATGCTGAAGTTAGCTATTGAACTGCATCCAGCAGAGTCACCAGTCATGTCATGTCCAATGCATTTGAGGATCCATTAGGAACAGCACATGTGTCTCAGCAGCTTTTTCCTGTACATGAATTAAACTGTTTGGATTATCCCTGTATCCCATGGGCTGAAGTTTTGAAGTTCTAGTTGAGGGGAAGTATGAAAGCTTCGCACTTGACAAATCCATTATTGAATTTGTAGAAAGTTACCAAGTACAATCTTTCTGTTCTACATTTTACTTTGCTGATTTAGTGTTTTTTATGGTTATCTTAAACATTGTTCTGTCATCCCTGATTTTCTGTTTGCCTCAATAGTCACTTGCAAATTTAGTTTGCTATAGTCGTTAAAGCAATTTGATTTTGTTATTTTCCAATCACCAATGGCCTCACTTTTTCATCAGAAGAACTTGTGGTTCTCTCGTTACTACCACCTAGACATGTCCACTTTTTTTTTTACCAGTGATCTTGTTGATAACATCTCAAACACAACCCAGTCTCATGACAAAATATCCCATACATGTCATTCAGTCTTTTTGCTTGAATCTCCAGCTTCATTATTGAATTCAGCAGATTAATTAAGTCAAAACATTTGTTTGACTGGAAATCCTGTGTAACCACCCATTTTATTTGTGAGGAAGGCATCATGTTTCATTTCAACTGATAGAATCATTGCTTTTTTAAATAATTCAGCCTCAGTGTGGAATGTTCTTAAAATTCACAGTGTTAAACCATTTGAAAGCAGGGGAAGCATTTCCTGGTTGTAACAATCTTTCTTAATCCATCCATTCCATTTTCCCACTTCTGCAGAACATTTTCTTTTTGTTTTATAATGTTGTTTATTTTAAGTCTTTCTGACCTTAAAATTTTGGCAGGGATCCTCAGATCTTTTCACTGGGTCAAATTACTTTAACATTTTTTTCTGAAGATTTTGTTTTCCTTCACATGTTCAACTTTTTACAATGACATTCCTTTGATGCCAACTATACTGCTGTTAAAACAATTTTTTGAATTTTAACGAAATATACTTTGTTTGTTTATAAACAAGTTGATATTGTCACATGATTCATGGCACCCTGCTGAGTTTATGTTTCGTTTGTCTATGTGGGAGAAGCTGAATCTGCACCTGCTGGGGTCAACCACTCATGGATCTATCTGTGACAAGGTGGAATGCAAGCAACCTACCTTTATCTCAATTTACAGGACATTCTATGCTTACATGAACTAGAATGGTCTAGATGCACAAAATCTTGCAGAAAGTGATGGAATCGGAGAGTCTTCAGGATCTGAGAAAAATCATGGATAAATGAGATATTAAACTTAGCAGAGAAGATTTTCAAAACATTATTGGTCTTTGCTCACTGCTTAAGTAGCTACAAATGCAGTTATTTCATCCAAAAGCCAGAATCATTAAACCAGCATGCCTGGCTCATCTCATGCAAGCCCTCAGGAGAAAACAATCCTGAGAATAAATGATGGATGGAATTGCTAAAGTAATAGGGCCAACCACTTTGGAAGTCTATGAAGTGAGTGTTCTTCCAGTGGTGTGAACAGATAATACATCACTCTTTCAGAAGTTTCAATACAGCATATAGCTAACTTTCTTCTTTGATTCTTTGAAGAAATAATAACCATCATTGCTTTAAAAGACTACAATCCCTTGATATAGGCCAAAACAAAGACCTATCCCACCTTTGGGGAATTTTTATTTGTCTTGACCGAAATCTTATATCAAGAATGGAATTTAACCAAAGGTTCTGATGTGGCTGAATCAAGCACATTTTAGACCTGTTTAAAACATGCTTGATTTGCCTGTAATATTAAACATGCTTCCTAGTTGTTCTAGCTATAGGGGGCAGAATCAGTGAGATACATGCATTGTTGATTGAGCTGACTTGTCTGCATTTCTTTCATGATGGCTTGATTTCACTTATGACAACTCCAGCTTTCATTGATAAGATGGGACTCCATTAAGATGGACATGCCCTCCCAGCCTCCCTTCTTTTACATTTAAATCTGGTTGGGCATGCATATCTACTTCCGTAGTAGCTGAGGAGATTAAAATTGGGTGCCAATTGCTAAACCTAAGCAGAAATCACTCATGCCTGACTTCCACCTTAGTGGATCAACAACTGTTAGCAATTATGATGCTGAAATCTAGCTTTCAGAGACTGGATTAGTGAAGTAGCTGTGGTATATTTAATGTATTTTGATTGGGTTAGTATTATCAAAGAAATGTATTTACTAAAAAGTTAATTGGTATTTCATTTAGCACAAGCAAAATAGTTAACAAGCATGGCAAGATTTATTTAGGTGATCTAATAAACTCTTTGTTTAAAATACATTATATGCTTTTTTTCCAAATATTCTCCAACCAAAACTTCTTTTATCATCCCAATTAAGCATGGCCTAAATTGTATTTATGCATTGAACTTTAAAGAAAGCAGTACAACACATGCTCAGCCCTTGTATGGAGTTCTGATATAATAATACCCAGACATCCAGATCTGGTATGAGAATACCCAGACATCCAGATCTGGTATGAGAATACCAAGACATGTAGATCTGGTATAAGAATACCTAGACATCTAGATCTGGTATGAGAATACCTAGACATCTAGATCTGGTATGAGAATACCTAGACATCCAGATCTGGTATGAGAATACCCAGATATCTAGATCTGGTATGAGAATACCTAGACATCCAGATCTGGTATGAGAATACCCAGACATCCAGATCTGGTATGAGAATACCAAGACATCTAGATCTGGTATGAGAATACCTAGACATCCAGATCTTGTATGAGAATACCCAGACATCCAGATCTGGTATGAGAATACCAAAACATCTAGATCTGGTATGAGAATACCTAGACATCCAGCTCTGGTATGAGAATACCAAGACATCTAGATCTGGTATGAGAATACCTAGACATCCAGATCTGGTATGAGAATACCAAGACATCTAGATCTGGTATGAGAATACCTAGACATCCAGATCTGGTATGAGAATACCTAGACATCCAGATCTAGTATGAGAATACCAAGACATCTAGATCTGGTATGAGAATACCCAGACATCTAGATCTGGTATGAGAATACCCAGACATCCAGATCTGGTATGAGAATACCTAGACATCTAGATCTGGTATGAGAATACCTAAACATCCAGATCTGGTATGAGAATACCCAGACATCCAGATCTGGTATGAGAATACCTAGACATCTAGATCTGGTATGAGAATACCCAGACATCCAGATCTGGTATGAGAATACCTAGACATCTAGATCTGGTATGAGAATACCTAGACATCTAGATCTGGTATGAGAATACCTAAACATCCAGATCTGGTATGAGAATGCCTGGACATCCAGATCTGGTATGAGAATACCTAGACATCTAGATCTGGTATGTGAATACCCAGACATCCAGATCTGGTATGAGAATACCTAGACATCTAGATCTGGTATGAGAATACCTAGACATCTAGATCTGGTATGAGAATACCTAAACATCCAGATCTGGTATGAGAATACCTAGACATCCAGATCTGGTATGAGAATACCTAAACATCCAGATCTGGTATGAGAATACCTAGACATCCAGATCTGGTATGAGAATACCCAGACATCAAGATCTGGTATGAGAATACCTAAACATCCAGATCTGGTATGAGAATACCTAGACATCCAGATCTGGTATGAGAATACCAAGACATCTAGATCTGATATGAGAATACCCAGACATCCAGATCTGGTATGAGAATACCTAGACATCTAGATCTGGTATGAGAATACCTAAACATCCAGATCTGGTATGAGAATACCTAGACATCTAGATCTGGTATGAGAATACCTAGACATCTAGATCTGGTATGAGAATACCAAGACATCTAGATCTGGTATGAGAATACCTAGACATCCAGATCTGGTATGAGAATACCTAAACATCCAGATCTGGTATGAGAATACCTAGACATCCAGATCTGGTATGAGAATACCTAAACATCCAGATCTGGTATGAGAATACCTAGACATCCAGATCTGGTATGAGAATACCTAGACATCCAGATCTGGTATGAGAATACCTAAACGTCCAGATCTGGTATGAGAATACCTAGACATCCAGATCTGGTATGAGAATACCTAAACGTCCAGATCTGGTATGAGAATACCTAGACATCCAGATCTGGTATGAGAATACCAAGACATCTAGATCTGGTATGAGAATACCCAGACATCCAGATCTGGTATGAGAATACCAAGACATCTAGATCTGGTATGAGAATACATAGACATCTAGATCTGGCATGAGAATACCTAAACATCTAGATCTGGTATGAGAATACCCAGACATCTAGATCTGGTATGAGAATACCTAGACATCTAGATCTGGTATGAGAATACCTAGACATCCAGATCTGGTATGAGAATACCCAGACATCCAGATCTGGTATGAGAATACCTAGACATCTAGATCTGGTATGAGAATACCTAGACATCTAGATCTGGTATGAGAATACATAGACATCTAGATCTGGTATGAGAATACCAAGACATCTAGATCTGGTATGAGAATACCAGGCCATTCAGATCTAGTACAGGAATACCGAGCAATCCAGATTTGGTATGAGAATACTGAGTCATAGAGATCTAGTATGACAACACCCTGCCATCTAGGTTAATATATCTGTGTACTTCAGGTGAATGACGAAATTTTAATTTATTATATATGTCATTAAGTTACATCTTCAATTGTTTAATCACAATATTTCAAGACTGCTTCTGTGGCGTAAGTGTTTAGAGCATTCGCCTCCGATGCAGGAGGTTGTGGGTTCAAACCCTGGCTGAGTCATAGCAAAACTTATAAAAATAGCACTAGCCACTGCCTCGCTTGGCTGTCAGCATTAAAAGCTTAGTGCTAGGACTGGTAAACCTGGTGTTGGGATAATATGATCGGATAGGGTATTATGCCCCTGTGCTTGACAGCACTATAAACTGCCTACTGCAGACATCATTGCAATGTGACTGAAATTGTTAAAGCTACATTAAAAACATAAATCACACACACACACACACACAATTTCATATTAATTCATGCTTGATAAATTTTACCTACTTATATAGGAGTTTAAATTCTTTTTTCTTAACATCAGTATGCGGTGGTTCTTTCCGGGGTTTTCCCGGGTTCTTCTTCCACCATTAATACTGGCCACCATGTATAGCCTATCATGTGCTGAAAAATGGCATTAAACCCCACAACAACAACAACAATAACATCAGTATGAATTCCTTTTTTTCTGAGTTGCAATATAGGCTAGAACGGGGTTCAGTCTAGTCTGTTTTTGTGCCAATAGTTTCACCTCTGACTTCTTGTTAAAGACATTGCAATGAAGTAGTGCTGTGTTCAAAATTGCTATTCCATAGTTAGATACATATTGAGTGATTCTCATGGCTTTAGTTATCTGCTTTGTAAAATGGATTCAATTTAATATTAAAAACACTTTGTCTAATCAACAGTAGGTAATGACTACAGCCTAATCGTTGGTACAGTAGTAAAGCACCCTAAGTAAACATAGTTTAATTTAGAAATTGGAGAAATATCTTTCACTTCTTTACATTAGGCCTGACTATCTTTCACAGGCATTACATTAAAAACATCTAACTTTGCTTTGACTGCAATAATGGATAGTTATTTCATTGAATATGTGAAGGGTACAAATGATAATATGCAAAGACTCAAATGAAGAATTTTTTATGTTAATTTATTTGCAATCACTGCATATATAAAGGTACTAAATAATAAAGTATAGTTTTTCGTTTAATACCAGTAATATTGAAAAGTATGTGAAATATTGACCATTGCTCTTGTGCCTTTAGAAAATATTAGAGGAAAATTTGGCTTAAATCCTAGATCAAACCTTGCTGTCCATTGTAGTTTTGTCTAGCTGGTTTTTATTTACTGAAGTTTACTTACTGGATTCTCAATTACAGATTTCAAATAATAAAGCTGCTAATGTACATATATAGGTTGATGATGGGAAAATGGGTTTACTTTGTTGACTCAAACAATTGATAATTTAATTCTGTAATGTTAATTTTCTCAGGAATGGTTGATCAACGTACATCATGGAATAATAGAGCGTATGTGACAGACCAAGTTGAACAAAATGAACAAATAGGTATATGAAGATATATAAAATGTACATGAACTAAAATGCCTGACTTTCTCAACCTAAAAAATTAACCAATTTAACACTTTAACCTGGCTCTGAGTGCAATTTTACATACTTTCCTTTTTTCACATACCTATTCCTTTAATCTCCTTCAAGAACTTTTATATATCAAACTTCCTCCTGAAGGGAATGCTTTCTTTCTAGCACATATCTTCAAATAATCCCAAGCCTGAATAATGCAGCAACAATGTCAATTGTGGCATTTTCACTGCTTCTTTGGCATTTAAAAGTAAAATACTGTACTCATTTGAATGCATGCATTATGCTAATTGTCCAGAATGGATATTCAGACTAACATTATTCATGTAATTTTTCATTAACAATCATGTGGTTTTTTTTAGAGTACCAAACATATTGTTTTATTTATTTGTTAAAAATATTTTTTGGGTACTGAATGTAGGGGTCTGACCTGAAAAAGATCTAACATGACTCACCATACTTGCTGACCTAACTGTAATGATATATAAGTTGGTACAATTGTAGTCTTATCTTGGTCGTACATACTACAGCTCCTTTTATAAGACATGCAACTTGGAAAATGAGTAACATACATATTAATGAAGTGATCTTGCATCTGATTGGCAGAGTTTATTATCGCTGAAAGACCATATCTTTTGGTCTGATTTTGATAAACTTCAATTTGAGCTTATATTATTAAGATGTCAGATGATTGTCATAATGACTGAGAACCATGCATATTAATGATGTGATTACGTGTTTGTTTTCGGATGAGCTTATTACTACTCTAGAGGCTGCATTTCAGATCCAGTTTATGCTTGGTAAATAGGCTTCCATCATCAGAATATTCAGTGTCTTTTAGTATGAACTGGATCTATACATAACTTGTTACCATTCGAGAGCCATTATTTTGAGTTTGATCAGGCTTGGTAGACAAGTTAATATCATCCAAGATGTTGCATGGTGTTTACTATGGACCTGACTTATGCAAATTAATGAGCTGATATGGTATCTAATTGGCTGAGCTTGAAAACACTCTGGAGACTGTTGGATTCTGATCAAACTTGGCAAGTAGGCTTATTTATTTTATGCTAGTCAGCGAATTAGTAGATTTTCTAAGAGAAATAATTTTGGTAATTGAAAAATGTTTTTTAACTGTAGCCATTAGACATTGATAACATTATGATCAGGAAATTGTATGTGCCATTTTGTCATTTGCTTAATCTAATGGTAAACATGACCACCTGTCATGAATCTTTACCAAGACACAGTTTGCTTATTTTGTTTTCAATTTTTTTGTGCATTTTTTGTATTGAATTAGGAAAGAGAATTAAGTTACTTTATTGCTGATATTTTCTGTGCAAATATACACATATCACAGAACAACATGCACAGTGTATGTATTACACCGTAAGAAACCTGCTACTTGAGTCTGTTATACATATTGCTAGACAATAGATTTAAGATCTTAAATTAGAAAGAAAATTTGCTTTGTTCCTGATGAATAATATATACTTCTTCACCTGGCTGAAAAAGCTAAAGTGTGTTTACTCATGGCCTTGCCACTCATTAAAATATGGAGTTTTTCACTCACACAATGAAATATATCCATTATTCACTTCATACAACAAGCAAGTATCTTTATATCATCTAGGATAGTTAGAGTCATGAGCTAGATGGACTTGTACTAATGAGGGGACCTCTAGTATAGCTTGTAGTAAAAAGATTATTGGTCACGGTGATTGTGGTCAGAGGAGATTAGTTAATGTAGCCATACTTATAGTAATGATATATATGCATCAGTAGCAACAGCATTAGTATGGCTGAATTCACCCATTTTCTTGGTGGTGGTGTTTGTGGTGGTAATGGTTGTAGTGGAAGTAGTACATTTAGTAGTTATAACAGAATTATATTGCTAAGGGAGGTATACCATCATTCTATTATTCATTGCCTTGACACTTTACTCTTTGAGCTGTCAGAGAGCATATTATATGACATAACAGTCCCTCTACTATTAATGTGGTTATGTTTATTTATTTTTCATTGTTTGTTAGGGTTTTTTTTGCAATTGTTTTTATTTCATGATATGTGGTGGGTTATGTAAAATTGTAATTTTGTAGATGACCTTGTTGAAAATCAGTGACAGTTTTGTCAACAACATTGTTTACACTTTTCTGACTATAGGACAAATAATAGGATTATCATCTTGGTCCGAGCCAAGAATATTATGTTTATCATGTTTTTTATTATCATTTTAGTTTGTGTTCTAGGACAGGTAGAGGAGTATAAAAGTTTGTTTACTGGAAAAATTATTTATTCCTGCAATAACATCTGGAACTGAAATCAGTCTTATAGTTGTGCACAGTGCTTCATTTGGGCTGCATACATGCCAACCCTGGCAAGGAAAAAGTGTAATCCAAGTGAACAAAAAGAGTAATCCAAGCAGAAAAAAGAGTAATCCACACATAAAATGATAAATTTCAGTGAGCATATGTACAAAATGATTTATTTACCCCTCTAGTCATTTAACATCAATTACTGCTTCAAGTTTTCATATGTAGCACTTTTAGCTTTAAAAAGCAACAGACTCTCATATTGCATTTCAAAACACTTTGTACCAGCTGAGACTATGAATGTTTTGCACACCAGCAGAGCACTTAGTGCTGGGTTACTGAGCCTGGATCTGAATTCAGTTTTATTTTTGTTAACAATACTGAACAGTCTCTCACAGCATTAGAATGGAAAAGAACAAATATTCCTTTCATAACCTGACAAAGAAGAGAAAATTTATATCTTTCAGTTATTGGTTCTTTTAATATGGAAATAAGGTGCCATTGCACATCAGCTCTGTCCGCATGAAGTACATTGTCAGTTAGAATACCAGTTTGATACTTCAGGAGTTCTCCTTCTAATTCATTGGTAGCCTTTCCTGCAGCAGGGTGCATCAAATGACAGGGACAACGTGATTTGTACACTGATGGAGACATTTTTCAAAATATAGAATGCAACTCCTTTAGGAATTCCAGTCATCACTGATGCATTATCAGCTGAAAACCCCATACAGTTCTGCCAACTTATGTTTATTTAAAGCATTATCAAGCAAATCAAAAATGTTTTTTCCAGTGGAATCTACTGTTAATTTTGATAATTCAAGAAGAGCACGCTGACTTTGCTCTTTTCGCTCTCAAAGTCGCTTACACAGACTGAGTACAAATTTTTGTCATCATAATCACTACTCCTGTCTGTGGCAATACTAAATGGCCCAATTTTCATGGCTTCTGCAATTTTAAGTGAAGTATTTTCTGCTAAACACCAAACAGTATTAGATGATTTTGTTCTTGCACATGCATATTTTCTCCAGTTTTGGAATCAGGAAACAGCCTTTTGAACAAAGGACCAAGGTAGTCTTCTGCCACTAGGGGTAGTCTGTGTTCTATTAAGAACTTGGTAAATAATGCCTCTGCATTTATAAAATTAAAGTCCACATTTGAGTTCTGCTGTAAAAAAAGAAGTTACCTTAGCATTGGAATTAGTAAAACAAACTAATTCAAGGTTTCTTTGTTTTACTACTATGACCAATATTAAAATCCTTTCCAAACAGCCTGTATAGTATTAAATTTTGACACTCGTTGAATAGGGTCAGGTCATTTTTCAATGGCTGTGATAAAAATTTCATGTTAATATCTGACCAGTTTTTAAATGTCCTGTTAAATAACGACCCATATGTAGTATTAAATTTCGACCCTCTTTGAATTCTGACCCGGTTGGGTAATTTTTCAAAGGCTGTGATCACATTGAAATCATTACTGAGGAAGAAAGTGACTGCTAAATTCAGTCCTTCAAAAACACCTTTGAAACTATGCCGCTCTCATTCTCAAGTCGGTGTCATTTGATATAACTCAGTCAAAATTTAACACTACACCTGCAATGGGAAAGTAGCTGCCCTAGAAATAAGTTGTTGAATTTTACAAAACTTGTTGCTTTTCGTTCTTTTCTGTTACTTTTTTAAGATCATAGAGTCATAATAATACGAGCTAAGATGTCATTAGTAATAAAAATATATCATATTTGTACATTGCAGGTGGGGTAATCTTTCTACATTGAATATGCCATCATTGAACTCGATTTCCTAAATTGCACCTAATGACCAATGGTCAACTACAAGTTTTTGTCAATTTTTAGCTATAAGTCTTGCCATGTGTTACCACAGAAGGGAGCACAGTGGTGCAGGTGACACTGTATCAAGGTGGCATTCTTCCCCACGTAATTGACTTCTGGTAATATTAGTGATGCAGCATCAAGCATGAACAACAGCTTCAGTACCTGTTGTTGTATGGTCTTCTTGACCCTTATTTATGCTGCATCTGCTTGCAGTGGGTCTCCTTGATTTAGCCATATCTGTCCATTTGTACTGTGAAGTTTGTCAGCAAGACTGTACCAGAACCACTCAACATACACGAATGAAATTATGCTAGCATATTTGTATTTTCATATAGATCTGATTGAATTTTCATATCATTAGCAATTTTTAAATTTTTTACATACTTTCAAAACCTTTTTTACAGTTTGATTTAGCACAATTAAGAAAACTCCTACTTGATGTAAACAAATGAAATTTTAGATGCTTTTTTGGATTCATACATAATCAACCTGGATAGATTTTTAAGCCATTACAACAATATTCCAAATATTCACACAAAAAACTGATTGGTTGACTTTGACTTTTTGGGATGCAAATCTTGTCAACATGAATAATCAAAAAGCACTTGACGTAGACAGTAGACATGTTTGTATGCATATGTAGATGACCTGAATAAATTATCATGCCATTATAGCATCTTTTCAAAAAAAAATTCTCGCCTGCTTATGGTGAATTAGAGTAATCATTTATCTGGTATCATTATCATGAACAGTATTAAAGTGTCACTTTTGAAAGTCACACTTCTTATAGATGATTTACTGCATGTAAGTAAAACTCTTTTGACAAATATCACTATAGGTCTACAGTTTATATAATGATATGCTAGGAATCCCTGTATAGCCAGCCTATGAAGCATCATGGTGAATAATGTTAAAGTTTTGAATTAAATTTTGTGAAAGTCAGGTATCTTCTACGTCAGTGAAAAAACTTTAGGGTAATGTTACTGTGAGTCAAAAGTTTATATGCTGATAGAATAGGAGTTCCTGTCATTCTGGTTTTACCTCTTTAAGCAAATAGGATAGTTCTTTGAAGTGAACAAAATTAAAGTTCTCTTGTAAATTTTTTAATTGTTATGGTTTTTGAAAGTCTTGTTTATTCTGCATTTGTTGATGCATTCAGTTGAAACATTTTATACCAGTAATATTAAATTAGGGTTAAATTTATACACCTGTATCCTGTCCTGCTTGTCTAACCCACTTGAGCAGAAAGCATATTTCAGAATTGTAAACAGTGTTAAAGTGTTGTGGTAAAATCTGTAAAAGTCAACTGTCTTCAGTTGCAGTATTTAACTGGAAATTTTGGAAAGTATTATAATAGGTCAAAAGTTAATACACAGATATGCTAGAATTTCCTGTCATTTTCAAACATGAGTTCAGAACATTTCATTTTACATTCATTACCTTCTCTTCAAAACCGGGGGCCCCGAGTGGCCGAGTGGTCTAAAGCGCTCTTCGTTATGGATCACTGCCATCTCACCTCTGCCTGCGGCGGTTCGAGTCTAACATTCAGCCAATGTGGGCATGTGAGAAAGCTTGCCAGTAGCTTCTCGTGGGTCAGTGGTTCTTTCCGGGGTTTTCCGGGTTCTTCCTTCACCATTAATACTGGCCGCCATGTATAGCCTATCGTGCTAAAAAATGGCGTTAAACCCCACAACAACAACAACTCTTCAAAACCATGGCTTGTAAATATTTGTCTTTTACAGGTAGACAAGTTTTCTGCTTCTTTTCATATTTATATGAGGAAATAACACAGTTTTAAGTCATATGATTTTAGTGGGAAGACATTTTAGCAATTTCAGCAAAGAAACCATATTCACAAAATATTTTTCATCCAAAATAGGATCATAAAGTATTAATAATGTTTTATATTACAAGTGACAATTTACGTTGCTTACATGCTGAATTGGTTTGTATTTGCATTAATTTAGTGATGTTAAAATATTATGACTAACTTTATTCATGACTTTGTAATAAAAAACTAATAAGCTGGCAGATATGTGGCAGAGTACTTTTTGTTTTGCTGAGTTATAGTATTTGTACAGGTACTTATGATTTTCCCAGTTAGGAGTACGAGTAATTTTGTTAAGTCAGAGTACAAGTAGAAATACTTTTGACTTTCCTAATATGGGGTACAAGTACTGTTGTCATAGTAACTGCATACAATCAAAAACCTAATGTTCTCCTATCTAGATAAAAGGGAGAAAAAAAATTATAAGATAATTTTGTATTGCATACCAGATTCCTTTATATTATAAATATGAGTTAGCTTTGAAGAAAAAATACGAGATTAATTTCTTTTAGCTCTACTCACCATAGACCAGAAGAGCTTATGAGATGATCTGTTGTCCATCATTCAACATCCATCCATCATACATTGCCCATCCATCAATTAGTACAAGTTTGTTATCATTACTCCTAAACTACTTGGGGAATTGCCATGAAACTTTACACTTACATTCATCCCATGATCTAATTGGTCCTAAATGAAAAACAATGCTCCGGTGGCCTAGTGGTTAGGGCATCTGCCTCGGATGCGGGAGGTCGTGGGTTCGATCCCCAGCTGAGTCATACCAGAGACTTACAAAAATGGTACTAACAGCTGCCTCGCTTGGTGCTCAGCATCAAGAGGTTAGTGTTAGGACTGGTCAGCCTGGTGTCAGGATAATGTGACTGGGTGGGACATCATGCTACATGTCTGCGGCATGATGCCTCAGTGCTAGACATCACTATAAACTGCCACACTGCAGACATCATAGCAATATGACTGAAAAAGTGTTAATGCTTCGTTAAAAATCCAAATAACTTCACTACAAGTAAATGAAAATGGTGCTATTCACACATCCAACATGGACACTGCAGTGGCCATCTTGAAAATCTTGTTACTGCTACTCTTCTGAATCGATGGTCATATCAGCATGGGGTTTTTGCCAGAAGACATCTTATCAATTGTCTAGATCTTAAAATGTAGCTCATTTAATGGTCAGTAAGGGCTGCCACAGTCCAACCTCAGAATTTTTTTATATTGATTGATATTCCTCCTGAATGGAAATTCATATTAAGATGGGGTTTACACTAGAAGATTTCTTATGATACATAATCAGACCTAAATGAAAATGGTGCAGATCGGTTGGGCAATATGACCACCAGAATGGCCATATGGAAAATCTTTTTATTACTACTCTTCCTGAATGGATGGTCATATCAACATTGGGTTTTCACCAAAAGACTTATTATGTCTTATTGGTCAATATGATGGTCAATATGATGTCTTATTGGTCAATATGATGTCTTATTGGTCAGTATGATGTCTTATTGGTCAATATGATGTCTTATTGGTCAGTATGATGTCTTATTGGACAATATTATGTCTTATTGGTCAGTATGATGTCTTATTGGTCAGTATGATGTCTTATTGGTCAATATGATGGTCAATATGATGTCTTATTGGTCAATATGATGTCTTATTGGTCAGTATGATGTCTTATTGGTCAGTATGATGTCTTATTGGTCAATATGATGTCTTATTGGTCAATATGATGTCTTATTGGTCAATATTATGTCTTATTGGTCAGTATGATGTCTTATTGGTCAGTATGATGTCTTATTGGTCAATATGATGGTCAATATGATGTCTTATTGGTCAGTATGATGTCTTATTGGTCAGTATGATGTCTTATTGGTCAATATGATGGTCAATATGATGTCTTATTGGTCAGTATGATGTCTTATTGGTCAATATGATGTCTTATTGGTCAATATTATGTCTTATTGGTCAGTATGATGTCTTATTGGTCAATATTATGTCTTATTGGTCAGTATGATGTCTTATTGGTCAGTATGATGTCTTATTGGTCAATATGATGGTCAATATGATGTCTTACTGGTCAGTATGATGTCTTATTGGTCAGTATGATGTCTTATTGGTCAATATGATGTCTTATTGGTCAGTATGATGTCTTATTGGTCAATATGATGTCTTATTGGTCAATATGATGTCTTATTGGTCAATATTATGTCTTATTGGTCAGTATGATGTCTTATTGGTCAATATGATGGTCAATATGATGTCTTATTGGTCAGTATGATGTCTTATTGGTCAGTATGATGTCTTATTGGTCAATATGATGGTCAATATGATGTCTTATTGGTCAATATGATGTCTTATTGATCAGTATGATGTCTTATTGGTCAGTATGATGTCTTATTGGTCAATATGATGTCTTATTGGTCAATATGATGTCTTATTGGTCAATATATGTCTTATTGGTCAATATTATGTCTTATTGGTCAGTATGATGTCTTATTGGTCAATATGATGGTCAATATGATGTCTTATTGGTCAGTATGATGTCTTATTGGTCAGTATGATGTCTTATTGGTCAATATGATGGTCAATATGATGTCTTATTGGTCAAGATGATGTCTTATTGGTCAATATTATGTCTTATTGGTCAGTATGATGTCTTATTGGTCAGTATGATGTCTTATTGGTCAATATGATGGTCAATATGATGTCTTATTGGTCAATATGATGTCTTATTGGTCAGTATGATGTCTTATTGGTCAGTATGATGTCTTTTTGGTCAATATGATGTCTTATTGGTCAGTATGATGTCTTATTGGTCAATATGATGTCTTATTGGTCAATATGATGTCTTATTGGTCAATATTATGTCTTATTGGTCAGTATGATGTCTTATTGGTCAGTATGATGTCTTATTGGTCAATATGATGGTCAATATTATGTCTTATTGGTCAATATGATGTCTTATTGGTCAATATTATGTCTTATTGGTCAGTATGATGTCTTATTGGTCAATATTATGTCTTATTGGTCAGTATGATGTCTTATTGGTCAATATGATGGTCAATATTATGTCTTATTGGTCAATATTATGTCTTATTGGTCAATATGCCTGCCACATTGAAAATGATGTTATTGCTCCTTTTCAAGAATGAATAGTAATATCAGTAGGTGGTTTTCACTGAAAGACTTTTTGTGATGTCTAGTTGGTCATAAATGAACATGGTGCCAGACTGTTTTCAGATACGACTGCCACAAATAAAATCTTATTTTCAATCCTCCTCCTAGATGGCTATCATATTGACATGGTGTTTTCACCAACAGACTTATTATGATGTCTAATTGATACTAAATAGATATGGTGCCAGCCTGATAATGAATATAGTCATCATGGCATCCATCTTTGTTATCACTGCACCTCGAAAATGAAGTTTCCACCAGAAGACTTCTTTTAATGCCTTGATGGTCCTAAATGAAAACGGTATAAAATTGACATCCAATATATGAATCACAGCAGTTAATTTTTAAATCTTGTTATCAGTGTAGAATATCAAAGATGGTTTCAGCACTCAGCATTTAAAAGGAAGAAGACTCATTTTCTTCAAGCCTTATGATTACTGAATAAAACAAAGCCTTATGATTACTGAATAAAACAAAGCCTTATGGTTACTGAATAAAACAAAGCCTTATGGTTACTGAATAAAACAAAGCCTTATGGTTACTGAATAAAACAAAGCCTTATGATTACTGAGTAAAACAAAGCCTTATGATTACTGAATAAAACAAAGCCTTACGATTCCTGAATAAAACAAAGCCTTATGATTAGTGAGGTATAACATTTATCATCATTTGTACCAGATGAGTAATACAGGTCCTTCCCATATGCACACATAGTTTCCCAAAGACATGGGATTAAATATTCTTGGTCTTTCTGATAGATCCTTGGAATATGATTCTTTCTAGGTTCACAAATAAAGGTCATTCATTAAAAACAAGATGATTGTCTTTGAGAATTAAGAGGTCTTACATTGTCTTTTTTTATAACAGATTAATTTAGTACATTTATCAACATCATGTTTTTATTTAAAATGTATGATACCTCACAGTAGCCAGGCCTAGGTTGATCTGATGGCAGGATTCTAACCCACACCTATTTGGTCACAAATCCTGCATGTTCACCATGGTGTCACCATGGGTCCTAATTCTACTTCTTTTCTAATAATAGAGTATGCATTAGCTGTTGATTGACATATCTTACTGTATGAATGGGATCATGCACTTTATTTTGCATTGACTACAAACACTTATTTCTTCGTGATGGCTATGGTGTTCTTTCTGTACATATAATCCCTTGAAAGGTCACAGTGAATCTTTAAGTGAGCCTCATCATTAGATTCCTGTGGTAGCATGTATTGATCAGAACGTGTTGGCTTTTTTATTTTATAAAGCTGTCATGATATTCTAATTAATACTTTCAGGTTGCAAAATTCCAAGATTGATTACTATATATTGATAAATATTTAATACCAGATATTTGGGTTTTTCAGCACGTCAAACTACATCCAGAAGTCATAACAAAAATGATCGCTCAGAGTTGCTTAACCAAGCTGAACCAATTGACTACACTGGAGGAAGCAGCACTGATCTGATAGATGAGTACATGAATCGTTCTGATACAGTTGGTGGATACCAGTCTCAGGCTGTAGTTCACAATGAGACTAGCCGCCCCATTGGACGACCTCCACCAAGAGGAATTTTTGATGATGTGTGATGACAAATCGATTAGTGCCATTTAGTCATATCATTCCATGTTAGATAAATAAAGAATATATTGTGAAAATACTCTTTTCATGTTGTTGTAATAAATATTGTATATAGTCTTTGGATACCTAATTATATGTGCATGAAATCTATGTTCCTATTGTATCAAGTCATAAAAAGATGCTTTTTTACAGCATGCAGATTTTTTTCTGAGTTTTTGATGAACAAATTTGGTTGATTAAACTGTTGTCATCATGATTTGGTTCTGTCCATCTGCCCATCCATCTAGAAAATGTTTTGGAAGATTATACAGAAAAACTCAGCATAGACAAATATAACTTGATTGTAATGTTTATGTCCTTATGTAGTTGATGCGACTTGATTTTCAGGCCATTCCAGAAGTTTTTAAATTAATTTGCATTTTCCAATTTTTTTATACTTGTACTGTTTGTTTTAGCAAAATTCTTGTTAGCAGTTAAACAAAAACTGCCTGAGGTAGAAAAATTTGATTTTGTAGGCATATTTGTATTCATATAATGACCTGATTAGATTTTTAAGCTAATACAGTGATTTTTCATTATTGTTATTTTTACACATTTTTAAACTTTTTGGACAGACTTTGTGACACAATCCTTGTTAGCAAACACCACTTGAGGTAGCCATATTAAATTTTGAGTGCATGTTTATATTTATTAAAAAATCACCTAATTGGATTTTCATGCTATTATAGAAATCTGTCCAATTTAAAAAAAAAAAAAATTAAACTTAGACTATCTAATTAGAATGTCTGCAGTGGGGCATATGTATCTTTACAAACACATACTGTTTTTGCTAAATATCTGTAATGCTTACTTATCACACACACACACACATCGTAACATATCTGCTTTTGCATAATGTGCCGGTGGATCAGATTTTATGCTATTTTTGAGCCTCTATAGTGATATAACAATCATTTTAACATCTGAGCCCATTAATTTACAACCTAGATTAGGGTCAATATTAAAGTCCTTCATTATTATAAGATGGGCGGTCTCTTAACTTTATGATTTCAAGTGAACAGGCCTTATCTGCCTGTATAATATGCAATGACAGACTTGGGTATATGCTCTTCTCTGTTGAATTTGAACATTATGTAGGTAAATGCTGTATAAAGTGACAGAGGGTTTCAGTTCTCTGACCTACAGCAGGTATCATTCATTTCAGCAGGATCAGTGGATATACCCTTCCATATTTTTGATAGATTCCATCCACTCTTCCGAAATGATAACTAAAAACCTTGATGACACAAAAGGTTCAGTTATTATTTTCAGCAGGTAAATGAATATCAGGTTCAGTTAGTTGTATAGCTTACAGCAGGTGACAGTAGATACCAAAATCTTGATACCAATTGGCCATCTTTGCAAGTTAGTGTGTGCAATTTTTTGTTGCTAGGTATAATGGGTGTACTGGTATTATGTTCTCCTTTGCACAAATTTAATTGATATAGGAGTAAATTACTTGAAGTATAACAGTATCACAGTTTTATCCATTATGTGCTGCATGGTATATCTATTAAACTATGTTAAAAAGGACTTAGTTTTCCCCATTGCAGGAAGCAAATTGGTACTAGAATGTTCCCATTTATAATTGTAGTAAGTTCATACTGAAATAATCCTGATATAATACTGAAATGTCACGCCATTATATACCTCTAAAAAATGTAAGAAATCATCAGGGTTTGGAATATGAGGTCATTGAAGTCTATTTTCTGTTATTATGATGACTAGATTAAAAAACTGGCATTCATAAAACATACAGTTTATAAATTCTGTATTACATACTATCAGATGCAAACTTGTGGCATGTTTTATTCACCTTATTTGATAGATTCAATATTGTTACATCAGAAATATTCATGTAGAATTTAATCTTCTTATTGTTATTGTTGGAAACAAACTTGCATAAAATTAAATCCACCATTTTGTATAGGTTGTGAAATGTTCTCTTCACAAAATCCTCTAGTTACTTCCAGACCCCAAAATTGTGTATATGTCTGCTTTAAGAGTTAGTAAATAATGATGTTGAACATGATCCTTTTCAGACCGAAAAAGTATTTTTCCATTGACTTGATTGCTTTTTACTCTTTCTTTATCAGGCATAAGAAGTATTGTTAATTTTATTGGTTAAAAAGATCTTTTTATAATATAATACCTATTTATTACATAAAATTCTTATTGTCTGTATGGGCACATCAGCACATTCAGTGTTCTATCATGCCAGGGCAATTTGAGTTACGTGCCTTGCCTAGAGACATATGATGTGGCTGAGTCAGTACCTTGCATAGAAATACATGAGGGTGTTCTGGGCAAAATCTGAAATCGGATCTATCTTGTTACAAGTTTGGCATTCTAACCCACAGAGCCATTGCAGTTCCAATATTTTTTACTTGAACAGTGAAATACCATATACTCTCTATTTTCATTTGAATGCAAAACTGCAAAAATGCAATGCAGATGTTGTTAACCAGGACATAGGAAAATTCACCAGATCTATTCTCGTAATTACATATATTTCATCTTGTATGTTTGTCTTTTTTTTTCGAATTTTTTTTATTTATTGTTTCTTTGTTTCTCACAATGATCAGTGTTCACTGATTTGGTTTGGGGAGTTTAATGCCATTTTCTGCACGTGACAGGCTGGCAATACATTGCAGCTTGTTTTTTAAAATTCTAAGTTGATACATATTTGTTGCCTATTTGATCAGTGTTCTCAGACCATTTAACATTATATCATAAGATTTAAATGTATAGCTGAAAGTGCTATACAAGTATATCTAGAGTATGCAAAATGTTTTGCATACAGTTTCAATAACATATGGAATATTGTAAACAATATTAATAAATAATCACATGTGAAGATGACAGACACACTCAAATCCTTTGTGACCTCTTGGTGCCAGTGAAAAGGTCATGTTGAATTATTTTAATAATAAATGAACAAAATTAATACTTCATACATGAATTGTTCTAAAGACTGTTTCTTGATGGGTTTTTGTATAGACAGGTTTTTGATAAGTGTGTTCTAAACAATGTCTGATCCTATAGTTTTGTGCTATAGACAAGGTTTTTTATCAGTAGATGCACTGTTTATTAAATGATAAATGATATTGGTAACTTAGTTTTTCTCTAGTATTTAGAGATAAATGATGGTGTTCATAGGATCTAGGTTTCCATTTTTAACTGTAATATGTTGTTTGCTGTCAATTTGAGAAAAGGATTTAGTTTCAACTAGTAATAAGGGAAGACAGCAAATAAGAACAAACTGGCCTTTAAACAAATGCTGCCATCAGATATGGCTGCTGCTTCTAAAAATAGAAAATCTTTTAATAATGTCTTTTAAAAAGTCATTTTACAGAATGTGACCAAATTTAACATAAAGCATCATTGCTTGAAAGTAAAGAAACCATTTCCACCACTTTTTATGTATAAAAAAGTCTTTGTACAGATTCTGACCAAATCCAAAAGAAGGCCTTTCAGTATTTAAAGGTCACCGGCCATACTCCAACATTTTCCTATTTATATCAGATTTGCATTACATGATTAAAAATAGTTGCACACAAAAAACAAAAAAATTATCAAGGGTAAAGAAGAAATAATAATTTAATTACTCAAAATAGAAGTATACAACGCTGTTACTTACCTTAGTTACGATTTCCCACCTATAGAAGATGCAGCCGGAAATTACGTACATTTATCCTACAAGACGAAGTACATGCTTCTTGTTGTCGAAAAATTAAACACTATAAACTGTGGATAGGGAATATTTTAGGTGAAACTAATGAAAACTAATTTACTGTTCAGCCTTATATTGGTATGCATGCACGACGCACTAGATTGTGTCGCTTTCAAAACTGTTCCATTGTTTCAATTTATTTTGAAAATTCCTGTTAATACAGGTAAAAAGAATCAATGCTGGCTTCCCTGTGTTGGCAGACTTTATAAAAAAAAAAAAAGATGAAAGAAATCGGCACACTTAAAGAATCCAAAGGAACTAAACTTGACTTCCTTTTGTCAGCCGACTTCAGAAGAAAAAATCGGCACACTAAAAAGATACCAAAGTCAATTTTCCGGGTTTGGTTTGCATTGTAATAAAATAACCTATGTATTTGATATTGTCGGTAAGTTTAAACAATGAGTTTATTGCTCCATGCCAGTTGTGTTTATCACCCGGGCTTCTATTTGTTTGCCATATGTAATCATAATTGATGTTTGCAGGGCAAATATTATACGCAATAATAACTTGCTTTAATAATACTTTTGTAATCCATGCTAGCAAAAAGATTATCATTTGCACTCACATTGAATGTATTTTAAAATATAGATTACTTTTTTATTGGCGTGATACCAACTTATAGTTAACCTGGATACAATACAATCTGGGTCAGTTTGCAATAAGTAACTTATCATGCATAAAGGCAGGTGCCTTCAAACAATCGGTTGATACTTTCATCTCATTTGCGATTTTGTTATTTGACATAAGTGATACACACTACACTAAGAATGCATATACAAGCCGGCATCCACTACATATACGGAGTTCGTGGATATATATTTTTTTAAAATAATTTTTGCATGATGAAAAAGAAGGAATTTATGATAACAATGCAAGGTTAATTTCTTTCAATTTATTTTCAAACAAGTTTATGTTTATCAATTTATTTTGTACCGTGGTGGTGGGGGGGCACAAATTAAACACAAAATTATTTCCTTTCTAATTTGTACGGAATAATGGAGCAGATATGATTGACGATATTGACCAGTAATGACAAGCTTTCAATTTATGCGTGCAGACACTAAGACAACTTGAAAAATAAAAACAAACAATAAAATTAACTGGTAAGAGCTTAATATTGCAGCAACTAAATACTGACAAAATGCTCAATATTATTCTTTCTCTCTCTCTCTCTCTCATGTGTAATCTAGTATGTATTGTATGCAGCTGTGTTACAACATGAAGCCTAAAATTAAGTATATTTGTTATAATATCTCATGTACACTACCCTTAGCAAAATGTATACGCATTATGTAGAATATTATCTGTTACGTATTTTTGTTTTATAAATGATTATGGATAATTTGATTGGAAGACTTAAATTGAGAATTTCATTGTGCAGATGCATATATTTCTTAGCATAAAAAAATGTATATAAATATTTTAATTAGATCAAGCAAGATATGTCAGTTTGTGTTTTCTCTCATAAATATGTACGTTACGAAGTATGATTATTTTCTTTCAAAGAATATCAAAATAGTTTGTTTAAATTTAGTTTTTTTTCCCAAAACCTATCTTACATAGCATTTAATTTTTTGTTGAAGAAAAAGAACGTACAAACTATTGTTAAGTTTGGCTGAATTGTATTTTGAGTTGGACCTTATTGTTTTTGGGTCAAATTTACTATAATCCGGCATAAATGATACAACTTTCCCATCCCTCCCCTATTCAGTCCCACAGATTAAATACACTTTTTTCTGGTAAACATGGTTTTTCGGAAAAAGAAAGAACGCTTTTTCCCCATCATCACTCTCTTGGTTACATCCATATGCAACACATTGCACCATATTTGCTGTACAAAAGCACGATCATACACCATATCACATAGACATTTATGTGGGGAAATTAAGCACTTGAATGGCTAGGTTGAATAGAAGGGATAAATGTACGTCATATCCAGTTTTGGCACGCAGAAACTACCAATTGTTTACGGAGATTGCCGATTAATTTTTTCATTTTATAAAGCAGAGTTTTAAGTCTAATTAAACATTTTTATGGTGTGCATACATAACCAATGCCATTTGTTTATAACTATAATAATATCACACGTTTGTACAATATAAGTGGCAGGTGACCTTTAACAAATGATGTTGATGTACCAGTATAAAAACTGAAGAAACCTTGAAACAGCTGTTTTTATAACATATGCAATGAGTGGTATTTGAAGAAATTTTTTACATTTTTTGGCCATCTGCACTTGCATTTGGTTCTTGTAGATGTTGGCCAAGTGAGAACCACTTGGGCCTCTTGTTACACTAAAGTTCGTGTTGAAAAGTTTTGAAAGTCATATTTAGTCAAGATATAGGGTTTGCAGACAAGGCATTGGTCAGCAAAAGCCTGGTTTACTTGGAGTTTGAAGTAAACATCTTTCGAATCATGAAATTGGTGACTGTGTTAAGGTCTTTCTAAATCAAGATAAACTTTCCACGTACATGTATGTCAATCTTTGTATAAGAAGTAGATCTCTGAAAAAGTTTTTTTTTACATTTGATCTCAGAAAATGCAGTTGGTTGTGACCATTTTTAAGGGACCAAATTTCAATACAGTTTTTTGAAATGTGATATTGTAATGTTAAAGTTTTGTTTCATATCGATTGGAATTGTTATAATTTGCAGTTAGATGTAAATTGGAATGTAAATCGATTGGAATCGTTATATATTATTTAGATTTAGTCATGAATGATACTTCCTGCAGTCAGCAGTGTCTTAATCTGTGTAAAATGGATTTTCACTACAATGAATAAAACACTAGAGATCATACTTGCAATAAGGGATGTTTATATCTAATCGAATTGCATTAAAAAAATTGGATGTTTTCTCAGTAGCAGAAATGTGGAATTATTGTTAGTATGTTTATTTATTTATAATGACTGCCTGCTGCAAATTCTGTACAACGTGTACTTGTGTTCAAGTCAGAACCGAATGCAAACAGTATAAACCATGATCTGCCATTGTGTAATGGGCTAGTATATCCATGTTTGGGTCCATGTTTTTGTTTCATTAGTCCTGATAAACTGCGTTGAGCCAGATCTACCAGTACAGTGTGCAAAAGCAGATATGAATCTCTGCAAATTGAAGTTGACCCAACTTAAGTTTACACAACAGTCATTGTGAGCATTACATGATTACGTGACTTGTATGTGAGTATATATGGTAGTTTCAGATCTGCCATCGTAAATTTGAGGTCCATGCTGTTCATTCTGCTGAGGATTTTGAAGCACACTGCAGAGAGACTGATCACCTGACAAAACACTCTGGCAGGCCTGTGACTATGCTAATAACAGTAGGGTGTGATGTATGTATGGATAAATATGGTTATTTCACTGCTAGTATTGTAAAGCTTAAGCATGGTCTGACAGTGAGACAGAAAGGTCTTTACAGTTTAGTTCTTTGTTTGTGGCTGTTGTTGGAATAAACACAGCACATACTCACATGTAAGTCAGATCCAACTGCGTAGATCCAGGTCTGCCATTGTTTAATGTGCCAGTAAAGCTGGATCCATGGAGTCTGTTAGGATTCATAAGTAGAATAAACACCATAAACCTTGGTCGGCTGGCACATTATGCAATGTCAGACTTTGATCTGCTGGCACATTATGGAATGTCAGACCTTGATCTGCTATCACGTTATACAATGTCAGACCTTGATCTGCTGGCACATTATGCAATGTCAGACCTTTATCTGCCAGCATATTATACAATGTCAGACCTTGATCTGCTGGCATATTATGGAATGTCAGACCTTGATCTGCTATCACATTATACAATGTCAGACCTTGATCTGCTGGCACATTATGCAATGTTAGACCTTGATCTTCTGGCACATTATGCAGTGTCAGACCTTGATCTGCTGGCACATTATGCAATGTCAGACCTTGATCTGCTGGCACATTAAGCAATGTCAGACCAGAGTCTATATTATTTGCAGTTGGACCCAGCTTATAAGTGAGTTTGTACAGTAGACCAGTAAAATGAAGAAGAAAAACAGGCTTTTGAGCAATTGATTTGTGTGTCATTTCACAATGGATCATTTATATGGAAAGAGGGGTATATGGAAAATACAAAGAAGTATCACAAATAATTAAGACTGATATCCATTATTTATATCTGCATTATTATCATATTATTGTTATTATTGTAACATCCTTTTGAGTGCACATTTCTTTGAGTGCATATTTATTCTGCAAGTAAGTAAAAGAAAACTAGAGCTATGCAGGGATAAGAAATACATTATTCTACTTAAGTAATTGAAAGGCACAGTGGTGAAAGGATTTCCCAAAGTACTTAAGTGTTAAAAGCATCTGTAATCTATTTCTCCCTGTATTTTTTACATATATTTTCTTCCATGCTGTGTAATATATTAAAATGATATATTAGTCAAGTCTTAGGATCACTTAATGTTCTAATTAAATGTTTCTATGCTTGTATTACATCATAATATTAGTGCTAGTATTGTTGTTGTCATGGCGATTATAATTACAAATAGATGAGCCATGCATGACATAGATATTGTTCTCTTTGAAAATGTTTATGTATTTATTATTTAAAAATGATTTGCTATCTAATTGAAGTTGATCAGATTACTGATACTACTATACATGCAGTCATTTACACAAGGGCCACTTCATTTCGTGTGTCTAAATGATTGAAATCTCACTGTGGAGTTCGGCAGGACTGCAAAACAGCTCTGATGTTTGGATTGATGTCCCTATCAAGTCAGCTGAGATCTGATTGAAAACTTTGGTTTACATTTGGCTTTGCTCACTATTTTATGCAGAGTCATGAGTTTGAGATTCACATGTGTCATGATGAACACAATTTAGATAAAACTAGGACATTGTGATATGGATTTCACACAATTAAGGAATCTGTGTTAATGTTGGAGTGTAGCTCATTGTCTTTGATACAACAATTAGCACACATATCACATCAACTTTATATTAAGTATCTTTAAAAAAAACTTCTGAGACAAAACTATGTCATTGTGACCTAGATTTCATATTCCAGAGACTTGCATTACACTGTGTTTAATTCAGAAATTCAGATTATCCATCAAAAAGTCATGAAATTTGAGGAGATAAGATGCAGATGCATCCAGTACTTCACCATTTTGACAAACTAGTTTGAAATTCAGCCATATCGTCACTGGCATTTTCAATACCGTTATTACTGATTAGTTTAAAATTCAGCAATATAGTCCGTGGCATTTTCTTCATTTGGTTTTGCCATGTGTAATGTCAAATTTTGTTAACACTGTTAATAAATGTCATCATTTTTTGACTTGCACTTATGAATAAATATGATTGCACTCATGTACTGAAGTTGATTGTTTTTGTTATTTCATCAAAACTTTCCATTTAGTTGTGAAATCAATGAAATATCTAAACTTACCTGACAGTATACAGCATGGACTTTTGTTAGATACTTTTAAACACTACAAATGCTTGCTCATCTTTCTCTCTTTTTACCCATCAGTCTCTGTCTAAAAAGATGATTTCTCAGTTAAAAGACAGTCCAGATAATGCAACTAGAAAACATTAGTTGTCATATATTGGGGTTAATGAGACAGCAAAATGACAATTATTGGTCACATGAAGCATGTGGTTTTTGTAAACAGATGGTCTGTAGTGTGGAGGTAGTTACTAGACCAGGTTTGAATGGTCAATCAGATTTTTTGCAAGTAACTTAGTTACCTTTGAAAAAATATGAGAAAACAAATTAATCCTTATGCATAACCAGTATGTATAGCTTGACATTAAAAATAACTAATCATGGTAAGGCCATGTTATCCTCATAACCAAGTACTTTGTTTATCATGGTAAGGCCATGTTATCTTTCTAACCAAGCTCTTTGTCTGCCTAGCATGGTAAGGCTATGTTATCTTCATGACCAAGTACTTTGGGTGGGTATCGTGGTGAGGCTATGTTATCCTTATAACCAAGTACTTTGTGTTTCATGGTTAGGCCATGCTGTCTTCCTAACCAAGCACTTTGTCTGCCTGTCATGGTAAGGCTATGTTATCATAACCAAGTACTTTGTGTATTATGGTAAGGCCATGCTATCTTCCTAACCAAGCACTTTGTCTGCCTAGCATGGTAAGGCTATGTTATCCTCATAACCAAGTACTTTGTTTATCATGGTAAGGCCATGTTATCTTTCTAACCAAGCTCTTTGTCTGCCTAGCATGGTAAGGCTATGTTATCCTCATGACCAAGTACTTTGGGTGGGTATCGTGGTGAGGCTATGTTATCCTTATAACCAAGTACTTTGTGTATCATGGTTAGGCCATGCTATCTTCCTAACGAAGCACTTTGTCTGCCTGCCATGGTAAGGCTATGTTATCCTCATAACCAAGTACTTTGTGTATCATGGTAAGGCCATGCTATCTTCCTAACCAAGCACTTTGTCTGCCTAGCATGGTAAGGCTATGTTATCCTCATGACCAAGTACTTTGTTTATCATGGTAAGGCCATGCTATCTTCCTAACCAAGCACTTTGTTTATCATGGTAAGGCCATGCTATCTTTCTAACCAAGCTCTTTGTCTGCCTAGCATGGTAAGGCTATGTTATCCTCATGACCAAGTACTTTGGGTGGGTATCATGGTGAGGCTATGTTATCCTTATAACCAAGTACTTTGTGTATCATGGTATGGCCATGCTATCTTCCTAACCAAGCACTTTGTCTGCCTGTCATGGTAAGGCTATGTTATCCTCATAACCAAGTACTTTGTGTATCATGGTAAGGCTATGTTATCCTCATAACCAAGTACTTTGTGTATCATGGTAAGGCCATGTTATCTTCCTAACCAATCACTTTGTCTGCCTGTCATGGTAAGGCTATGTTATCCTCATAACCAAGCACTTTGTGTATCATGGTGAGGCTATGTTATCCTCATAACCAAGTAATTTGGGTATCATGGTGAGTCTACGTTATCCTCATAACCAAGTACTTTGGGTGGGTATCATGGTGAGACTATGTTATCCTCATAACCATGTACTTTGGGTGTCATGGTAAGGCTAAGTTATCCTCATAACCAAGCACTTTGGGTGTCATGGTAAGGCTACGTTATCCTCATAACCAAGAACTTTGGGTGTCATGGTAAGGCTACGTTATCCTCATAACCAAGGACTTTGGGTGTCATGGTAAGGCTACGTTATCTTCATAACCAAGGACTTTGGGTGTCATGGTAAGGCTACGTTATCCTCATAACCAAGGACTTTGGGTGTCATGGTAAGGCTACATTATCCTCATAACCAAGGACTTTGGGTGTCATGGTAAGGCTACGTTATCCTCATAACCATGGACTTTGGGTGTCATGGTAAGGCTACGTTATCCTCATAACCAAGTACTTTGGGTATCATGGAAAGGCTATGTTATCCTCATAACCAAGTACTTTGGGTATCATAGTAAGGCTACGTTATCCTCATAACCAAGTACTTTGGGTATCATGGAAAGGCTATGTTATCCTCATAACCAAGTACTTTGGGTATCATAGTAAGGCTACGTTATCCTCATAACCAAGTACTTTGGGTATCATGGAAAGGCTATGTTATCCTCATAACCAAGTACTTTGGGTATCATAGTAAGGCTACGTTATTCTCATAACCAAGTACTTTGGGTATCATGGTATGGCTATGTTGTCCTAACCAGGCACTTTGATCAAGGTACAGCTATCAGTCCTTCTAACCAAACACTTTGATAATTATAAGGCTATGTTAACTTTCTAACTGAGTACTTTGCATCTGTTGTGACACATGATGAAATATTATGTTATGGAAGTCTAATTTAATGTACTTTTTAAATGGTCTCAGTTAAATTCATATTTGTTTTCCCAGATTAAGCTTTTGTAAATGTAAATATGATTTTTTTATTACCTCAGAAAGTGTTAAAATATTGTATGTTTTTGTGATATCTGAGTAAAATTACTGAACTCTCCTGGATAAAGTGGGAAATCAGTTTTCACCTATTAATTTATACAGAAGTTAGTGTACAGACACATTAGAATGTAATATTGCATAGCTGCAGACAAAGGATTACAATTTTGGAATGTGATTGCAACGTGCAGAAATTTATGAATTTTAAAACATATCTGTGTTTAGTTTTGTGAGGTTAAATATGTTTCAGCACATGATAGGCTATACATGATGGCCAGTACATTTAGTGGAGGAGAACCCTTGGAAAACCAACTACTTAATTAATGGGAAGCTACTGGCGAACATTCTTACATACCCAATTTGGTTAAGCCGAGACTTAAATTAGAACAGAGAGAGGTGAGATGTATGAGTGATCTGTAATGGTGAGCACTTTAGACCACTCAGCACATAGTGATCAAACAAACATTTTACAGGATATATAGCATCGACCATGCAAACATTTTATGGGATATATAAGAAATCAGCTTTACAGCCATTTGATGGGATATATAAGATATCAGCTTTACAGCCATTTGATGGGATATATAAGATAACAGTTTTACAGCCATTTGATGGGATATATAAGATATCAGCTTTACAGCCATTTGATGGGATATATAAGATAACAGCTTTACAGCCATTTGATGGGATATATAAGATATCAGCTTTACAGCCATTTGATGGGATATATAAGATATCAGCTTTACAGCCATTTGATGGGATATATAAGATAACAGCTTTACACCCATGTTATGGGATATATGATATCAACCATGGTATATACTGGTAACATATAAAAAAAATCAAAATAAAAAAAATTGTCAACATGTCATCATAACAGTAGTATCACATGAAATTCCGACCTCACCCCGCTCCCCCCAAAAAGTTGAATGACAATTTGCTCTCCCATCCCCCCAAACTGTCCTACACCAGCAAATCGAATTTTAAAATATGCAATTTAATGTTTTCTAAATTAGAAAAGTACCTGATTGCATGTGTTAAATATTAGTTATAATTCAACAGATGTGCAAAACTTGAATGATGCCAGTCTAATTTAGCAATAGATAGTGCAAATTCTATTACATTTTAATATCCTACTCTGTGCTGGTGGGAAAAAAAGTAACACTTTTGGCACACATTTTTGATTGTCTGAATTAATTTGTTTTCTTTTCTCATAGTAGAGAAAAGTTGAATATGATAGCAGATTGTAGGACATACCACTTTCTGGTGGTGGCGTTAGCAGATTGTAGGACATACCACATTCTGGCAGTGGCATTAGCAGATTATAGGAAATGCCACATTCTGGTGGTGGCATTAGCAGATTGTAGGGCATACCACATTCTGGCAATGGTATTAGCAGATTTTAGGACATACCACATTCTGGCAGTGGCATTAGCAGATTGTAGGACATACCACATTCTGGTGGTGGCATTAGCAGATTATAGGACATACCACATTCTGGCAGTGGTATTAGCAGATTATAGGACATACCACATTCTGGCAGTGCCATTAGCAGATTGTAGTACATACCACATTGTGGCAGTGGCATTAGCAGATTATAGAACATACCACATTCTGGCAGTGGCATTAGCAGATTGTAGGACATACCACATTATGGCAGTGGCATTAGCAGATTATAGGAAATACCACATTCTGGCAGTGGCATTAGCAAATTGTAGGACATACCACATTCTGGCAGTGGCATTAGCAGATTCTAGGAAATACCACATTTTGGCAGTGGCATTAGCAGATTGTAGGACATACCACATTCTGGCGGTGGCATTAGCAGATTGTAGGACATACCACATTCTGGCAGTGGCATTAGCAGATTATAGGAAATACCACATTCTGGCAGTGGCATTAGCAGATTGTAGGACATACCACATTCTGGCGGTGGCATTAGCAGATTATAGGACATACCACATTAGCGTGGTGGCATTTGCAGATTATAGGAAATACCACATTCTGACAGTGGCATTAGTAGATTGTGGGACATACCACATTCTGGCGGTGGCATTAGCAGATTATAGGACATACCACATTAGCGTGGTGGCATTTGCAGATTATAGGAAATACCACATTCTGACAGTGGCATTAGTAGATTGTGGGACATACGTATCACTTTCTGGTAGTGGCATAAGGTTAATGCCAAGCTTCAGTATCAATATTTATATTTAAAATTTGTACGATATACATATACGGGTACGTTCACAAGAACAGTTCACAGCCCTGCTGTTCTATTTAGCCAGTTACAACAGGCATTCACTGCAGAAAATAATAATATTCCTATACCAAACAATCGACATAGTCCGTATTCTTTAGTGCCTGATACAACCACAAATGAGAAAGGCATTCTCAAAATTCTACCCTACCCACCCCCAAGTTAATGTGACCTGATAAAATGCATGGAAGAGTTTAACATCTGATTGGAAAGAAGCAAATGTCTACCTGTGTTAAACATTGAAAGGTACGAGCAAATTAATTATAGGCCCATCTAATACGTATCACATGTAAACAAGTGGAGCACATAGATAGCTCCATAATGAATAGTTTAGAAAAGAACAATTTCTTGTGTGACAAAACATGGTTTTGAATCTAAAGGTTCGCGTCACAACCAAATGGTAGACTTTTTAAATGAAATTGCCATAGACAACAATTCAAATATCCAAACTGACATTATAATTATAGACTTTGCTAACACATTTAAAAAGGTACATCACAAAAGACTTTGACATAAATTAGATTGTTACAGCATAAATCCCAAAGTAACATCATCGGTCTAAGACTTTCTACAGGGTTGGACACAGAAGGTTGTTCTCTATGATAAATAGTCTCGGTGTTGACTCTAATGTTGCTCAGGGCATTGTCCTTTGTCCGATCCCCTTCCTAGTCAACATGCATGTCTTTAATGGATGCGTTAGTGATTTTCCCACTCATCAAATGTCGGCCGCTTTGATAAGCATCCTTCTATCAAACTTGGGAAGGTCTAGTGATGAATAGACTCTTCGGCTAACGTGATAAGACTCATGGTACCTGATGTATATAAAGGCAAAAGTTGAGTTTATTGAGGATTTTGACGTTTATTGTCCTCAAAGCAAGAAAGTAAGACAACATACGAGAAGGTATAGATAATATCTGGGTAACTATTATAAAAAGTGGGCTAGTGAATGAAGAAGGCTTTCCATAACACTAATGATACTAAAAATGATAAAGGGAATACTTATGCATTCTTGTACGCATGCGTAAGTGCCAGTGCTTGAGAATATGTATATGGCACTAATACCAATCTCCAGGTAACTGGAGTACAAACAGTAAGGGGATTGTATGCTACCAAATCTGTAAATAAATTTGTGTATGACACACAACCCCCTTTATAAGCCATGTTACCTTCAACATACGTGTAGCACTACAACATTATTTGCTGCCAATATTATTTTCTATTACAAATCTCCGTTCCTAATATGCTTGTGTTTTCCTGTTCCTATGAATGTTTTAAAATGTAAGCAAGATTTCGTGTTCACACACACAGTTACACACTTGAACACATAAATATAAATAAGATATAAACTTTTATCTTTTCTTTGCTCTCAAAAACTGCCTCTTTCGCTCTTCACAAGCGTGCGCTCAAGATAAAAATATACATTTCTTCTATTCTTTTTTTTTTTGTTACCTTAGTTCTGCCTCCATCTCTGTCTTCACGCACACACACACACACACACACACACACTATATGTCAATATATATGCACTCAGTAGCCAATGTCCCATGACATACGTTTCCTGACTTTCAATGTAAAAAGGAAGGAAAGAAAATCTCTCTTGCACGCATAGCTTGCTTGGAACTACAATTTGTGCATTATGCCAAATCTTCAAAATTTCCTTGTGTAGCTGGCAGTTAATGTGCGAACGACCGACAGCGACATTTTCCCAAAATAAATCTTAGGTGTTCGGAAGTAAGTTCATTTTCGCCAGTCTGAAATATATGGGTTTGTTATAGCCTTGATTATAAAGGAAGTTGAAAGTGGTATAACTTTCACAATTCGGTCAAGGAATTCAAGTCCCTTAAAACATGCGCGAAGAAATATTTCTTTGTCTTCGGAACATCTAGAAGTTTAGACTATGCTCCTGGTTTGCGACAGAGAGTGTACTCGTTGCCAATATACATTTCAGCTTTCGTCAGAAGTTTTCAACATTTTATTTAGCTCTTGCCATATTATGTACAATACAAGGTCTGTCTTAACGAAAAATGCATGCAAAACATCTTGTCACTCTCGTAAGACAGTCTTTCCGTGCAAAAACAATTAACTTTTTAGTAGAATTTTATCCTACTCCCCTTCCTAGAAGGTAAATCACCATCTGAAATGTAGTTCTACTTTCTACACAGAACTAACGGTGGATTTATCCTTGAGAAAGAATATTTTTTTTTTATATTTTATAGTTGAACATGGTTATCAGGATTTTACATGTCCTCCTAAATACGTCACTACCTGACCTGGTTTTTATGGGGTATTACCTTAAATTGTTTTGCATTCTAATATTTACATATTTTCGCTTACTTAAATAACTACGCACATGTGTGCACACACATACACATATATTTACAAATATTGTAACCGTTCAGGTGGTTAGTGCGTCCGCCTCGGATGCGGGAGGTCGTGGGTTCGATCCCCGGCCGAGTCATACCAAGGATTTACAAAAATGGTACTAACAGCTGACTCGCTTGGCGCTCAGCATTAAAAGGTTAGTGTTAGGACTGGTCGGCCTGGTGTCAGGATAATGTGACTGGGTGGGACATCATGCTACATGTTTGCGGCATGATGTTCCAATGCTAGACAACACTATAAACTGCCACACTGCAGACATCGTAGCGATATGACTGAAAAATTGTTAAAACTACGTTAAAAATTTAAATCACACACACTCACACACACACACACACACACACACACGTTGTACACAAAGACACACTCGCATACAAAGACCAAGGTGCTACTAAATTGCATGTTTGTCTTTGTTTGTAATACTATTTTTGTTGGCAGAAGCCAAAACTGAAAGTCATGAAAAGATAAAACAGCAATAAATAAGTTTTAATAAAAAGAGTCATGTGCCAACATATTTCCTCAACAGATAGGAGAACCATTTAATAACACAGAAGCATCATTTATAAACTGCTCCATCTAATTATGGAAAATTATTCTAATATGTGTGTTTATTGTTATTAATATTTACAAGCAGTTTGATTCCTATTATAAATAAATAAGATGCTAAAAAATATCCTTGGCGACAACCTCTGTCCGAATGAAGAAAATGTTGATAACTGTCGTTTATTCATGACACAACTTTTTTGCTGTATAGCAAAATACCCTGAACAAGTAACGAATTGATCCTCCAAAGTCAAAAGATTTCAGAGTATTTTCCACAAAGTCACATTCAACTAAGTCGAAGGCTTCTTCAAAGTCCGTCAATATGAAAGGAACAGATTCATTTCTTCTTTAAAATAGTGCATCGGGCAATACAAAATTCTTGTAATTTCACCAGTAGACCTCCCTTTTACAAATCCTTTTCGCAGTCACTAATAATAAAAGGGAGAAATTTTTGCCCCTATTAGCAACAGTGCCGATGAATTCTTGTAATCTGCACTAAGTAGTAAGATTCGTCTCCAGTTATTTAAATTCTAAATTGCCTGTCTTTATCTTCTTTTGGAGCGCAAGCAATGATTCTCTGAGACTGAAATGCTGAAATATGTCGCATATTGTATCCAGGGTTTAGAGATCTTAAAAGAAAACGGCCTTTTCCGAACGAACTTGTAGAATTCGACCGTAAATCCAAACTGGAACCAGCGCTAGTGTAATATTTCATATTTTTCATGTACTAAACCACATTTCTCAACGTTAGCCTACCGTAACATGAGTTTATTTAAAGACCTGCAAGCTTTTTTAATTATGGTTAAACAAGCGTTTATGAGTTTTAAAATTATTACTGATCTTGCTTTTTCTATATGTTTTTTAGAAAATTATTTCTGTTTTTGTAATATATCTTTTTTTTACCTACTACCCTTGTTCCATCGTCCATACGGACGCTGTAACCACTAGGCCATCGGAGCGGTTTTAATTCATTAGGAAAAGAGAAACAACACAAAACAAAACAATAAATGAGTTAATTGCCTCGGATGCGGGTAGTAGCGGGTTTGAACCCCGGCCGAGTCATAACAAAGACCTGTAAAAATGGTACTAACGGCTGACTCGCTAGGCGCTCGGCATTAAGAGTTACTGTTAGGACTGGTCGGCTTGGTGTCAGGATAATGTGACAGGGTGGGACATCTTGCTACATGTCTGCGACATGATGCCCTCGTGATAGACATCACTATAATCTGCCGCACTGCTGACATCGTAGCGATATGACTGAACTTTGTTTTAAAGCTACGTAACAAATCCAAATATCACACACACACACACACACACACACTGAATTAAGGAAATATTTTGGAATTTCTTCCCATCAGACTCGTACAACCATGGTTTTGATTGTGACATTGTATCATTTATCTCATTTTCTCCTTGTTTTTTGTTCAGTTCTTCCATAATAGCGGGATTGTTATTTTGATTCACTAAAAAATTTAAGGTGCGGGTTTCAGCTTAAAGTTTGCTTAAAGTTTGTTCCTCCTGTTCTGCCTTGGTTTTTTAATTGATTTTGACCTTACAATCATTTTAATGATTTGTAAAAAGAACAGTTGGTCATTAGAAGTTAATTGCACCTTTAGTGTGTTGTTTTTTTTTTTTTTTTTTTTTTTTTTTTTTTTTTTTTAAACCATCTTCGCATTAGTATTATCAGACCCTGCCCTAGGATGTGCTGGCCCCAAGGCAGTATGCGAGGCCCAAGGCAGCAAGCGATGAGCGCGGGATCCCAAGCAAAAAAAAAAAAACTGCATTGCGAGTTAGTTCGGGTCCCAAGTCGGTTGCCTCGTTCGCCGTGCACTAGCGCCGGGCCTGGGTATTAATTCTATTGTGATGGCTATATAGTAATTTTTTGGGTTTCAAAAGAATATATTAATTTTGCTTTATTTACTTATTATATTTCCAGTACCCAGAACCTGTAGGTAATGCAGATATAGGAACTGTAGTGTTATTGTTGAATGATCTGTTTAAAGGAATCATGCCCCCAGAGATTAAAAATTAGCCCAACCTTCTCCGTTTCACAAGGTTTGCCGGTCATCAATTAAATACTCTGCTCTCCGGATTGACTGTTCTTCATAGATCTAGTAAGTCAAGTTGATTTTTTATGTCCGGCATTGCTGTTCTGGCCATACAGTGTTTATCGTGCAAAGTATTATAAAAGTCAAGCTCCCTTGAACAAAATTCCAGTCACAACAAACAAAAACATAATAATTGTCAAAATTTAAAATATCCTCTTTCAAATTTGTAAAAACACTAACATGATCATTATGACCGTATACAATCACTAGCGGAAATTCCTATCCATTAAATGATAATTTGAAAAGAACACACACACACACACACACACACACACACACACACACACATATATATATATATATATATATATATATATATATATATATATATATATATATATATATATATATATTCAGAATTATTTCTAATCAGGATGGTAGCACTATTGCTCGATTTAAAAAAAAAATACTTATAAACCCATTCAGTCCCCTATTCCAATACTTTTCAATCTCAACTATGTGTCTCACGTAAACGTATAATGAATGATATATCCCAATAAAGATATACATCCGGTTTCTTCTACGCAGACGTGCTAGTATAACTATACAATTTGAACATGGAGAGAGTGAAGTTTATGCACAACAAAACAATACTGAATTGTACGAGAAATGATTTAATACATGCATTGTAAGACGTACATGATACACAAGTATCTATAGGCATTCGTCTCTCACTCACTCTCCCTTTCTCTCAAACATGGCACTATTGATTATTACCAATGTCCTACATCAAACTCATAACCAAAATAGCATCAATACTAAATTTAAAATTCAAAACTAGTTGGATCTGTCTGTGGGGGCTACTCATGGGCTAGAATCTGAATGTAAATGACTGATTCACAGTCAGTGCTAGGCTGATCCCAGCATTACAGTGTTCTCTGGACTGGTCCCAGCTCAAGTATAATTGGTGCTAGGCTGCTCCCAGCTCAAGCAAAATATGTGCTAGACTGATCCCAGCATTCGAGTATATTCTGGGCTAATCCTATCTTCAAATAAATCTATGCTAGGCTGATCCCAGCAAATTATTATGTATTATGGGCTGATCCCAGCTCAAGGATAACTGGTGCTAAGCTGATCCCAGCATTAAAGTGTAATCTTGGCTGATCCCAGCTTCCGTAGACTGTGCTAGACTGGTCCCAGCTTTTAAGTGTATTCTGGACTGATCTCAGCTTAAGTAGACTATGTGTTAGGCTGATCCTACCATGAAAATGTATTTTGGGCTGATCCCATCTTAACTAAATCCATGCTAGGCTGATCCCCGCATAAGAGTGTATTACGGGTTGAACACATATTCGTCGAATAGAGCCGGGCTGACCTCAGCATGAAGAAAATATTTTTTTATTTTTCTTATTAAAACTGTAAAAGAAATGTATTTAACGGGCATGACCTTTACGTTATTAGTATAGCTTATGAATATCCGATTGGGGAAAAATGCCAAATTGAATTTGATATTAAAATATATCAAAAGATGGTTAGGGTGAACTCTGATGTAGCGCGTATCACGTGACGAAGACCATGGTCCTAAAGTCCAAATTAGATGGTCCTTTATTGTCCGTTGAAAATGTCTCATTTCGAATCATCGGATATATATATATATATATATATATATATATATATATATATATATATATATGTACACACACAGCTGTACATACAAGTATATTTTAACATGGCACACCCCACCCACCCCAAACAAAACATGTCAACATTCATACTAAATTGACACTGGTAACTCTGTACCATCGAACCTAGCAGCAACAATTCAGAAAAATAAATGCGATTCAAAAACAATTATATCTATATGTCAAAACTGAGCCTTAGGGTTATGAGAAGATCTTACAAGAAAAGGCTTTTTCCTTCTACGAATGTCACTTTTCAAATTCAGAACATGCATAGCTGAAATTGGAACTGTTCATGTCAGCTTTGGTACACAGTTTATTCCTCCAAGTGTATTCAGAATCAATGGGGAAATTTACTTCACTTCCGGATTGGGCTTGATTGTTTCATTGATTTCGTCAAAAAGATAAATTTAACTTTTACCGGCTTTCGTTTTGGCGTTCACACTACAAATAAAATACCAGATAAATTAAAGTTTGGGATGGGTAGAATGAGTCCAATATCTTCCACCATTCTTACATTAAATTTGCTCTTAAAATCCTCTTCCTTCTTAACAATGGTCCCTTTAGTCTGCGTATTCCAAAATTTAACATTAAATGGTTCTGGGGCATTGTTGTTCCCGGTGTCAGCCGTATCACATGAACATCCGTCTCATCGATGTCAACATTCTTCTCATCGATTTCAACATTGTTCACCATCTCTGCAAATTCTGCTCTGACATTATCGCTTTTGTGAATGAGTTATATTCAAAATTTGTTTTATTATTTACTCTTGAGTATTATTGTTCATTGTGATTTGCAATCTTCACGTCTTCCTTGCAGCGATCTTTAATATTTTGTATTTCTTCGTTTAGCTTTTCACGTTCTTTCATTAGGTCCACTAATTCTTCTCTTAACTGGTTATTTTGAAAGTTGATCGATTCAATTTTACCGTCCACCTCTTTTTTGTTTTGTTTACGATTTGTATGTCCAGTTCCTCCACCTGTTCGACTTGAAGTTTCTCAGACATCTGGGATACAATGCCTAGAACTAAGCCATCGTATAAACTCTCGTGATTAATAAGTTACTACCAATTTTGACTTTTCATAGATCCCTCTGGATTAGGGCAATACTTCATTATCTACGACCAGTTCCCCAGACAGAAAGTTTGTAGCTGTTCCCGTTAGTGGCCGGCTTCTTTCCTTCCTGGCACTCTGAAAACTACAGTTCAGTAAAGACTTAACAATTTTCTTTGGATTGCACATTTTGCCACACCAATTCTGAGATGAGATTTTGGCGCAGATTACTGTAATCCTAAAGCATCTCAATAAAATTATGGAGCAAGTAGTGCAATTAGTGCAATCTGATTAGCACAATTAGGTTAGTTTTGTGGGTCTTCTCAAAAAGGTGTAAATTGACACAAGAGTACACATCAAAGAAAATGAGTACTCGCCTTAAAAATTCCCAGAAGCCTAAATTTTGCGAAAGACACATAATCCACAGATGAACTGAAGGATAAAAGCTTCATGCAGAGACGCTGGTCCAAAAATGAATCACTACATCACACGGTAAACTCTGTAGATATCATTAATATTGGACAGACGTAATGTTAACTACTCGCCCGGCATCCATCTTACTCTCTCTCTCTCTTTCTTTCTCAAAAAGAACAGAATATCTGTAAGGTTTAACTGTAAATCTTCTATCAATGTGAAGAGGTTGCTAGCCATTATATGCAATTCATTCTCATCATTCTTAGTTGAGCGTGAAGATTGTCCATCTTTGCAGAACATGTAACTTTAGGTCCAGCTACATCGGAAGTGCATTATTACGCAGCTTGTACATCTGTTGATATCAACAGAAAAACTGAGTATGGATCGCGTAAAATAATGATCAGGCTTTAACGTAAAAGTTTGTCTTTCAACTTCTGCCTGAAAATTTATTCATCAATAATTTATGTCTTTTCTTTAACAATCGAAAGAAATCCAGTTCTGGCATATTCATCAGGCGGCAGTCATCGTTAGATACGTAAAACTTTTCATTCCAGACTGACTCTGAAATTGCACATGGCTGTGTACTGGTCATCCGGCAACACGACTTGACAATTTTTTGGATAGATTTGAAATGTCGAACTTCCTCAAATATTGCAGGACCATGACATGTAATTTGATTCCAAAACCTTTTGTGAAAGAAATCATAAAACTTATAATCAATAAAGTTCCGTTTTTTAAACACGTTGATATCCTCTGACGAAACTGTCGTAGTAGCATTTTTTGTGAATTCGTTATTGGACAAATAAATTATATCTCTTAATTTCCACTTGAACAACCTTTTCATGAGAACCAAAGATTCATCAATATATTCTGCCAGGATAACTAAAGAGAATTTTTCGTCTAAATATTGGAGATATTTTTCCACATCTTCTTGACCTCTTTTACGGGCTTGAAAATCAAAACCGAAGTCATAAGCCATTCTATTGTAAGTTTGTGACAAAAATGTATGTTTTGGTTCATATTTCTTTGGATTGTTTATCAACTGGTGCAAAAATTCCTTGTCTGGGATTTTTTTCAGATACTTGTCATTCCACACATATCTGTAATAATTGGCAGCTGATATGAAAGCCGAAAGGGGTTCCCGTATAATTCCAATGTATACAGCGTCTTCCTTCAGATAAGACGAAATGACGGTGTAGTTAAAAACAGCGTGGTTGCATAGGATATCGTGTTTCTTCCCGTTTAGGGGTTTAAGGACTTTAGGGACATATCTACTTTGTTTGGAAAAGTAATTATCGAGCATAGGTAGGACGAATGACAAGTTTCTCGCATAACCGAACCGATACAAAATGTTCTGTATTGTTGAACTTGCGGCTTTATGGACTTTTAAAAAGGCGATGTGTTGAGTTTCCTCCCTTGAGTTTTCAAAAGCTGTCTTACAGACTGGTGTTATGTCTCGGGATGATCGATTGTTAGTTGGTTCTAGAAGTTTGGAGTAGAGTTCTGTTTCTTTTCCAAGACTAGTGACATTAATGACCCGTAACATTAAGCCCACAGAGATGAAAACACACAACCCGGTCATAGATATAAAGATGAATCTGTAAAATAAAAAAATAAAAATTTAAGACACGATTTTTCTATTTCTATTGTTTTTACAAAGCGAAATATTGACAGCCTTTATGGAAAAAAGTAGATATTATATTTACAAAGAAAATTATATTTGTGTATTTGAAAATCAGCCCATACTCTAATATTGCAAGTATTTTAGAATGAATGAAAATTGAAATTCTATTTTTCGACAATGTTCTACTATTAGAAAATCTTTTTCTTACATTAGACTGTCTTATAGCTCTTCATTCTGCTTGCCATCGTAAGATCTTATCACTTTGGGAAATCTTATCACTCTCCACTCAGGTTACCATCGTAAGATCTTATCACATTAGGCAATCTTATCACTTTTCACTCAGTTTGCCACGGTATGATTTTAGAGGAAGTTTAAATATTGCTGAAGCTTATGTATATCGTGTTTTTTTTTTAAATATCTCCAACTAAAAAGATGAAAATAATAGAAGTCTTATGTAAGGGGTGTTCTGGTCCCAAACCCTATTTTGTACTGAACGACAACATAATTTTTACACCCCTCCATGGCCCCCTCAATTTAGTCTAAAAAACTATGAAAACAACTTTGTTGAGGCACTCGTCGAGAACATTCCACTGAGTCATCGCCGTCGTCAAACAAAACAGGGTTTGATCCAGAAACACCCACTATATAAAACTATTCATATATTTCAGACAAAATTTTACTGTGAAATTGCTAGCAATTTTTTATATTTGATATTTCACACAAAATTACTATACCTAACATTCACACAAAATTTCAGTCCGTTGTTAATAACTCTGTGACTTGCAGGTCAAACGTCTGATTAATAAAATGAATGCGCTATTAATAACTCGCTCTGATTTTACAAAATAATCGCAACAGACGCTCTAAAGAGATTAGTGTCTGTTTTGTATAGTTATATATCTTAATTTCATCTGTATATCTGTAAGACCTCGGTAGCCGTGTGGTTAAGGCGTACGGACAAACGTTGGAATCGACAAGTGGAAACTACTCCATAAAAACGCGACAGACATTGTGATTTGTAGGTCTGTTAAAATGAATGCACTATTAATAACTCAGTGAGATTTTTTTGTTAAAAATCGATTTACACACAAGCTCTAAAGAGATTAGCGTCTGCTTCGTATAGTTATATATCTAAATTTCATCTGTATATCTGTAAGAGCTCAGTATCCGTGTGGTTAAGGCGTACGGACAAACGTTACATCAACTAGTAGGTTCGATTCCAGAAAAACGCGTTCCGCGACAGAAGCTATTATAACTGGGTGAGCGCCTGCGAGCATTGAAAGTGAAAGATATACTCAAACATGTAAATTGTAAATTAAAAAACTAATTCAAGTTGCAATTCGCCTGGCACATCCGAACAACAATGCGCCCGGGGGTCGCTTAGGGGGTGTATTTTTATTATAAACCCTTTCGCGCTTAGCAAGCCAACAAATGCAAAACTGAAAATCAGCCTGGATAGCCCTCTGAATCTCTAAAATTTTGTTTCGCTTTTAGCGATTCACCAGAGTGTATGTTTGCGCACAATGGAAATATATAACAACTACCCAAGATAAGATATATGCAACGTCATTCAACCTGGTCGTCAGGTACTCCCTTTTGCCATTTTGTTTTTAGTATCGTGGCTCGTACTGTGATTTATATTTCACACAAAATGTGTACTGTCCTTATTTTTTTAAAATGAAATTGGATCCATATTTCATGATTTACTGTAATAACTAATCTAAAAAATCCACCTTGCTAAAATCAACACTATCCGACATTTTATACCATAAAGCAAATGTATTAATCCCATCAGAACAGTATCTCTTATAATCAAAATCGCAAAGACCAGATTTTATTATAACATCCATCTCAATTTTATGACAATTGATTTTATTGCCATCATTTCAACATGACAACTAAAACCGTCTAACGCCGACTTACAATTCTCAAATCCGATTACTTTACCGAACACATTTATTTTTTTCCCCTTGCCTCGTTTTTTAACCTTATTATCAGATCACTTTAATCAAAATATTTTACTATGTAATCCAATAAATTCCGTTATAATTTTCATAGAAACCTTATCTTTAAAATTTCTTATTACTTTTTTGTTGTCATGGCAATGATTCCCGCTATTTGTTGGATAGTCAGAAAGATCAAACAGATCCTGGTGTTCATAAAATTATTTGTAAATATTATCAGATTCTATCTGGTACATCAACGAGTCAGTATCTGGAAATAGCATCTACATCAGGCCACTCAACATTAACAAAGTTGTAATGAAACTGGTACATCAACCATTTCGATATCTTCAGTACTGCCATACCAACATAAACTGGCTTATTCAACTTTAAGTTTGTCTTTCTCTTTAGTATAGCGACAAGATTTTCATTAAAAACGTTCATACTAACAAAATTATCAGATATTTATTACGACATTCAGCGTTATTAACAATTTCTATATTGACTTTCTAATGTTTTCCATGGTCTTTCCGAAGACGCTATTGTTCATGAGCTCGAAGAAATTTTTCTCAAATTCAGTTGTACAGCTGCTCTTCATCTAGTATTAGAATCGATATAATATTTCATCCAACACGATGAACTTTTTTTTAGTACCAGACCATGATTAAGTGCCTGTTTAAAATTTTTATAGTGCGAAGTATATATATATATATATATATATATATATATATATATATATATATATATATATATATATATATATATATATATATCTCCGTTTGTCAAGAAGATTTGGTACTAATTTTTGTACAACAGATTTACCACTCCACTAGTACTGGCATTATATGAGTAATTACGTTGTTACTCTGATAACAAACTGTAATCGATCAGCATTGACTAAGAACAAAATGGATGATCGTTATGATCGTCGTGTAGTTTCACACGATATTCTAGAGCATTTTCAACAAAATAACCAAGAATATCAGATACAGCTTTATCCGTTTCTTTTGAAAACCTGCTCTGGACCTAATCCAATTAAATCCGCCATACGACATCGGCTCAGACATTGCATATCGTAGAGGTTATTAGGATACAAAAAAAAAAAAGCTGAAAAACGACGGCAATGTCTTGTCATAGTTGCTCATTGACTTGTTGTTGGCGTTCGCATATATGTTTTGTTATGAGGCTTATTTCTGATCTGATTTCACGTTTTATAAAACAAAACATGCCAGGGTCTGTTACCAATACTAATTTTATTTTACTGTGCTTGAGTAATGCGTCCCAACTTAATCCTGGTGCTGGGTGGAGTTCGTAATTATCTCTGAAATTTTCAAATCTATCCGCTAACAACTACACATATGTGATCAGATACAGGTCATGATAGTCTCCAAATGTTCTACAGTCGAAATCATTCCAAATTTGCTGAGCATAAGCAAAGTCGTCATCGATGACACTTTCTCAATCAGCTAAACTTGCTTCATTAAATCTATTCCAGTCGTCAAGATATTCATATGGAAATATACGTTTTCTTGTAAGTAAATTTTCTTTGTCACCGAAATGATCAGTCAAATTATCAACCTTTCCACATACTTTCACGAGTTTGTCTAAAGATGCCTCCATAAACTGAAGATACAATAAATCTCAACTTGCCGAGTGTCACAGACATATACTTTTCCGTAATGTTTGGAATGCATTTTATTTTACAGTTGTTATTAATTTATATGTGGTTAATTATATCTTTGTTGCCAAATGCTTCTACGATAATATGAATCATAACCACTGAAATTATGTGCGACAATAGGAACGAAATCTGGTGCGATATTTTCAAGATTGTATTTATCATGAGCTGGACCGCGATACTTACCATTAATAGGACAATGATCTTTTACTCGATTTTGAGTTGTAAACGCCTGCTCGCAAATATAACATATTTTTGCCGAAGCAAATTCTGTTTCTTGTTTTATTGTAAATGATTTCATTTTCGTTATCCTGTCGAGCAACAACATGATGGAATCAACCTCGCTAGTGAGAGTTACAACTACAGAGTAGGATTTTCTCCACGATATAGTTTGACAGGTTTTGATGAACGTTTATCAACAGCACATATCATTTTGTATGCGACCCTACAAGGAACATGTTCTTGTACTTGTCTTGTTGAGGATATGTTAGGGTTATTTTCTGCTCCTTGCACGTCAAGTATAAACGACTCCAAATCGTAGTATATTATAAACGAAACTTTCATCTTGTGTTTGTAATTTGTGAACTATAATATGTTTTCATCTTTACCTGGCATATATATTCGTTGTACGTTAGAACAATATTTTAGGTGACGAACTAATGCCAGTTGGGACTTACATCCGTGGAGATACTTGAAACAGAAATGTTTCTTTTCGTTTTGCTTGTTATACTGCTCACCAAAAAAACCATTAAAGTTTTTGATCAACACGTATTGGTTTTTAGTGAACAGCAAGTGTATTGTTATTCATTTGGATCTTGCAGAATTTGATGTAGCTCTATCGCTGATATATCTTGGGTAGATCTTTTGTATATCAGTATCGATTCCAAATACATTAATACTACCTGGCAAATGTAAAATGTTCTGTTTCTCAAATTTTGAAATGTGATACGCAGAAACGGGAAATACAGTTTCAGAAAAGTTTAGATTGTTAGAATGACAAATGTAGTTTGATACTCTGTCGGCATACTTATCTACTGTGAACAACGCTGATAATAACTCCCATTGCAAACATTTGTTGTCATTGTTCTTGACATTGATAGAACATTTTGAGTTTTTAATGTTACATGGTAGATTGACATATGATCTACCTCGCAATGGATTATATTTCATAGTATGAAACAAAATTTCTGTTATTTCATCGAATCTCCAATCCGATCCAGATGTTGCGTTTTCATCAATCTTTTTCTGTATCTCCTAAAACATCATTTGAAAATGACATCAGATTTGTTCCAACCAAAACTCTGCGGGATAGCGATGTTATGTAAGGATCAGCAAGTTCTTCGAATTGCTGTTGAGATGATTGCTTCTGATCAGCTAGACGATCCGATGATATACTCATCCTTGAAAAAAGAACGTGAAATTGCACAATGATTTTTTGACCGGTATGCGTTGCAAGCTCGGATTTTACAGTTGACTGAAGTAGATGAAACATATTTGTTGATGAGAAATTTTTTAGTAAAAGTTGATTATCAAATCTCCAGCTATTGTCAAATCCAGCAAATGCTGTTGTAAAATTTTGGGGCTCATAGCATGTCACGAACAAACTTCATTTTGCAATATCTGCAAGTTTCAACATCATATAATATTGTGTTATATATTTCTCTAATAGTACGATACGACACTGGGAATTTGAGATTTCAAAAACGTTATAGTATAACATGGTAAAATTATACCAACAACCTATTATCATCAATAGTCTTGCAAGGTACCAGGAAATATTATGGTGTCATCCAAAATATAACCTGTTCGCAGGCAATGAACCTGAAGTCATTATTAATCTTAAAACTAAAGCATCGTTCGGGATCGTAACACCAGCTGGTTATAATATAAAATTAAATTCCAGCGACGATGCAAAGTACACTGCCACGTTTTTACATGAATTTATCTAGACACTGTTCAATTAATACATTCCAGCTGGGATGCAAGTGCATCCTGTCAATGATCAAGTCACCGACAATAACATTGCATATTCGTCTTTGAGAGAGGAGTTTAAACCACATCCGATTTATAATCTTTACAAGTAAAGCAGAGGAGGTGTTGTCAGAAACATAAAAACTAGAACAAATATTGGTAGTGTTGGCAATACAGGTTATTTGATGGTCAAAGAAGTACACAAACTAATCAAACTTTATGACTTTCGCATCGTTTTGTGCTTGAAGTTTTTCATGGACTCATCCCAAGTGGCTTATTTATCGATCATGTCAATAGCAATATAGTAGATAATCGTCTTGAAAATTTGGAGCTTGTTATTTCGAAAGAAAATGCACGATGTGGTAATGTTAGAAACGTAAACATCTTTGAAAAAATATAAATTCCATTATATCAACAGCAGCAGGGGGGGCGAATCGGACATTTGTCTGAATCGTCATTTGGCTTAATTAATACCTTCTGCACTCAGCGGATCCGGTGTCGTCAGCGCCTGGTAAAAAAAAAACGACGTCGTCGTCGTTGTCATCGTCGAGGGGCCAAATTGACAATTGTTCGGAACGTCATTTGGTTTAATTAATACCTTCTGCGCGCCGATCCTAGCGTCGTCAGCGTCGGGTAAACAAACGCGACGACCGCGTCGATGTCATCGCCCCCCCTGCTGCTAAGGGGTTACAATGATCTTACAAACAGAGTGATTACTAACTCCTCCTCTTGTAGATCAATTAGGTTATTTGACTGATCGGTAAGTCTGAAATTAATTCTCGTTAAAAACCGATTATGGCATCGCATATAGACCGGATTAATCGGACTTTCAACGATTAAAAATCCCGGAGGGGCTGTTGGTGAAAATGAATAAAGGATGTACCCCTGTTGAGCCTGATTTGATTGCTTGGTATCCACCTGGTAACTCCCTTCGATAGCATCACACACTAGATTAATCGCTATCACCGATGCAATATTTACGTTGTACGGGGCAATATCCCTACCACCCTCTCCGTTATCGTGTCTGAGGATAGTTGATGGGGGGGCGTCCGCGGGGATTTCATGAGGTGGATTCTTAGGCCATCCTAGTATGGTTCCTATTGAACTGCCATAAATATCAACCATATACCCCGGTGTGCTTATTTCAATCGTCGACGATAACGTCGGTTCATGAACCGTAATAGCAATTTTTGATTCTTTTCCTGTGATCGATTTTATCCTGCGTTGAAATTCTTTATTGATTTGTTCTATTTGGTATGACCCAGTTGGTATTGTAACCTCCTTCCAGTCCGGGGTCCCATCGGGTTTATTTGTCCATGCAAAAACCAGCGAGTTATTAGGTTGTTGTCCGTTAAATGCGTCCGCTCGAATATTAGGCCAACTGTGATATACTCGCAATTTTGCCAGCGCTATTTCCTTCACTGGAACCGGCGACGGGAAGTTCACACTGAATTCGGGTTTTGTTGACGTTATCGATATCATACTTGTTTGTACCGGAGTGGTGTTTTCCGCGATCCGTTGAAGCAACTGAAACCCTTCGGGGTTCAGCGACATTATTATTATTCGTTGTCTTTAGTGTCTAATTTCAACAACCAGAACCCATTGAAGTGGTTCCGGCTTCCAGTTGAAAATTTTCGATTTTTGACATCGCGGAGCCATACAACTGGACCATCGTGGAGAATTCAACATCGGATATGAACGAATTATCAATCGACAACGAGATCAACCCGGATAATTTCGAGTACGCGTCGGATACTATTTGATGTTTTGCTGTATACTCGTTGAGTTTTTTCTGAGAACACGATGATATCTTTCTGGTGATTGCGTTGGCGACTCCAGCAATTGTTGTTGCCGCGGAGATAGCGATTGAAACGGTGATCGGGGCCATCATGGTCATTGTGGATGAAATGACACCGGCACCAGCTGCTATACCGGACACCGAGTACACGGCCACGTCGATGGCGGTTATTCTTCGGCGGTATTTTTTTATTTTTGCGCGGTATTGTTCGGAAAGGGTTTTTAAGCTCGCGGAGAATTCTTTTGCGGTATCGAATCGATATTGATGTGACGTCGGTGATACCTCTGATTCAATTACCTTGGTGGTCATTTTTATTTTAAAAGAGCTAGTGTTTTTAATTAATTAGATTCGCTACAAATTCCACATACCATGTGATGTTTGCCCGGGCTAAATTTCCATCAACGGCATAAATTGTAAACTGTTCAATTGCGTTCTTGTCTATAATTGTTGATATTGTATTGTTAAACCCGGATGAACTCGACGATAATATATTAAACTGCATCATTGAAACCAGTGTCAATCGATAAATGCCCTTAACAGTTGCGGTAATATTTACTGTATTCTGTGTAGGAGTCCAATCGAATGATCCATGCCGAATTGTGTATACTGTGTTGATGATGTTCTCATGAGGGGTTTTTATTTTTTCGAATTGCTCTGCTACTCTCGGTAGTCCGTCTTTAATCGCTTCAACATCAGTTCTGATTATTTCTATTTCCCGCCGACTCGCGTCTATATTATTCTTGTTCGCTGTAACCTTAGTAATGAGTGTATTTATTTCCCCTCCATACGCGTCTACATTTTTTTTGTTCGCTGCAACCTTAGTAATGAGTGTATTTATTTCCTGTGTATTCTCGGTTATACTTTTTTTGTTCTCTGTAACCTTAGTAATGAGTGTATTTATTTCCTGTGTATTCTCGGTTATACTTTTTTTGTTCGCTGCAACATCAGTTTTGACTGTTTCTATTTCCCCTGTATGCGCGTCTATATTTCTTTTGTTCGCTGCAACATCAGTTTTGACTGTTTCTATTTCCCCTGTATGCGCGTCTATATTTCTTTTGTTCGCTGCAACATCAGTTTTGACCTTTTTCTATTCTCCATCCATGCGCGTCTATATTATTCTTGTTCGCTACAATATCAGTTTTGATCGTTCCTATTCTCTGTTCATGCACGTCTATACTTTTTTTGTTCGCTACAATATCAGTTTTGATCGTTCCTATTTCCCCTGTATGCGCGTCTATATTTCTTTTGTTCGCTGCAACATCAGTTTTGATCGTTCCTATTTCCCGCCAACTCGCGTCTATATTATTCTTGTTCGCTGTAACCTTAGTAATGAGTGTATTTATTTCCCCTCCATACGCGTCTATACTTTTTTTGTTCGCTGCAACATCAGTTTTGATCGTTCCTATTTCCCCTGTATTCGCGTCTATATTTCTTTTGTTCGTTGCAACATCAGTTTTGATCGTTCCTATTTCCCCTGTATTCGCGTCTATATTTCTTTTGTTCGTTGCAACATCAGTTTTGATTGTTTTTATTTCCCCTCTATACGCGTCTATATTCCCCTTGTTCGCTGCAACATCAGTTTTGATTGTTTTTATTTCCCCTCTATACGCGTCTATATTCCCTTTGTTCGCTTCAACATCAGTTTTGATTGTTTTTATTTCCTGTCCATTCGCGTCTACATTTTTTTTGTTCGCTTCAACATCAGTTTTGATTGTTTTTATTTCCTGTCCATACGCAGTGATATCATTTATAGTTGTTGTAATCTCATCCAGCTTGGTATTTTTTTTACCAAAGAATTTATCAAAGTTGTCATCGATCCTGTTAACATTTTTTCGTAACGTGTAAAATTGACCCGACAGCGTTGTAAACTCCGAAATAGTATTTTTTATTGTTGTAATATTCGGTTCGGTTACCGTCGGGGTCCCAAAAAAACTAGCGGTAGTGAGTTGTATATCGGTGACAGATTTTTTCACCTCGGTGACAGATTTTTTCACCTGCGCGTTGAGTTCGGTCACCGATCTATCTAACCTTGTAAAACCGTCTTGGACTAATGTTACCCTATCCGTCACCGTCGACAGATGTTCACCCGGTTTGAGTCGTCCGTCGCTGGTATACAGCGCGATAGCGTTCTCGGCGGCATCACGCTGTCGTGTTAAAACGTCATCCAGCGACACATTACTGGATTTCAATTTACCCTGGCGGTCTTGAAATACAACTATTTCGCCCGGGTCAACACTTGTTAAATTCAACGTATCAGCGATTTCATCCTCATTTAGTTTTTTTATGTCATCGGTGGCGGGCGTTTTTGTGGATTCTTTCAGCGCCGAAACCGGTCGTCCCCAAATATCAATCATCGTTATTGTAAAAAAAACGGTGTTTCTAATTAACCCGCCGGGCCTCTACGACCCCACTAGTGTATTCGTTTACAACCACATGAGGCGGTTTCCGCGATGATGAAATCGCCGCGAGTACGTTCAATACCTCACGGCCACATATCGGTGGGTCGCTTAATCGCTGTGTTGGCAGCGTGGAATAAAAAACCGGGGCTGAACACGCCCGGATATACCGCATGAACTCGTTTGGCGGGGCTAACCCGTATGAATCAAAATAGACGATCGCACGCGGATCAATCGCGTACGCAACCCAATGAGTTCCCGCTCCAGAGGACCCATCGAGGTTAATTATGCCGGTTTCAATATTCCTTGGGGCCGCCGGTAATTGATCCCTCATAAAAACACCTCTGAAGTTTTTTATCGCTAGCGCGTTTGCGGCGTCTATTAAATCAAAATTAGACATTGGAGTCATAGACTCTTGAGTTAATAAACGGTTCCCGGTAGTCTTAGACCCTTTCCCGAGTACCATGAATACGGGGTTCCCGGTAGTCTTAGACCCTTTCCGGCCACGGATCGTTTTTTTTAATAGCCTTTCCCGGTTGCCTTCTTCAATGCCATCCCCGCCGCGGTACCAACGGCTCCTAACGCCGCCGCCTTCGCCACTGCTGGTGCGGCCGCGGCAATCAATGCCGGAATCGCAGCTAACAGCGGTATTATCCCACCGGTCTTTTCCATGTTTTTAATCGCTGCGGCCGAAAAATCTATTTGAACACCCTTTTTATTCTTCATCGCATTATTGAAATGTTTTATTTGACGCGCCGTCAACGATATCTTATGATTACCACCCGCCATCTGCGACGGCTTCAGCGTTATTGTGGTCCCGCATTGTTTAGCCGACTTTGATCGTAATTTCTTGACTTGACCATCAGTCAACTCTACACTGACGACACTATACGACATTTATTGTAAACGCGTTTGTGCTTTCAATTACATGTTTTCCACTGGCGCATCAACGATTCTCATTCGTCCACCAACGCCTTCTAGCAGCATTGATTTATCGCTGAGAATGACAGCAACCGCTCTATAATTAACACCACCCGGGGCTATACGAGCTCGGAAGTGTATATCAACGACGGATTGTCTCGTTAAATCAAGATGTTCCAACGAAAAATAATAAATCGGATACAGCTTTTTAAAATCAAGTTGTGATATTTGCAAACCAGTGTCGACGTTTTGATCACGACCCATATATGACAGCAATCGATGATACACACGTGCGATATGGTTGTCGCCGTAATTAAGCTGTATATCCTCGGATGGTTCCTGTTGTCCGTTTATTCTCAGCGAAACATCCCTGACTCCTAATTGATCAAATATCATATGGCTGTGTTCTTGATTACCCAATCGTTCCCTATTCTGTAGCGCTATGAATATATGACGCGGGGCTGAAACACCCTGTTTTGATGCCAAGTGCCATATAAACGTATCGGCGACGTTATCCTCTTTAGCATCAGTTGTTACCGCTAGCCAACTCAACAACGATTTTCCTTCCTGTTCCATAAATGCTAACAATCGTGCTTCCGTGGTAACTGATGGAGTCAGCACCGGCATCCACAATGCCATTTTAGTTAAAACGACTTTACCGGCAGCGACGCCAGCAGCACGCCATATTGCATTGTTATCATCGCCCCTTCGCGTCAGCGCGATTGTATGCTTAGCCCCATAGATAACTTTTCTGACATTTCTGCAAAATCCGAATATGTGATGGAGTGGAATCGCGCATGAAAACTGTCGGCGTGGTTTTTGCAACATTTCTACTCGTGTTGCAAATCCCATATTGTAATTACCGTTAAGACTTTTTATAATATTGAAATTAGCGCCTGGTCTTGCTCTGAGGTCTGGGTTATTTGCTTCAGCCTGTGGGTCAACTGCGGTATCTCTTTCCACCAGCACGTTAACGTACTGAAGATGATCAGCGTTATTAGTGATATCCTTTGCGAACATCATAGATGGGCCCGCCGATCTTGTATAATCATCCGAGTATCTCGCTAACCCAATTATCGTTGTTGCAACATCAACCTCGCGTTCTATTGATTCAATTTCTCGCCCGTCAATAAGATATCTGGCGCTCTCAAATAACGCCATGATACCGTTGTTGACAAAACCAACTCGAACACGATCGTCATCTGCGTACGGTGCATTATCGGCAGCATTTGTCACGAGTTCTCCCTCGATTTCGATAAACGCTTCACACGGCAAAAAATATTTACTGGTATCTTGGACTCGAAGTTCAATTCGCGATCGTAGGTCAGGTTGCGCTGCATAATAAGAATAATATTGATAATCACGGACAGAATCATCCCTGCGCACTGGGGCGTCCATATCAAACGCGGGATCAGCGGTTCGCGCAAACATTTTATTATTATTCATGTCGGTGTTTTCAATTGCAATTTTTTCGTCGTAGACCACTTCCCGCTATCGCGTTCATGAGCGCGTTGGTTGCCGCATCGGCGGATGACTGAGCCGCCAACGAGGGGGTCGTCGCCGCCAACGACTCTAGTTTTTCTTCCACGGCGTTATTTATTACTTTACTGACATTTGCAGGCATTACTGTCGTTGATGGCATCTGTTTTCTTTTTGAAAATCCCCTGGATTTCACCAACGACATTAGTTTGTCCCGCGCAGCTGAAAGCGCCTTTCCGGCAACATCTCCAATAGCGCTGATTCCCTTATCACGAATAACATCAATAGCCTTCATTCCTAATTGTTTGGCTAACGGCGCTACTTTTGGAGCCATTCTTGTAAATAACCCCGCAATGGTGCTACCGAGACCATCTCCATAGTACGCGCGGTAAACAGGCAATCGCGAGTTTACCACGTAGACGAGTACTGGTTTATCATGGTTGTAGTGTATGATCATCTTTATTATAAAAACACCAGTTTTCCAATTAGTGATTGTGATCACCAGTGATTGATCACCCCCTCCCCACCGAATCATAAATTTTATCAAAAACCGGAATAAATTTTATCAAAATTTCCTTGGGTTTTTGCCCTCGATAAAAATCCGGTTTTTTTCTGGTTTTTTCTTGATTTCTAGTCATTTTTGGTCGTTTTTTGTTGCCTATAGTCGTTTTTTTCTCGATTTTTCAGAAAAACATCGATTTTCTCTAAATGATTTCCTGGGGTTTTTGCCCTCAAAAAATGGCAAAAAACGGTCAAAAAATGACTAAAAACGGTCAAAAAATGGCAAAAAACGGTCAAAAAATGACTAAAAACGGTCAAAATTAACAAAAACGATAATTTTATAATTTTATAATTTTATAATTTTTTTAATCATCCACTAACTCGTCTATGAGCGTTCGATATGCATTAATGTCCTTGATACCGCCCGTAAATAACCGCTTGCAAATAATAGCGGCCTCATTGATTATTTCCGGAGAGTTATTTCCGGCTCGTTTTCCTCCGATTAGTACCTCTAGCCGTGATATATCACTGAGAACACTGTTAGGACAGGTAACGCCGTAGGATTCTTTACCAACAGAGTATCCTTTTCCTTTTTTTAGTCTTGCCCTTTTAACCTCATCGAGGAATGCTTTGTAATCGGGGCCACCACCACGTGGTATTTCGTCCCTGTGTATACTCGCTAAATACACTATTCTTGCCCAATCATTTATATCCTTTACATTTTCCTCGTAACCGCTATTGATATGCTCCTTATCTCGTATGCTCTTAGCAAAATTAGAGGCAGTAAAATCAACTAATTCTTCCCTGCTGCTAAAGCCTCTAATTTGATCTATTGTGCTCTTCTTGAGTACATTACGGGGTATATTCCTCCCTTTCTCTTTTTCTTCCGGTATTTCTTCCGGTATTTCTTCCGGTATTTCTTCTTCTGGTTCTCTTGCGGTAGCACCTAGTTCTTCTTCGTCGGCCATTGTAACATAAGGTTCTTGTGGGTCCATTATAGCGAGAGGTGGTGGCCTCCGTGTTGTAGCAGCCGCTATTTTTGCAGGGAGTGTTTCTAAAGACCTTTTTGTTTGTTTTGTCTCTGCCGCTATCTTTTCAAGTACGCCAAGCAGTGACGCCTTTTTCTTTCTTTCTTCGTCGGGAATATCCCCGTATATCGCTGTTTTCACGTCTTTGGTTGCACTCGTTATCGGAGCAAAGAGTTGTTCGCTTCCAACAGTAAAATCGGTTTGTAGTTGCTGCCGCGTTTGAAGTTGTTCTCGGACCCTGTCTCGTAACGGTATGAACTTTTTAAGCGCCGCTAGCCGCTCTCTGGCTAGCCGAGTAGTAAGTGATTCGCCTACCATTATTGCAAATTGCTCCGCAATTTCTAATTTCCCGCCGAGTGTACCATCGGGGGCTCCACGGAGTTTTCGTCTATAATCCTTCTAATGTTTTTGATCTTACTAGAAATCTCCCGGCGTCGTTCATAAACACGTCCGAGTTTTTTTCGTATTATTTCAACGGCAGTAAATAGTCCAATGAATGCATTTGCGTCATTGTGGTACAAGTTTTCATTAATCGTATGTTGTAATCGTTTTACAAAAAAGTACTCGCGGGCCAGGGTAAAACGCCCCCGTTTCGATTGTTCGTTAATAATCTCATAATCGGATAATATTTTTTCGCTGTCGAGACCATCAGATAATTCAATTCCTTGATTTTTTAATTTTGAAATCTCGGCTAATATATTATTGATGTCTTCGATATTCATTATTCTTATAAAACATCTTGTTTTTAAATAAAAAAAAATGAAACCCCCGTGTATCAACCCCGAGGTGTGTTAACCGTAGGATACCGTTCGCACTGTCATGGTGACTTCGTCAGCGCCATAGGCGCCGGTGACCTTGTCACGGTGACTTCGTCACTCGCTGATTTCTGTTATATACGAAAATCGAATTTTGCGTCCGGTCTTTTTTGAGATCGCTGAATTCTGTATTCCTTCTGCAACAAATCGTATCGAGGCTCCACAAATGTCAAAGCATCTTCTGGCTTCATTCATCGACTGAAAAGTTTTTTCTTCGTGAGTTGTTGTATCAAATGACTTTACGGGTTTTGCTTTCTTTGAGTATTTACCGGTTTGGCCTTTTTTGGTATTTTGACTTTGCGAGATAGCTTGCAAGTTTATAAGAGAATTATCAGTCTTATTATTATTAATATGATCAATCACAAGTCCATTTTCGATTAATCCGTTGAATACCTCAAATACCGCCATATGAACATAGTACTTCTTCTTTCCGGCACCAAACATCAGATACCCCTGATTATTTACGGTACCAACCGGCTTCTTCAGTTTGCGGTTTCTAACAATGCCGTCGCGAGATGCCTCGTAATTGACGAGCAAGGGGTGAGGTCTGAACTCTTGGTCCATTTATATAATAATACTACTTGTCTAATTTATTATTTGGTTTAATTATAAATCTTTCAACGTAGTCTTGAGGAGTTTTGATGACGAAGTCAGCGGTGGGGTCAATGACGGCGTTTTTAATTCGCTTGTCATAATAGCGTTTTAGTTCCCTGTATCGCTTTCCGCCACAATTAATACACAACTGCGATTTTCCTCTTACACCAACGTGGCAAACCAAGCACGGGAGGGGGCCAAGAGAACCATTACGAACGCTTTGTAAATGATACCCGCAGAATTCACCTCTACATGATTTATTGCACGGGGTTGTCGACCCAATCATCAACCATTTGCAGTGATTCATTATACTATATTCTTTCATTTAAATACTTGTTTTAATTATATGGATGAGTTCGAGAGATTAGCAGCAATTAAGCCCTGGAAAAATATTAAGTTCAATCTCGATAGAGTCCTCAAGGACACACCAAAAGCGTTAATAAACGATAGAACCCTGTTGAGTAAAATACGCGATTGTATCAATGAATTCAAGCGTGATGGAGCATCTCATAGTTGGTCAACATTTCGAATTGATGGTGTTGTTGATGCTACCATGAACGACAACCGCGCAGCAACGATAATATCACAACTTGACGGTAAAAAGTATTTCTTCAGAGTAAAATTCATTGTCCGGGTGGAATCAGGTGATTGGATCATACGTGATAAATTTGAACCAGTTCTCAGCGACAAGAAAACAGTCATTGTCAGCCGCGACTCCAAGCCGGGGTTGTTAACCGGAATTGACAGACCATACTATGAACGAGCGTATCCTGAAACAGCAGTTGTTTATGGAATATACCCGTTAAATAAGAAACCTGATATCGGAAAACTAGCGCCGATGAAACAGTCAACGGGGATAAATTGTGTAGCAGAACGAATAATAGAGCATTTTACAAATGCATGTCGAGGAAACAAATTGACTGATTTACGACGTAGCAAAATCAACCAGTGGGAGGAGACAGTGCGCGAGCGAGGAGCAACCATCAGCGACATAGCGAGATTAGAAACATCGCTGAGATTTCCAATAACCGTTACAACGATAACCGGTGAAGTATTACACGAATCAAAGTACAAATCGAAGGGAGCCCCAATCAAAATTATTGATCATAACGAACACGCGTGGACGCCCGCGATCACAGTGTTTCCACGAGATAGAACAGTAAAGTATATCCCGGGGGAATTTATACAAGATGGTTTTCTCGCGGAGAGGAAACTATTTGATGCTATTGCTTGTTTGTGTAAAAACGACCCTGTATCAGTGTGGTTACTTCGCAGCGCTGATACCTTTGATCAGTTTGTAAGACCAAACGGTGAATTATATCGCACTGAAGCGTTTCACAACAAGATGAAACAAACCGCCATGGAATTTGAAGAGCATGATGAACAACTGCTAACAAATTGTTTTACGATTCCATCGGTTGCGGCTCATGTTGCAGCAAAGAAAAATGCGTGGAGTCCAACGCGCAAGGAATTTCTACCGGATGTACAATCCAGTTGTTTGGAATACTATCACGGTGGACTATGGAACACTGAATACAGCCGCGACGCTATGATTTCCGTTGATATGGTTGCCTGTTATCCAGCGAGTTTTCTCGGGTATGGATCCGCCGCTGAGTATTTCAAACGATTTGGACACCCCAGACATGAAATGACTCGTGTTGCTATTAATGGACCACTGCCTGATTTTGATTTAACCGGATTCGCTCGCATAGTATCATTTGAGTTCGCGGCAGGACTTCATCGCTGTTGCTATATTTGGATCGGTAGACACATGGCTGAAAAGAAGTGGTTGCCAATAGCGCTGCTACGGTATATGATTGATTGTAGCATGCTAATTTCGTTGATTGTCAGTGACGCGATTATATCATACCGGGCGCAGACTGAAGTCTGGTTACCAGAACCGGAGCGTCTAGATAGCATAATTGACGAATCCAGAAAACACATCGATGCCGACGAGGAATATATCATCGAATGGTCCAGGAGGATATTCAACCAACGAAACCACGAGGCAAAAGATCTCGGTAGAAGAATAATTGGTAAGTTCACACAAGGTGGAAAAAACTGCGACTACAAACGATATTGCTCACGGCTGATTATAGATGACGCAGAATATGATTTCGTAATCAAGGACGCAGTGGCGAAAAATAGATACGTGAACTGCGAAACAGCTTTCTTGTCCAATGGAACAAGGTTGGGTACAGTTGTTACCTACAGCGATGGAGACAGCCCGGCATACCCGCATTTGAGGGCGTCTATGCTGGGTTATGCTTGCATAAATTTATTCTCGATGATAAATAAATTTCCCGACACCGCGGTTAGAGTAGCCGTTGATTCGTTTTATGTTGACGTAAAGTACAAGGAAAACGTAGCCGGGTTTACTAGTCCGGACGAGAGTTGGGGTACATGGAGAATTAAAAATGAAATACGACGCGATTATTCCCCGTCAGCAGATGTCACCGTTGAAAACAATTACCTACGCGGTGATAAATTGTCAGAATGGTCTAATGCACCACCGTGTTCTGATCCAATTTGTAGACACAAAACAGTTTATTTAAGCGGCTGTGGCGGGTCAGGAAAGACGACCCGGGCAATTGAATTATTTCGAACGCGGGCAAGTATAAGCGTGCTTACACCGACCCATAGACTAGCGCGAGAGATAAAACACCGAAATGTTGACGCCGTTACTTATCACAGCTTTTTTCGATACAGCGGTGGTGAGTGGACTCCTGATCGAATGGGTGAAAAATTTATTCCTGAGGTTATCATCTGGGACGAAATATGTACTGTTTCGTTAGACGTTTTACAAATGTTTCTTGATTGGTTGCTGCTCGCGAATACAGCGGTAATCATGTGTGGCGACCATGGCCAACCACCACCATTTGTCGGCGAGGGTCCACATGATTGGTTAAAGGGTTTTGTGGACTATTATGAAGAAACCGATACTGATTACCGAGCACTTGATGAACAACTGCGCGAGGTTAAAAAATTAATCAGATTGCAGCCGGATAGAATTCAATGTGAAATAATCCGCGAGGTGATTCCGGAAACGCCGTTAAATGAATTCTGGGAAACATGGAGACCAAACGATTTGATTGTAGCGAGTAGAAAGATAGTCAGAGACACACTTCAGCGGAAGTTGTTTGCGTTGCATAAGGAAAAGTTCCCAACGCGTCCAGTGCCGTTATGTTATAGACCCGCGGACACACGGCGGCAGAACATTGAAGTTGAAATCCCGGGCCCGACAGCGTCGGGAACAAAAAACAAATTCTCGTGCTGAATGATATTGTGCTCGTTGATATCAGCGTCGTCGAGGACGCGCTACGTGCTGATAAATCCCCGTGGACGCTAGGATACGCAACGACAATACATTCCTCGCAGGGACTAACTATCACGGACACAATTGTTTGGATAGTTGATAATCGCATCGAATGGTCAAATCTAGTCTATCTTGCAGTGTCCCGAGTACGGAGGATAAATCAGCTTCGAAGAATTGTTGTTGACGGAGTCACCGACGGAGTCACCATCGATGCAAGCGTCATTGATAGAAAACTCTCGGGTTACCGCCAACAGGATAAAAAAAAACAGCGGCGTTTTGATATTGATGCCGAATTAATAATCTCGCTACGACAACAACAGAATAATCACTGCGCGAGTTGTAATTGTATAATGAGTTGGTGCTATTCGGATAAAGACGCTCGCCAGTTTACCGTGGACAGGATCGATAACAGTCTCGGTCATGTCAAAAACAATGTGAGATTGACCTGTCTTGAGTGCAATAGACGCAACGGCGCTAGTTAAGACCACGCGGGGGTAATTGAGTATCGTCAGGTATCACTTGTAGTTGCTCGCGTGTAAACCCCCGCTGTGGGGCAGTTGGATCCAGTCTGTAGATCGGTGGTCTACCAGTTGATCGTGTTATCGTTGATATGTTATGTGTGGTAACACTCCAGATAGGATCAGTAGCTCTTTTTTTACCGCCTTCAAGCTCTCCTGGTTCATACAGATATCTAACAGTGACATCGCCAAGAATCGGCTTGGAAACGCTATCTATTTTTGATCTTCCGGGTATATACTTTTCTTTAATCGCGTCGCTGGGCTTCATGTTGATTGCTCGGGTAATCTCGTTATTTAGCGCGGCAATTACGCCTGGCAACCTTTTGACCCATTCACGAGATCGTTTTTCTTGGATGAATTCCTTCGCGTATTGATACCCAAATAACCGTTCAGCAAGAGTCCGATTGAATCGTTCAACAATTGCCTGATCACGATGTAGCGCAGTATGACCTCGTCGTATCGCGACGCTATGATGTTTCAGCGTTGATAAAACAGCGCCGCGAAATTCACTACCGGGATCAACTTGTAATAGATTTGGCCAGCGCAGAGGACCTCTTCGATAAATCCGCTCAAACGCATCGGCCACTTCAGTTGCTGACTTTGTTTTTAACGGCTCCGCTTGTTTGTATCGACTCGCAACATCAACTACGGTTAGCGCGTATTTGTAACCGTTGTCATGCGGCAGAAATAGTATATAAGCCTGATGAACTTCATTAGGTACGCTGACATCAAAGCGCGAGAAGTTGATTTGTTTAGGCGGTGGTAGATAGATTTGCCATATAGCCTGTTTGGATAACCAATTAGCCGCAGTGGCCTTTGTTACCTTTGCAGCGCTTGCAAGCTTACCAATTGCGGCCTTCCCCTTCCAGTATCCTCTCGGAGAATAATAGATGGATTCCATGTTGTTATTATAAACGCTAGCGTTTTCAATTACCAGCGCGAGAAGCTCCGCTTCCAATCATTAATTTACCTTTCATAGCCGATTTTACCAACCATGAGGCCAATTTTTCTTTGAAGGATTTATCAGGAATAGCATTTAGCGCGTGAATTAATTTTACGTCCGCGATATGACGCTGTTGCAGATCGCTACTTTTGTAGTAAGCAACATCATGAGCATGACACGCCTTATCGATAGCGTTTATTGGGTACTCACCGGGTTTGGGCTGATTTTGATCATCGAGTCTAATATCTAATCGTGTTCCGGGGCCACAGTAGCTATATCCTGGAAGGTGCTTTTCTCCTGGATACTTTGCCCACGGGGTTCCGGGGAGTTTTGATAACTTGGCTGCAATATCACCTCCTCGCTTTTTTTTAAAACATCTCCGGGTCTAATAGAAATAAATCTAAATTTCTTTATACCGCATTGTACACACTTGCCAGTAAGCGCCGATCTGTTATTTCTTGTTGTAACGGTTGTCATATCATTTGTGCCAGTACGCACTCTACACTTTACACAATATAGATCCATAATTTATGTATAGAGACATGAATATAATTGACTTTTCAGCGACTAAAACAAGAGAACCAGTTAAGCATGTTGCAGCGTTACCAAACTCAATCCGGATGATTATCATCGGACCATCTGGATCCGGCAAGACGCAATTGTTACTTAATTTAATAATAAGATGGATGAAGTGGGATAAGTTGTATTTGGTTGCTCCTAGCGTAGATGATCAACGATGCTACGAGGTGTTGAAAGATTTCAACGAGAATGCATCAGCGATCGCTAAAAAAAATGTCATCGAGTTTATTACAGATATCAATGATGCACCAGGTATCGATGATATTGATGGCGACGTTAACAATCTAGTCGTGTACGATGATGTTATGTTAGACAATCAAAAAAACCCAGCTAGGATATTTTCCAGAGGCAGGCATAAAAACACTGACGTGATATATGTCACTCAACGATACACTCAGATTCCAAAAGTAATCAGAGACAACTGTAATATTCTTGCTGTATTCAACGGCGTTGATACACACACGCTACGAAATATTTGGCAGACATGGTGCGGCGGTGACATGGACTTTAATGTTTTTCGAAACTTTTTTAGTCATGCTCAGTCGACCCCACATGGATTTGTAACGATAAATTTACATGATCCTCGGACACGATATCGTATCGGACTTGACCAAATATTCGGTTAAATTGTAAGCAGCAGGGGGGGCGATGACATCGACGCGGTCGTCGCGTTTGTTTACCCGACGCTGACGACGCTAGGATCGGCGCGCAGAAGGTATTAATTAAACCAAATGACGTTCCGAACAATTGTCAATTTGGCCCCTCGACGATGACAACGACGACGACGTCGTTTTTTTTTTACCAGGCGCTGACGACACCGGATCCGCTGAGTGCAGAAGGTATTAATTAAGCCAAATGACGATTCAGACAAATGTCCGATTCGCCCCCCTGCTGCTTCAACTAACTCTACAACAGGAGAAAGAAACATTATTTCATTCAATCTCATCAGCAGCGAAACATTTTAATATTTATCCAATGTCAGTAAAATCTGCCGCTGATGGCAGTACAAAATCCGCTTTCTCAAATACGAGCGGTGAAAGAGTCTTCTTTCAATATTCACTTATCGTTTAGTATAGCAGCAACATCATTGTTCGTCAAGCAGCATTTAACATATTTGTTTACAGCTTCTATGTCGTATTCGATCCAAATCTTAACGTATTTCAACATGCAACCGACTTTTTTCTTTTTCGACTTTGAAGTGGGCCATCGCATTAAGGTCACCACGAAACGTGTTTATTACAGCCTTTTCAAGTTGATATGTGTTTACAACATTAGCTAGAGGAACAAACCAGTTAGCTGATCAAAGACCGATCCTAAATATATCTCAATGATTTTCTCTGGTCAAGCAACAATGGGCCCATTTCATTCGTGACAGTTTCCCTGTCTTACCTGACAAAGATCTTTTTATCTTTTTCATGTTCCAATACCTCATAATCTGTAAACAGTACCTCAAAAGACGAGTATGGCTCATATCGAACGATAAGATTAACATGCTTGAGATCCGTTTTATCATTGCTCATAAAAATTCTAACCGCGTCAAAGAGCACGTTCATCTTTAAGTTTTTAGCTCGCACAATACTTTTTACTTCATTTGGCAGTTTTATTGCTTCGATTAGATAAAAGTTTTAAGAATAATGTCGCTGATAAAATATGATGTTTCAACGATTGTCTGATCTTCGAGATGATCTTGATCATATGACACAAGGTATATCTAGACCGCAAGTGGTCTAATGATTAATAAGGGTACTTTACACCGGATTGCAAAGCACTCCGAGTTTGATCTAGAATTTGTTTCCTGTACATGATGATCAACTTGCCGATGAACAAGGTATTATACCTCAACAGGAACAAGTTTATGTTGCAGCGCAATCACAATATGATGTCAAGTATCACCTTGCAAAGAAGATATAAAAAAATTGATTTTACTTTCACAGAACATTAGATATTTTGGGAGATGCTCAAGCCGTTTATGCGTATTAGACAACTTGAAGTTTACGATCGTCAAAAAAATATAAAATGTTATTTTATTTTTAAAACGATTTTAAATTTATCAACAGATTTTACAGAAGATCGAAGACAACATTTAATATTGTTGCGTAGACTCGTTAAATTCAAGTCTCTTCTGCTAAAATACGAGAATATCTACAACGATATAATCGGATCGCAAGCGATCTAATCAAAGATCTTTGATTTCACTGGTTAGAATCCAACTGTTAAAACTATCCCCGAAACCGCGCCATTTGACCAAACTTTTATTACCAGGTCTTTTTAATACCACGTCTTTTTGATAACAAATATACCTTGTGTTGTTAGTTGAAGTTCCTGTTCGTAGAAACTTCCTATGACACTTTCATTTGCAAGAACTTTTAGCTTATATGTTACTGGTATTGTTGTTAAAATCTTATCGATGACAAACACTTTTTCAGACCAGTTCGGGGTAAAACCTTTTTCAATTGTTTTTTTCGTTAATGAAATTTTGACACGATCACCAACGTTAAACTTGTCTGCGATATATGTTCTCGTTTGCAAGAACCGGATTATTTAATAGCATCGTTCGGTGACATTCCAATTGTTCTGTGTTTAGTGTTATTATAATCTGATATTATTGCTTGCAGATCATCAATATATCTGTTCGTTTTTTTTTTCTTCCTGTAAGCTGCTTGTAGATCTTTTCTTTTATCGTACGATTAACTCGTTCGACAACAACGCTCTTTCCTTCGTTACCGGTAACATTTTTTTGTATGGTTTTGTTTCAGAAACTGCTCGAACCGCTTATTAAAAAACTCTGCTCCATGGTCGGTCCAGATTTTATTTGGTTTCGCTCCATCTTGACAATAATATCTTCTAGCGCATTTGTTATCGTCGATCCAGTTTTATCAGCAACATGAACGCTTAACGCGTATTTACTAAAAACGTCAATAATGTTCAACAAGTATCTTTTGTTACTTTTGGGATGTGCATTCTTCTGCATATCGTAGAGATCTATCGTCCAGTTATGATCGACTGCGTTTTCGTCGAAGAAACGTTTTTTTTTAGGTTTGTGAAGCTCATGATCCAGAACGCTCTGCGTTCCACTGGTATCTGAAGCAAGCTTGCCAGGCATCCCAAAGCCGAGCTTATATTTTGCTCCAATTATACCTTGAACAAGCTTTCGATCAACTCGTTCTCGTATTCCGCTAGGTTTTCTGTTAATATAGTTTTATAATTTTATGTTACTTTTTCCTTGGATCTTTTGTTTTTCTCGTTTTTCTCCAATCTTCTTACTAAATAACAAACTCTTTTTCTCTCATTTTCAGTGAAATCTCATTTTGTCGTGCATCTGGACCACCAGATCGCTCAACATCAGCAATTTTCTTTTGTCCTTCTTCGAGTAGTCCTCGAAAAACTTTTTCTTTTAGTTTTTCTAGATCTTCCGGTGATACTTTATCAACACGTAGTTCCTTGCCAAGTACAGACTCTGTGATAAGCTTAAAGAGTCTTGCAGTTTCTTCTGCTGTTTGTTGCTGTCCAGCACGTTCTTGTTCAACTTTGTTATTAAACGCAGCTCTTGTAGCAACATATTTCTTTAGAAAATTTTCCCGCACCTTGTCCATTATTGTGAATGAAAAATTCTATACAGTCCAAGAACCTGTCAATTCCACATCGGAACATGTGCTTGGTATCTCTGGCAAGTTTATTGAATAAGAAAAAACTGATTCTCATGAGCGGCCTCATGATACAGCTCAACAAATTTATCTCTGGAAACATCACCGCATTGTTCTCGTGATATTTGTTGCTCGTCAATATTGTCCAGTCTGTTAAACAGTTTAAAACAAGCCGTATTTCTTCTGATAAAACAACCTTGGACAAGATAAATTGCATTACATCTTCGATTTCGTGACAAAGAAAAGTAAGAGTTGATCTTGTCCATTTCAGAATTGCTCAAAGGGATGACATCAAATACGATAACCTTATGTTCGTCCGAGTACAGTTCTGCAACAGGAACAAGATCCTCTGGTGTCCTTATAACAAATATATCTTCGCCAGCACCAAGTTCATTTTTTTAATTTTTATTTGCACTCGCTCAGCAACTCATATTTGTCCTTCTGTGGATTGATTGTACGCTCAAGTTTATTATGCTCATCATAATAACATGTGCATGAAACTTTGTAAGCAGCAGCAATTACAATAACATGAGCTGCTACACAAAATTAGGTACGTTAGTAAGTGGTTTATCTGCTGAAACAATAGCAACAACAACAGATGTTGATCTAACAAATTATCTCAAGAAATCTGGTGATATAATGGCCGGCAACCTTACCATGTCAGGACGACGAGTGTTTGATCTAGAAACAACATATCCTCCTGTCAAGCCGTTAGTTATAACCAACTAACCACAGCTGTATCTGAAAACTTTCACTTGCCGTAGGAACAATGACCGGCAACATCAACATGAGCAATAATAAGACAACACATATCAGCACATCATATCCGTTAAACAACGCTGATAGCACACAGGCGGTAGGTTATAATCAACTAAATACGGTAGCAAATTTAAAAATAAATAAATTGGGTGATTTTGTACCAGGTACTGTTTCATTTGTCAAAGGTGGTGAGACAAAAGGACTACCAACAGAATTTCTCTGAGTGGAGAATCAGATGCATTATCCTATGATCAGATGAAAGGATCATTTACAGCGTACTTAAAACTTGCTGGAGGATCAATGACAGGTTCGTTAGAAAAGGGTGGTAAAGTGATATACAACACACAACTCGATAATATTTCGCTGTCAAAAGATAGCTTGGTAACAAATGTAAAATTTGTAAAACAAAATTTTGTGATAAAATCCTGCGACACCATGGCGGGTAATATTGAACGGACGTCAACAATATTAACATCAACTGCGTTCCCAACAACATCAGATCTCACAAACAAGAATTACGTCAATGATATGATCACTGGTTATAACACAATACGAGAGCGAAATCGGGAGACTTAATGGCTGGCACGCTAAATATGGGATCAAATAAAATAACAGCAACATATTATCAAGTATCTCCATTTCATCTAACAAACAAATCTTACGTCGACGTGGCAGCAAATAATGCAGTAGCTGTTGCAGGTATATCAGCTGATGCTCTTTACGTTAAGCGAACCGGAGGTACAATCACAGGAGCCATCGACATGGTAGCAAATAAATAACGTCAACATACGTTCCTATTTCTGTATCATATATTGTACATAAACTTTATGTTGATAGTGTTGTTGGTAGCACAAAACGAGCTCGCAGTAATGTTGGTTATATTCCAAATCTTGTTGATTCGACAGATAATCGCTTGAGTTTAGTTGCAACAGCATCAAACAAATATCCTGGAAATAATAGAAATGTTGCTTTTTCGTTTAACAGCTGTATATGTGGAGGTCCCGAGTGGACAACGCATGGAGAAATAAGCAATTTTTGGATCAAAATTCAGTGCCCTGATGCTATTGCAATTTGGAAGTTTCATTTACAAGGAAGATCAAATGCTGGTGTCGGCCGCATAAACAACTGGAGATTAGAGGGATCGACAGAAAATACCACAGGGACAAGTCTGTACAGAGCAATGTATGTTTATATCTCAACGAGTCAACAGTTTACTATCGCTGATGCTAACACGGTTAACAAGTATATTTACTTTCCAATATATGTTGTCAACGCAGAAAGTCCTTACCCGGGTTTGACAATGTTTCAGTTGTATGTGAATGACGACCTAGCATAGGTCGTTGCAATTTAGTGTAGATGTAGTGATCCTCCACTTACTGTGATCCATATAATATTTTTTGATGATGTTAGGTATAAAGATACATCATCTTAGGCATATGATGAATATAAACATTTTCTTGCTGATCCTGTTAATAGAAAAATTTCGTGATCTGGTTGATAAAGCTGCTGCTGAGAAAACGTTTGCTTTTGCGAAATTTGTCAACAAAGTTGTGCAATGACAAGAAGAAAAAAAACATCGATTTCAACCATATATCATCCATTCTCTCAGACAACGCCAGTAACGAGTTGGTCAAGTACTAAACGTACTATCAGATTTTTAAATATTTTTATATCAGACGTGCCAGAAAATATTACATCAGAATCATAAGCGTGCTAAACTACATCCCGATTAAGTTAACAACAGCAGGAATAGCAACTCCATTACTGTTGATAGTGGCACTGCAGGTACTGCGTTATCAGCGATCAACAAACAATAGAACCAAAGTGTAAGAACAAAAATGTGTCTTGTAGGATAGCAACAGCGACTTATAATAAAATATTGGATCAACTTCGAGCTTATCTCTTGAAAAGTTTATTATGCTAGATCTGATAAAGGAACTACGAATCAAGGACGATTTTTTTTATGTATTATGATAACATAACAGACACAATTATAGAAGCAGATAACCGATGCATACCAAAGACAACTAATATCCAAAATAAAAACCCTGTAAAATGGTGGACTAAACAGTGCACTATAGCACATAAAGACAAAAAAGGGCCTTAAATAAATATAAACGCACCAAAAATTTTATCTACTTCCAGCAATATAAAGATAAAGAAAAAGCACTAAAACAAACTATAAAAACCGCTAAAATTAATCTATGGCAAACCTTTTGCACTAAACCGAGTCTAAAATCAAACTCAAAACAAATATGGGACAAGATAAAAGCCATAAAAGGGACAGCAACTACCTCAGCCCCAAAAATAAAAAATGCCATAACAAATAAAGATAAGGCAGACCTCCTAGCGAAGCATTTTTCGAACATGAGTAGCAACAATAATCACACCAAAAACTTTCAAGAACACAAAAAACTAATGGAGGGAACCCAACCTCAAATGTTTCAAGACCAAGGAACAAAAGAATCTCACCTAAATAGCGACATCACAGTACATGAATGGAAGATAGCCCTACGATCCAAAAACGAAACATCCCCTGGTAAGGATCAGTTAGGTTACATTATTTACAAAATAAATACCTATCAATTTAACAAAAGCCATAATCAAACTCTTTAATAGGATATGGGATAAAGGCCAACTACCCACCAAATGGAAACAGGCCATAGTAATACCAATCCCCAAGCTAGGTAAAGATCCCAACAACATAAATTCGTACCGACCCATCTCCCTTACAAACAATATTTGCAAAATAATGGAGACAATAATCGCAAATAGGTTAAAATACCACCTAGAAACCAATAACCTACTCTCCATAAATCAATGTGGCTTTCGGAACAAACGGTCCACAACTGACCAACTTCTCAGATTGGAAACAGACATCAAACTCGCTTTTAACGCACATAGGAAAACCGATCGCAACCTCATAGCGGTTTTTTTAGACCTAGAAAAAGCGTTCGACCTAGTATGGACCAATGGACTAATGGCCAAATTAAACCAATTTGGAATAACTGGACGCTTGTTCAACTGGATTGGCGATTTCCTCACAGGCCGGAAAATTACCACAAGAATAGGCAACACCCATTCGGAAGAATTTTCACTTGAAAATGGAACACCGCAAGGCAGTGTAATAAGTCCGTTACTATTTAACCTAATGGTAAACGACCTTGACCTCAATGTAGCCTCCACAAAAGTAAACTTGTCACAATTTGCAGATGATAGTGGCATATGGAGGAATGGAAATCCTGCCAATAACATAGTAGTTAAAGAAATCCAGCAGAGCCTAGACAACATAGGGAGATGGGCGGACAAATGGGGTTTCAAAACATCTCATGAAAAAACTGTGGCAATCATATTCACCCCCAAACGAAATAACAACCTAGTCTATCCAAACTTCTATATACAAAATCAATTAATCAAATACGTAACAGTAGTAAAATTCCTAGGAATGTTCTTTGACAACCACCTCACATGGAAACAGCACATTGAACAACTCACCCAGAATTGTAACAAAGATCTCAATTTACTCAGGAACATCACAGGGACTGACTGGGGATCCAACCAGGAAACCCTCCTCACGATATATAAAAGCCTAATTAGACCAAAACTGGATTACGGTTGCCAAGCATATAACTCGGATAAGCAACCTGTACTACAAAAACTTGACACTATCCAGAGAAAAGCCTTGCTATTATGCACAGGAACACTCCCCTCAACATCATTAGAAGAACTACAAACACTAACAGGAGAACTACCCTTCAAATTACGTAGGCAAGAACTGCTCCTCCGATACTCCATTCGATTAGATACCCACCCAGACAACCATCCCACCAAAATAGCTATAAATAAGTGCAAAGTTGTCTTCAAACCCAAAATCATACCTATCACACCAAGTGGCAAAGTAATCCTTGAACAAAGATAAAAGATACCTCTACTAAAAAAACAGGTGACAAACAATACAGACCAGAACAAATCACCATGGTTTCAAAAACCACCAAGGATTAACATTGAAGCTACCAAATTAGGCAATAAAGAAGGACAAGAAAACTTACTAAAACCTGTACTGGTAAACGAAATCAACCAAAAATACCCGGACTATGTTACAATATATACCGATGGATCAAAAACAAACAATCCACCAAGAACAGCAGCAGCAATAGTCATCCCTGAATTCAATATACAAACGGGATCCAGATTACCTGACTATTGCTCCATTTACACCACTGAATTCTGGGCTATACTTGAATCACTACAATGGATCAAAGACAACCAAATACCTAAAGCAGTCATTATAAGCGATTCCCTAAGCGTTATCAAGTCGATCCAAAATCGCAATACACACTCTAGGGAACAATTCCTCGACAGAGCATGCCAATTAATCGACGATATCACCACAGCACATCAATTAGTCGAGCTCATGTGGATACCGTCGCACATTGGAATCTCTGGCAACGAAACAGCAGACAAAGTTGCACAAACCAAACTAGGAGATCAAAACTCTGTCAAGCTTAACTATAGCTCTACAAAAGCAATAAGCTTCGCACAAACATATATAGACCAAACATGGCAAGATTTTTGGAACTCCTCCACAAAAGGTAAAAAGCACCATGAAACAAAAAAAAAACGTAGATAGGAACATACAGCTACCTACAGGTTCCTATTTAGAACAGAAAACCATAAACAGGATAATAACTGGAAAAACTAAACTAGCAAGCAGTTTTGGAAGGTTTATAGGACCCAAACCACCAACCATTAACTGCTTTAACTGCCACACCACCGAAGATCTACACCACGTATTCAATATATGCCCAAAATATCAACCCGCTCGGAAAATATTTATCAAAAACCAAAAAGAGATTGGATCACCACACACATACCCAGAGTTACTTATGGACTCTAATAAAAAATAAACAATCAGCATATAAAAATATCAATCAATTCATAGACTCAGCAGGACTTAGGAACAAAATATAATTACTATCCCCACAAAACCAAAAGACCCAGTAACTAGCTAAATAACTTTAGAAGCCACCATAAAAAACCATAACATATCATTCAATTTTATAAAAGTATTAATAAATAATTCACTTACGAAGCACCTATAAAAAAAACTAAGGAAACCGCAAAATCGGATGTCCTAGATGTCCTTAACGAACCGTGTAATCGGCTAGGACTCCGGTCTCTTGCTAAATAAAGTATAAATAACATTCAATCTCTAAAAACATCAATTAATAAATAACTTAAAGAGGTAATATCTAAAATCTTATAAATAACATAACGTAGGAAACACACCCTAAACACCTCGAATAGTAATACCATAATAACTTTGAAAATCTCTCTTCATACATGATATCTACTAAGAACCTCTATAAACAGCATAGAACATTCCCCCTCCTTTTAGAACATTTTGAAGAAAGAAAAAAAAAATCTCGAAAAAAAACAAAACAAAAAAAAAACAAACAACAGGCAAATGCAACAAGAAACCAGCGATGTAAAGCAAGCAGGACCGTTCCCGAGCTCTCCTTCCCACTAATGACAGCCAACCATTCAACTGTAGGGACCTTTATGGACCCACAGATTGAGGCCAAACTATCAGGGTTCCTTGAATCCATAAAAGCCTGGGGGAGGTGGCACCATCCCCTTCCCCAGGAGCAACTAGCAGGCTGAGGTGCAGTCAGACAAAAGTGGCACATGCACAATTGTGCGAACGCTACTATAATTAAACTCAACAACAACAAAACGGACGATTTTATTGTTGATATTATACCAAACAGAGCTGTAAAATATGGAAAATAGTACTTGATAAATTTTGTGTGAAATATGAAATACAATGGAAAATATTACAGTAAAAGATACCACACTAAAAATGAGAATTCTCTTTCAGGGTAAGCATATGACGATTGTGCTTAACAACGAGAAAGTATAGCACGTACTTCAAAAATAGAAACAAGATAAAGTTGTCTGGTTTTGCAATGATTATTCGGAATATTTTGAGAAACTTGCTATGATCACAAAAGAGCTCGTTAAAACTATTGACAATCTTTATAATTCAATATCGCAAAACAAATACACAAAAAATTCCAGTAGATGATGAGCTAAAAATAAATGTTACGTTAATAAAACAATAGTTTCTCGTGGAAACTTTATACAGATATTAGAACCTGATTCTCTTATCATCGGTAAAATCAATATGTATTTGTGTGTCATGATGATGAGAGTTATGCTATTGCAAAAACTGAGACGTTAAAGATATCTCGAGAAATATCTAGTAATTTTGTGTGAATGTTAGGTATAGTAATTTTGTGTGAAATATCAGATATAAAAATTGTCAGCAATTTCAGAGTAAAATTTTGTCTGAAATATATGAATAGTCTTATATAGTGGGTGTTTCTGGATCGAACCCTTTTTTGTTTGCCAAAGGCGACGACTCAGTGGCATGTTCTCGACGAGTAAACGAGTATGAAGTAGACGCTGTTGCCTCTACAAAGTTGTTTTCGTAGTTGTTGAGACTAACTTGAGGGGGCAATAGAGGGGGGAAGAATCATCTTGTCAAGTTCAAAATAGGGTTTTGGGACACAGCACCCCTTATATAAGACTACTAATAATTATAGGTATTTTTGAAGAGGTCTAAATAAATTCATTAGTTATTTTATAAATCACACAACAATGTTTGTTTACAATTATATATTTTTACCAATCCTTTGTAAAATACGTTTGGAGTATTTAAAATCGCAAAAACTTAGGTATCCTTCAACATATTCTAATGCAATTTCGTATTGATATTAGCTCAGGAACCATTAACATATTCTAATATAATTTAAAATTGATTTTAGCTCAGGAACTTTCAACATATTATGCTACAATTTCGTATTGACATCTAAAAATATATCTGTCAAAACGAATCAGTGAGTTTAGATATAGATCTTTTCTCTGAGTATATATTTCATGTAACACTAATATCAATACTTGACTTATCCAGATTCCCAAGTGTAGACATCACATCGTCACTAGCAAAATAGCATGTTTATAAACAAGATAGAAATGGAAAAATGGAAATCTCTCGAAATTGCATCGCATGAATATGAATCTATGGCATTGCCAACCTAATCCCACGCACCCCTACTGCATTATCTGTTCCAGTAATGCATTTTATAATACAAGAATGCTGCATGACAGTATAATCGGTATATTTTAAATTTTGAAACTTAATCTAAAAAAAAAAAAAAAAAAAAAACAAAACAAAACGGCAAAACAAAAATCGATGCAACTTTCATTTAAATAAAGCATCCCTGACACAATTAAAGCACAGCAATACGATTTCGCAATCTTTCACTATAGCCCCCCCTCCTCAACTCACATATACTGTCTGAAAATGACAGTACTGTATAGTGACACTTCAAGCAAACACTCAGTACTTCTTTAATTGACACAGCTATGACTAATACAACGGAAAAACCAGTGGCGAAGTTGCTGGAAATAAGTGATTTAATACTATTTCTGTATTGCCTACCCATTTCTGTACTTAATACTTAGTGGTTAGAACGTCCGCCTCGGACGCGGGAGGTCGTGGGTTCGATCCCCGGCCGAGTCATACCAAAGACTTGCAAAAATGGTACTAACAGCTGCCTCGTTTGGTGTTCAGCATTAAGAGGTTAGTGTTAGGACTGGTCGGCCTGGTGTCAGGATAATGTGACTGGGTGGGACATCATGCTACATGTCTGCGGCATGATGCCCCAGTACTAGACATCACTGTAAACTGCCACATTGCAGACATCGTAGCGATATGACTGAAAAATTGTTAAAGCTACGTTAAAAATCCAAATCACATCACATCACTTCCGCCATCTCGAATCTTCTCATCGGGTATCGGACATTACAACAGTGCATGCCTGGCCTTGTGCACGAAGCACATGGAAAGTCAGTGTACCAGGCTAGTAATTGGCATCGATCATGACCACAGTCTGATACAAAAGTATGGCCATTTTCTCATAGAATTACATGAGTTTAGTTTTCCTTAGAAGTGTTATGGTCCCCTAACTCGTCCTACATACTTTGGTTTCTCTAAGATAACTTCACCAGAATTGGCTAGATTTCAAACAAAGTTGGCATATTTTTTTTTCAAATCTCTTTTTCTGTCACAGAAAACATCTTTCCTGCAACAGCATTAATATAGAATCTAAAATACATTGTTGTATACATCAGTGACGTTCAGTGACTGGAATTATCAATATGAAGCTAACAGTGTTATACGTACTCTGTTGTTTTTGGATGTTTTAGTGTGTATCTGATTAAATGTCATGTGAAATGATACTATATTAAAGTATGTGCTATGATACTATATTAAAGTATGTGTAATGATAATATATTAAAGTATGTGCAATGATACTATATTACAGTATGTGCAATGATACTATATTACAGTATGTGCAATGATACTATATTAAAGTATGTGCAATGATACTATATTACAGTATGTGCAATGATACTATATTACAGTATGTGCAATGATACTATATTAAAGTATGTGCAATGATACTATATTACAGTATGTGCAATGATACTATATTACAGTATGTGCAATGATACTATATTACAGCATGTGCAATGATACTATATTAAAGTATGTGCAATGATACTATATTACAGTATGTGCAATGATACTATATTACAGTATGTGCAATGATACTATATTACAGTATGTGCAATGATACTATATTACAGTATGTGCAATGATACTATATTACAGTATGTGCAATGATACTATATTACAGTATGTGCAATGATACTATATTACAGTATGTGCAATGATACTATATTAAAGTATGTGCAATGATACTATATTACAGTATGTGCAATGATACTATATTACAGTATGTGCAATGATACTATATTAAAGTATGTGCAATGATACTATATTACAGTATGTGCAATGATACTATATTACAGTATGTGCAATGATACTATATTACAGCATGTGCAATGATACTATATTAAAGTATGTGCAATGATACTATATTACAGTATGTGCAATGATACTATATTACAGTATGTGCAATGATACTATATTACAGTATGTGCAATGATACTATATTAAAGTATGTGCAATGATGCTATATTACAGTATGTGCAATGATACTATATTAAAGTATGTGCAATGATGCTATATTACAGTATGTGCAATGATACTATATTAAAGTATGTGCAATGATGCTATATTACTGCATGTGCAATGATACTATATTAAAGTATGTGCAATGATGCTATATTACAGTATGTGCAATGATACTATATTACAGTATGTGCAATGATACTATATTACAGTATTTGCAATGATACTATATTAAAGTATGTGCAATGATACTATATTACAGTATGTGCAATGATACTATATTAAAGTATGTGCAATGATACTATATTACTGCATGTGCAATGATACTATATTAAAGTATGTGTAATGATCGGTTATGTTCCATCTGCATTTAAAATATCTGAGAGTTCTCTTGGAAATAAAAAATATATATTTTTACTCAGTTTTAATATTTAAACCCCCTCGAAGTACTAATATTTCATCCCCCTAGAAGTACTAATAACCCCCTCGAAATGCTAACAGATAAACCCCCTCGAAGTATATCCTTCATTATCTCTGAATTTTTACCAGACATCGACGAGCTCAGATTAATTAGTAATGTATTTAAGCTTCTCTTAGTTTTCAGGCAATATACTCCATTATCGATTAATAACACATTGTATTATGACCATTAGACGAAAATACTATTTCAATTACAGTCTCTCTCTCTCTCTCTCTCTCTCTCTCTCTCTCATTGTTATGGAAAGAAATGATGTGGAGATTTAAAAATGTCGCTAAATACTGAATGCACTATCAGTGTTTAGCATCTGACTTATCAGTATGACAAAGGTAATTAAGTATGACAAAAGTAAATAAGCTGATTCAAACATAGAACACTGCTTCAGTAGTCAAGCCCATTTTGTCGACATCACCCTGTCAAACAGATTTTTTTTTCTCCACCTTTAATTTAACCAGAGACATCCACACATGAAAAAGTGTGTGCAGTTAACTATGTTCGTGCATTTAAAAACCAAGAGAGAGATCGAGAGAGAGAGAGAGATCCACTGAAAATACCCGTGGGACCCATTCATAGACAATACCCGGAGAGCTACAATGATAATACCCAGAGTCTTCTTGACGATACCGAGAGAGAGAGAGAGAGAGAGAGAGAGAAAATACCCAGATATTAACAATAGGAAGTCTCAGTGGCAGTACCCATGAGCCCCGTTGACAATACAAAGAGAGTTTCAATGACAGTAACCAAGACACATAACACCATAAAATAAAAACAGGGTCAATGAACTTAATGACCTTGATCTAAATCTCACAGATTTAGTTTCACATTACAACAGGTCATTATGCCTTCTTAACCCACCGTGGACCTATTTCTGACACGTGTAGACATAGCCTGTTTTTTACCGCATTTATCCACTGTAGAGATATCCGGTCTCTCACGTGCTGATAATGATGGCGACGGTTTCAGTCGCCAAATCTTTAAATACGAGTGCATTTCTGGCACGAAATTGAATACTTGTTGCAAACGCAACTTGTGTGGTCGAGTGGAATTCAACAAATGTATTTCTCAATCTATCCCGGGTTACAGTCCAGTCAATTTTCTTAAGAGTTTTAGATATAGCTACAATCTGAATATGGTGCCATCAGTAATGATAATCTATTTTCGACCGGTTGTCATCGGGGGAATAAAAGGAAAGGAATACACTGGAAAAGCAAACATATATGGACAACTGCACTCAGGTTCGGGTTATCCCTTGTCCAATATGTCCCCAAAGCAACTTTAGGATTACTTTACGTAACTCTATAAATAAACAAAAGACCGTATCTGCTGTCTATTCCTTCCGAACATTTCTACACACTATTTATCTGATGATCTTATCTGAAATATAAAAGTCGAAATTGAAGGCTTTACTTATTTTAAAACGAATTACACACTCGCCATGTCTCATTCGGCTTGTTAATGATATATTTACATACTTTATTTACTAAATGGAATTAAAATGTATGCTAAATTTTGACTCTTGCTTCATCTTGAACGTCATCGTCAAAAGAAAAGAAATATGACAATATATTTTTTATAATCAGTTATAAAGTGAAATGCGTAGACGCCCTGTTCAGTAAGAATTCCATACATTTCAAGTTTGGATGTTCAAAGTGTCCATAGTTTTTCCATTATTTTCTCTTAAAACATTTAGTACTCGCTGTTTTCTGAATACCGAAGATATTTATATGGTTGCTAGGATTTCAATCTCCAAATAACACGCTGTCAGTATCCATGATATATGACTATGAGAACTTCGTTTTCATTCGTAAATCTATGTAAAAAAAAAGAGTACCTTCACTAAATTCTATTTTCATTTTCACTTTCCTTCTTTTTCTTTACAGGTACGGTGTTTCAATCTTGGTTTGACGAACAACCGAAGGAAAGAAAATAAAAAACATTCTTACCTGCGACGAATAAGGTAAGCGCAACAAAACGGAGTACAGTTTTTTGTGTTCGTCCGTCATTCTTTCCAAAGCGTAAGGTCTGTCTTCTGTTGCAGTCTAGGAAGGTTATTGCCATTATGCCATTTATAACTTGTTTTATAAGGAACTGTTTATAGTGATATTTCATAATTTTACCGAACAAAAACATACATTATCATAATAATGTAATTTATATTCGCATACATTTGTTTCGGTTCGAATTTAGCTCATTTAAAGCAGATATTTCACGATATATTTGTTAAGCTCGCCATTTACCTGTGTAACATTTGTAAAACGAAAGGCCGCTACAGATACTTTTCATATTTTTGGAGAAATGTATTTCCTGTTGTCAGAAGTTCTGGCAGATGCATACCGTCACCATGAACTGCAGTCTTTGCGTGGACATTTTTGCTGAATGTCTACACACATATTTTACAGGAAGGGCCCTTGGAATTGTTAAATCTATTACAGATTATTGTCCTAAAATTACAGTAAAATATTGTCTTAACATTTGAACAAGAAACCAAAGAAAGCATATAATTCCAAAACAGGGCAGGATGAAGGTTATGAGGGGGTCAAAGACTAATAGGAGAAAAGGTCGCTCAGCTGTTACTTCAGTATGGTATAGAGGGTCTAAAGGTGGACCCATACAATATGAGGGCATAAGGCAACATCTTTATTAGTCCATGGGTTAATTGGGCCTTGCTCCAAAAGTCCATGGGTTAATTGGGCCTTGCTCCAAAAGTCCATGGGTTAATTGGGCCTTGCACCAAAAGTAATGTAGCAAATTTCAATTCAGCATGGTTAAGATGGTCCTGAAAGTTAAATGGTTCTAACTTCATTCTGTTCAAAGTACAACAGTGTTGCCTGACATTAACATTACACAAAGGAATGTTCACGTTGTCGACATGACTAATTCTGAAGGTGCATTCTGCCGTGGTGGACAACTTGGATGTAAGCTTGACACCATTTTCATTTAGGACCAACAAGGCTTCATTAGAAGTCTTGTGGTGGAAACTCCATGTATGGCTTTCTATTTTGGAGGGAGTAAAGTTAACAAGATGTTCAAGGTGGATACCACTGTGGCCATATTACATATCAGTTTGGCACCATTTCTATTTAGTAGCAATTAGACATCGTAAGAAGAAGTATTTTGGTGAAAGCATAATGTTATATACCAGCCATCTAGTACAAGGTGTGATAACAAGATTATTAAGATGGCCATTGTGGTAGTAAATATTGAAAGTCGGATAGGGTCCATTTTCAGTTATGACCAACTAGACATTGTTAGAAGTCTTTCAGTAAAACACCATGCTGATATGAACATTCATTCAGAATAAAAGGTCATGGCAAGATTTTCATGATGGCACCTGTGGCAGGCATATTGAAAGGCTGATGGCACCATAAGGACCAACTAGACGCCATAAGAAGTTGCTAAGTATAAGCCACGTGCTAATAAAACCATCCATTCAGAAGTAGTGACAATATAATCTAGATGGCTGTTGTAGCAGCCATATTTGGCACCGGATCGGAATCATTTAATTTTTAGACCATTTATACATCATGAGACGTCTTCTGGTGAAACCCATAATAATAATAATTTTCGATCAGAAATAGTAGCAATAACAAGATTTTTAAGATGACCCCTGTGGTGGCGGTATTCTACATCAGATAGATGGCCCATGTGGTGGCCGTATTCTACATCAGATAGATGGCCCATGTGGTGGCCGTATTCTACATCATATAGATGGCCCCTGTGGTGGCCGTATTCTACATCATATAGATGGCCCCTGTGGTGGCCGTATTCTACATCAGATTGAAACCATTTTCCTTAGGACCAACTGTAATCTTATTTGTAATCTGTCTATAGTACCTGTTACTTACAAGACATCAGGACATTCGTGAAGAGGAGACACGACTGCCCCGTAAGTATTTTTCTCATAGAACATAAACTCTAGTAAAGGCATAACGTCAACCAGCTGTTGGTGTATATAAGTTTTAATCCAGTGTGGGATGTCTGGCTGCTTCTAATACCAAGAACAGCTGAGTGACATTTAAATCTAATTATATTAAGACTAACCCTAAACCAACTAGAAGCCATAAGAAGTCATGTTAGTGAAAGATTCCTTTTTAAATGATCATCCTTTTAGGAGGAGTATCGATATAAAAATTTACGTGATGGCCATTGTGGATGTCATATTATCTATCCGATCAGTTCATTTTCAGTTAGGACTAACTAAGAAAGAAATCTTCTCATAAACACACCATGACAATATGACTTGTCTGTCCGGAGGTCTCTAAGCTGGAGAAAAGAGTGGCACCTGTTTCATTTAAGATCATCTAATCACTGTAGGAAGTCTTTCAGAGACAACTGCATGTTGATATGACCATTCATATCACAAGAGTAACTACAACAAGATTTTCAAATGGTCTCTGTGGCAGCCAAAATGGATATAAAACTGGAACCATTTTCAAATAGGACCAAGTAAATATCATAGCAAGTTGTCTGGTAAAAACATCATATTAATATGACTTACCGTTCAGAAGTAGCTATCAGAAGATTTTTCAAATGGTCGCTATGGCGGCCATATTAGACATCAGACTATCCCCTTTGTTACCAAGGACCAACTAGACATCATAAGAAGTATTTGAATGATACTTCATGTTGATATAACCATCCATTCAGGAGGACTAGGAATAACAAGATTTTAAAGATGGCTACAATAGCGACCGCATTGAATGTTAGAGCAGCTCAATTCAGTTGAGATAAATATTGGCGAAAAGTTTCCTGATAAACCTCCGAGTAGTGTAGGAGTAGCGATAGCAGTTTGTGTTAACGGACTGACGACATACAACATACCATCCCATAAGCTACTCTGGTTTATTATGACCAGCAGACCTAATGAAAAATAAGAACAGTTTACAATCATTACCTCTCTGAAAACTGTCATGCAGAGCTAGCAAATTTATGTGAGATGCACATCGAAATAACGAAATAGCTGTGAACACTCAAACTTAAATCAACCCCATAATCATTTTGGTATCGAAATAAAAACTTTCTTTAAATCTCCCCCAAAAATATACACATTTCTCGTTTTATAACAGAGTATACTAGTGGCGCTATCTAAGGACGTTTGGCTTACAATTAAACAAATTAAAAGTTCAGACGGTTACATCCTTCTGATTAAACATAATGCCCTGATTACGGACCAAAATATTTTGCGTGTGAAATTTTCAACGAATACAACATCAACACTCCTGAATTAAAATTGAACTTGTAGGTAACATTGTTATTTATCCTGCCATAACAGTTATTTATGACATTCATCAACCACCTGAACAATACCAAAGTTTCAAATTGTAACATGTAGTGCCTGAACAAATTTTCTAATTATAGCATGCATTGATACAAAGATATCGACAACATCCAAAACGTTTCAAATTATGCTCATTAATTAGCATATTCTTTAATACTTGTATCGACCAAGGTAAATTTCCCGATCGTCTTAAGGAAGCATGGATAATCTCAATCTACCAAAAAAGAAAATTCGGATCCTATGAATAAGCCCCTCCCCATTAAAAAAATTCTACTTCACAAAACAAACATCTCAGCATCTTTAAGACGATGACAACACCAGATCTTTCATCCATAAGGATCCCAACAATAGAAAATGAGAACAAGATACCGACTGGTTCCCAGCATATGGTATGCATGCAAACCCTCAGAAATTCCACGCCATTGTTATGGGCAAACAGGGGTAAAATTTCTCCAATTTAATTACAAAAGGTCATGAAACACCATGTAAGGACTGTGTGAAACTCCTTGGAGTAGTTATTGATTCTCAACTAACTTTTAGGAGCCACATTTCTATGACCTGTCTAAAAGCAGCAAGACAATTAAACATCTGATCAACCACTATTTGTCCACTATTACTAAGCTACTAACGTTTAAACGCTTTATTAGATCAAACTTAAACTAATGGCCCTTATTTTTGGCATGTCCGTAGTGACCGCAACTCTGGCAAAACGGAACAAAAATACAATACATGGCACTAAAATTGTGTTTGATGATTTTCATAGCTCAGATGACTGTTTATAAAGAAAACCAAACCTTCCTAATAAACACATCAGTATATTTTGATATAATGCAACAGAGGTATATAAGATAATCCACAATAAAGCACATACAGAGGTTATACCTGTAAACGACCACACATACTGCTCACAGTCCTTTTCCGGTTTCTAGAATAGTCCATTTTCACGAGAAAAGAATAACTGTTATCTACATCCAATATTTACAGTGTCTAGTTTTAATATTTCTAATAAGAATTTAACTAATTAAAAAATGCAACTCTCGCATAACATGCATTTCTAATGGATGCAACTCCCAATGTTACTGAAATTTATACAATTATTGTTCAAAGGTTATCGAGGACGGCGAACTCCATCGCATCCATTGTCCGGAAACAATAGACTCGCCCAAGCAAATATGACGCCACGTTAGAAAAGAAGCACGTTTGGTTTGAAACGTGCTGGATATGATAGTGTTAGGGACCGACTGGTGACGCTTATTTGCAGTTGGTATGGGTGAACATACAAAAGGGAGAGTAAGCGATTACTGTAGTGGGCGGAGCCGTTTGGCCTGTGTTAGACCATTAATATCACGTATATTGCTGACAATCTAATTAAACTTGGATATCACTCCCATATGACGCATGCGTGTATGTGCGTATGACTGCTGTTATGAAAACCAAATACAGCATTTGGGTAATACGTGTGATTGATTACATTAACTATTTAAGCAGCTGGAAAGTTAAAGAAAAGTTCCATTATAATAAAGAATAACAAACCAGATGAACAAAATGAAGAAAAAAATAAACTAAATGATATTGAAATGCAAGTCTTAACAATTCACTGGGTATAATCTACTCTGATCAAAATAAAAATTAGGCTCATTAGGTTTAACAAAGATGAGACTTTGACAAATCACACGATGACATCAGTATATAGGAAAGACAACACGTTTACGTATAATGACCGCTTGAAACAAAAATATATCAGTTTGGAAAGTATGTTTTTAATCATCACATCCAAAGGAATCGGTCCTTCAGTGTTAATATGACCCGAAAAGTAACTTGAATTTAAAGTTTATATTGAAAAAGTGTAACTTTTCATTCCGTGATCAGTATAAATAAATGGACTCCTCCTGATGTCTGTAAAGGATTTTGTGCTAAAATAAGTGTTATTTTATTTGCAAGCTACATGAATTATTGATAATTTTCAACCAAAGTTAAGTGTGAACCTCAACAGCAAAGGACGATTTAGTTCAGACTTGCGTGGACGAAATCACATCTGTGGAAATCAGAATCTAAATCAAGTCCAGCATCTGACTCAATTTCGATCGTATTGGGATCTTCTTATCTTTAATCTCAGTGGATGATTCAGTATCGAACGTAATGGGATTCTATTATCCATTCTATTATCCACAATCTCAATGGATGAGTGGTATATATAGAATAGTAGTAATAGGGGGCGATATAGCGGCAATGGAGATTTAACATGGGCTTTTGGGCCTGTATAGCGACAAGGACATATTAACATGGTGGGCCTGTATAGCGACAAAGGAATTTAACGTGGCGGGATTGTGTAGCGACAAGGGGAATTCGACAGGGGTGACGTCACGGTACTGGACACTGCGGGGGAAAAAAGGCAACAGTGTTGCAGGTGGGTGACCTCAATCGGGCAGTACATTAGTAATAGTGTTGCAAGTGGCTGACCTGAATACACGCTACTGTAGGTAGGTAGGTGAAGTGAATTTGAAAGGGACAATGGGGTTTAATAGCGACAAACTAAACATAGACATATACATTCACACACGCACACATATTCCATACTCCCTGTGTTAACTTCGAGTGTAAGAGGAGATAAAATCTCACAAATATAATATCTCTTACACCACACAAAATGATATCCATCACATCAAACTATACCATCTAACACTCCTTTAAACACACTATACCAAACGTATTGTGTTTAAACTGAGAATTTAGTAGAAGGAGACACAATCTTACAAAGTATTCCATCTATTACATTACAATAAAATATTATTCATCACACCCACTATACCATCCTACTATACCATACTCACTATCAAATATAACGTCCTGTATTCGCTTAGAATGTAAAAGACGGAGACGAAATCCCACAAAACATACTCTCACATACCTAAAATACCATCCCTTGCCACACACTACCCCCCCCCAAAAAAAAGTCCCGTGTTAGCTTAGAGTGTAAGAGAAGGAGCCGAAAGAAAACAAAAAAAATATACTTTCCCTTAAACCTGAAAAATAGTATTCATCAAACACCTATACCATAAAACAACACATCACCATCCAACACCGCATATGCAAACTAAGAATCTGAAACAGAACTCTGACACTTTCATCATCGATAACAACGCCCTCGCTTAAACATTTTGTGTGCATCCATCTGTATCCACGATCCACGTTGATAAACATACTTCTTTATCCGTTTTTGAAGAAAAGCGGCCACCTGAATGAGATGTCTTATGTTTCTTCCAGTAGAGTCAAAGATTCTTCAGTCACCTTTGCAATGTGCATCTCTTGTTTACAATTCGATATATATATATATATATATATATATATATATATATATATATATATATATATATATATATATATATATATATATATATATATATATATAATCCTATGCATCAGAAACGAGTGCCGCTCTGTTCTAGTAATAATGCAATACTATCTCTTAATAACGCAGTGTTATTTGGCAATAACGCAATACTATCTCGTGATGACAGAATGTTATCTCATAATCACGCAATAATATCTCTATAACACAATGTAATATATTTATCAACGTAATGTGTTCTCGTAAACACTGGGTACTTTCGTAATAACCGAATGTTCTCTCGTAATAACACAATAATATCTTGTAATAACCACTGCTATCTCGTAATAACAATGTTATCTCGCCAAAACGCAATGTTATATCATGAAAACGCAAGTTTTATTTTTTTCTCACCTGGCGTTAACCGGCTTCCGTAAAGCTAACGTGTCGATTTCAGAACTGGAGGCCAATTATGAGACCGAAGGTTAACACACAAAAAACGATATCCAAAATAATACTTTTCGTATGGTGGAAACAATGTGCATTTAGAATAAATAATAAAATGGAAATACACTGTCAAACTGTCATTTGGTGCACATAAAGTAGTTCTTATATTGAATTTTATTTATTTTTCTGCATGTGATTGTATTGGTGAGTGTGTTTGGTGAGCGTGTTCTATCGAACGATTGAGCAAGCCAGAGAGAGAGAGAGAGAGAGAGAGGAGAGACTTAATTACATGCTGCTTTGACCAAAGTATAGTTTCATGTAATTACAAAATTTAGTAATATTTGTGCATACTAATGATAAATTGTTAGAGCGATAAATCTGGAGTGCGAGGCAGAAGAAAGAGGGGGCTTACCTGACAAATTTCTGCAAAATAGGCATTCTCCCGGTGACCTTTCCACCAAATTCCTTCCTCAGATCTACACCTTAATGCTGAGCCAGCAATACAGTTCGCCAGCTACGAAGAAAGATATACGCACCTTTGTCTGGTCAATTGTGTTTTGGGTTTTGTTTTTTGATTTTTGGACAGAAAATAGATACACCGACTACATGTTCCTCTGTTATTGTTGGAATGGCAAGATCTGTTCTTTTGACACCTTTGGTTTTATATACTGTTTTATTATAGTCTTGCGGTCTATTGCAATGTCGTTGAGGATAGGAAACAAATTCTATAGGTTCTGACTTGTACTTTTTTTTTCACCATAGATACATCATTCACGCAGCATAACTAGACTGGATGATGAAGAACAGTACATCCATGGACTTTGGGAGATCCTTGGCGCATGTGCTAAAATTTCCTGGTGCATCTCTGTGAATTTAGAAGAGGCTAGAAAACATGTTAAACTACGAAGAAATGTCACATCCCCGTCATATACACACTTGTATTTAGTATCGTATAGTTTGGATAAAGACGATGCATGGCTGTCGAGGCTTTCTTCGTGCTCGTTATCTCAAGGAACGCGCAATGGACTTTATGACAATAGCCAGCTACGTGTTTGCACTTCAGAATAATCCCATAGAAATTAACGAAGTCCAAGAAAAGAAAAGTAAATAAAGATCAATTTACGCATGGAAACCCAATCTAGGCAGTGTCCATATTTATCCTGCTTTCACATATTGACAACGATTCCCTTTTAACAATTACATAAAAACTCGCCGTCGTGAATGAATGAACAAGTAAACACTAAATGAAATATATTTTTTGTTAAACGAATGTTCCTTTTTCATTTTTTTTCCCTTATATTTACGTCTTATTTTGTAACTACCCTTGTCATAGACGGTGTCCAAAGGTATGATTGGTAGAACTCCGAAGTGTCAAGACAAAGGCAGTTCGTGAGATTTATCACAATGGCAGCCCATATCATTACCACATACCTTTAGCTATAAAGGAGTGTTTCCACGATCCGCCCTTTACGTTTGTTACCTTTAAATATTGGTCTCTTTGGTGAGGTTATTTAAAGAAACTTGACAAAGAAGGAGGACGACACAGACTACACGGAATCGAATTACACTATCGTCGACCTTAAGTAATTTAGAAATGACGTAAATGAATAGTATAGTAAGCACGCACAGGAAATATATTTCAGCTAGCCGAACTAAATCAAGTTTAGGACATATATCTTAAGCGTACAAGAATATCGGTCAAAACACATGTTTATAATAAGTGGTATTTAGGATATTTTTTATCATTATATGAGTGACAAACTTTGACAGGTAATGAAGAACATTTTAAATATTAGGTTTAAAGTAGTAGAAGGTATTTATAAGCCTTGCTTTTCGTGACCAACAAGAAGACAAGCAAATAAATAAAATAAATAAATAAATAAATAAATAATGTTTATTGTCTCCAGTACAGTTTTCGTTACGGTAATTACATTTTCTTTCATCGTTATGATAATTACTTATTCTTTCATCGTTACGGTAATTACTTGTTCGTTCATCGTTACAGTAATTACATGTTCTTTCATCGTTGCGGTAATTACGTGTTTTTTCATCGTTATGGCAATTACATGGTTTTTTTTTCTTCTTCATAGTTACTGTAATTACATGCTCTTTCATCGTTACGGTAATTACATGCTCTTTCATCTTTACAGTAATCAGATGTTCTTTCATCTTTACGATAATTATGTGTTCTTTCGTCGTTACGGTAATTTCATCGAATTATATATTACGTATCACCGTACCTTTTCAGTGTGCCGACACTTTCGTTGCTCTTTTAGTAAGGCATGTACAGAAATTCCCGAGTAAGCTTTTATAAATCTTAGTGATATTTTAAGTATCTATTCATTTCTCGTGGAAAAATAATTCCAAAAATCTTTAATACTTTGTATTTCTCAATAATACAATTTCAACTATCACTTAGTTATGAACATTGATGATACGTGTAATGGGGGTTAAAAGGGATGTTGTAGAAGATTTTCGGACCAAATCCAACTTTAAAAAAGTTGCTAATTAAAAAAGAAGAAAACGTAATTTTTGAAGGTTATTTGTTAGTGTATATGTTAATGTATCAAGTACGCGTATTTCTTTGCAAGACCAAGTATCACCCGCAGCTTCTCAGGACAGCAGTTGTTTTCTTTTTTACATGTTAGTAATTTATCTAGTCCACTAAATATTTTCTCATTTGTTGAATCAGTGCGTTGCTCTCTCTCTCTCTCTCTCTCTCTCTGATAAATGCCTTAACAGGATGTTGACATCCCACACAAAGTTCTCTTTCTATTACAATAATATCATAACTAGTAAATTCTAGGCTTCAGTATCCATGCATTTTATGTTTATCAGCATGCTCTCTAATGTCAATATGTTTAACAGGGTGTCATCTATAGTATAAACTTTGAATCATCCCACTTTAGTTACAGTTTTTAGAAGACAACGTATGCAGCAATTAACAGACACAGGACAAAATCATATACTATAAGGTACTGATCTATTGATGGGGGGAGGGGTATTTCATTAAGAGCTCAGATTTTTTTTTTTAAAGATAATTATTTTTTATTTAAATAATGTAATGGATATGGCATGGTGTTATTCCCTGTATATCAGAGCTATATCTTACTTTCAGCTATGTAAGAGCTGGAAATTTATATTAAAAAAATCCCAGGCACCTGCCCCAGAACATGCAATTGTTGATCCCTAATATAATTGTGATATATTGTAGTACGTATTGCGGTATGTTCAGAAATACTGCGATACTACGTAGTTATGTAAGAAGACATGAAAGTAGGATATGAATGCATCCAGTTTCTTAGCTATCCAGTGACAAACCCTATCTGAAAAGGACGGACGCTGCATCGGCCAAAACTACATGTTGTGGTCCGGTTACAGGTTTGTTCTCACTCTGAATTCTCGATTTGAAACTTATCTTTAATGTGAGAATTGACTGACAGGACTCGTCTATGTCAGGTCATGCTAACAATACGTACAGAGATATACTTTAAAACAATTTTTCCTTACTAAGAGTTTAAACATCCAGTTATTAATTTACAATCACCATATCAATGTTTGCCTTGACAGTTAATTCTAAGTGATCAACAACATTGCATTCTTTAAATCATCCCAAAAGATCAATCGGTCTGTCATAGGATAGGCACCTTATCTCCATAATTGCAAACAGTGTAACCCAATATAACTTGTTGTGTCTGACAAACGCCTCTCAATTTACAAAACCTTGCTTTTACGGTTAAGAGGAGAATAATTCTACTTTGTATTGCCATTTACAGACACACACGCACGGACACACACAGACACACACACACACACACACAAACTTATGACTCTTTGAGATGTCTACCCCCTCAAAAAACTGTCACAGCATAACATGTGGAGTCATGTTCATATTTTGAAAACATTTGATCGTCTGTAAGTTTTCTCGCAATGAGATTCGAATCATGAACATTTTGGCATTGCATTATAATTTGTTTACCTACAGACATGTAAAATTGCATTTCTGTTAAAACCATGCCTTGTAACAAGCATTTAAACACGTTAAAATCGTGTCAGGTGACACAAAGAACCCGACGTAATTAGGTAATAACCTCTAGAAGTAATTACTTATACATCTGCTATGATTTAATTTTCTCGAAACTTAAAAAAAGTAATTTGTATTGTTATAACTCAGATTTGTATAGCATTACTAAAGACAGTGTTTACCTTTCTGCGTTGAAAAAATATATATTAGTCTTTCTCACTACTATACATTATTAAATTAAGTAACATTACACGGAACAAATGCCGCATGAACAATGTTTGCCATCGTAGCATATTTTTCAATGCTGATGTTTGCTATCTGTGCTGACGTTTACAAATTAGAAAATAAATATTGGCAAGGTCGTAAACTCAGGTAGCATGCTCTCTCGCTACGGCATTATATGGAAATAGAATGTATCCGAAGCAATTTCGTATTTTTCCGTAAGGTTCCCGAAACAGATTTCAGTTATGTAAGTAACTCCAAAGATTAAGGGTGAGTCCATTGCTAGAACTGATTACCTTTTATGGACCGTTGTTCGAGATTCATGTCCTCACCCTAGACTTTGTATAAAGAAACCTCCCGAACGTAGGGGAAACACTGTTGCCGCTTCTTTTTTCAGAGTTAGGCCTTTTTCCTTCACAGGTAAGAGAACATACATTATTTTTATATTTTAAAGACTTCTTTTAAGTCTTGCAAGATTTAGAGACATTATGGCATCTATCCAGTTCTCCCTTTAAGCATTTTGTATCTTTTTTGGTTATGAAATATAGGTGTAATGGATTTTATAAGTTTTATTTAGAATTTGTATGTATTTGCAATCGTAGAACTGACTATTGTAGAAATGATTTTGCTACCAACGTCATGGGTACTAGTAATAACTTTAGAAATAAAAAATTACTTTAACGTCACAAAACATGAGAGATCGGAATTTAAGGTCATTCATTCAATGATTTGCTTTCGCTACAAATAATTGTTATATTAAGTTTAAAAATGTAATTCTTAAGTATTTTTGATAATCGTTTACTTGTTCCATTTTAAATATTTACATTATATTCTAAAAGATAGAAATTCCAGAATTGTATGAAATTAGTAAGCTTTGAAAAGTAAAATAATTTTACATGTGTGTTGATATTTAACATGTATAGCTTCATGTGTGCACATTTATATATCGTGTTGTGTGATTTAAATCAAAGAATTACTGCTTCCAGTTGTTTTGTTTTGTTTTTTTTATAAAAAAAAAACAGTTACGCCTTTTCTTTTATAGTTCGAATCCATACCTTTCCGCAATCCGGCGATGTAAAATAACACCTTTCTATCGATCTAAGAGTGCCGCCAATAAATTGTGGATGATGAAGAGAAATTTAATCATAAATCATCATCCCATAATAATGTGCTGAAAATACTGGGTAAATCTCTTAATAACATGTCTATAATCCATTCCTGTGTCGTTGCCAATATGTGTTAACAATGGTTAAATATAGTACTGTAGAACTAAAATACTGTAATCGAAGGGAACTTCATATTGCACGTGATTCAAGAAGTCAGGAATCTTGAAAAGTTATTACACACTACATTAAATAGTTTTTGCTTATTTTTAATTACAATAAGGCAATCGAGGTTCCACTATCAGTTAAAATTATTCACAATACATGGTTTTTAAAGGTGTACGGTATTTCTGTTATACAGGTTTACCGCTTTATTGTTTTTTGGGGGTGGTTGTGGTGATACGTCCCCAGCAGGTCGGTAGTTTCCGTCAGTAAGGAATGTACGGAAATTCAAAAGGACTCTTGTTATGGATTTAATGATATCAACAGCATGTTTTCCTCATTCATGACACAATCTTTATTAAAATTATCTTTTTCACATAACGGTTGTATCTGTCACAAATTAATGGCGAATTTGACAAATATAATTATATTTATGATCCTTGAATCACGCGTTTGACACGTGTCATGTCAACGTGGTGGGCAAATGGAATGTGGTGAAACATAGTTTGGCCAAATTCAACTTTCGGATGAAAAAAAACAACAACACAAAACAAATATAAAACAAATATCATGATTTCATTATTTACTAGCGTGTGTAAATGCATTAAGCGTATGTATCTCTTTATAATTCTGAGAATCATCCTACGATTTTCAGGAGCGCACTTGTTTTCTGCATGAACTTTATGTAATTGTTCAAGTTCACTAAATATTTTCTTGTTTGTTGAGTAAGTGTTTTATGTTTACTAGCCCTCCCTGAAAAAATATCTTGCATGGGTGTTGCCACCCAACTCAAATTTCCCTGCCTATTAGATCAATAATGTTGCTAGAAAAATTGAATGCTTCAGTATCAGCACTGACATTTTTATCAACAGGCAGAATGATATCTTTTACGTTATCAGCTATAGTGTAAACTTAATCATCCTACTTTAGTTACAGTTATTAGATTGGAATTTAAACGACGATGAACGTACACATAGCAAATTCATCTACTATAAGTTACTGGACATTGAATTTTCGCAAAAGGGGAGAGGCTGTGATTTTCTTTTGAGCTAAAATATTCTCTTTTCTTTTATCTGAATATAATTAATATTTTTTTCCAAATAAGTGTGTGTGTGTGTGATTTCGATTTTTAACGTAGCTTTAAAAAAATGTCAGTCATATCGCTACTATGTCTGCAGTGTGACAGTTTATAGTGATGTCTAGCAATGGGGCATCATGCCGGTGACATGTAGCATGATGTCCCACCCAGTTACATTATCCTGACACCAGGCTGACCAGTCCTAACACGAACCTCTTAATGCAGAGCGCCAAGCGAGGCAAGTGTTAGTACCATTTTTGTAAGTCTTTGGTATGACTCGGCCGGGGATCGAAACCACGACCTCCCGCACCCGATTCGGACGCTCTAACCTTTGGGCCACCGGAGCGTTTTTTTTCTTCTGCAGATAATACCATGGATATAATACAGTATTATATTTGCTATAAATCAGACCAGGATATTGTTTCCAGCTATTGAGAGACAGAAATTAAAAAAGTGTCAGGCCACTGCCTCAGAGCATTGAATTGTTGCTCCTTAAGCTGATTACGGTATACCGTGGTACGCATCGGGGTACTTTTAGAAATACCAGTATACCTCGGTACAACATTTTTGGTGGTACCCAGCTCTACTGATTTCTGCTGTGCCTATTTGAAGTCATAATGCCAAGACACATGTTGTAATGACCAAACTTGCACTTGAACTTCAACGACAAGCGACGTTTGTGTATCACAGGCAGAACAATACAAAATATTATCTTCTTTCTGCCTAATATGATCCACACACTATTTATAACTCCTGGCATAAAGCAGCATACTCAGTGTCATAGCTCCTGGCTTAAAGCAATATACTCAGTAGTAATAGTTCCCAGCTGAAATCAGTATACTCAGTATTCATATTTCCAGGCTTAAGACAACATGTTAATTATTCATAGTTCTAGCTGAAATCAGTATACTCAGTATTCATAGCTCCTGGCTTTAACCAATATATTCAGTATCGATAGACTCATGCTTAATGCAATATACATAGTTTCCGTCTTAAAGCAATATACGCAGTATTAATAGTTCACGGCTTAAGACAGTATACGCAGTATTAATAGTTCCAGGCTTAAGACAACATGTTCATTATTCATAGCTCTGGGTGAAATCAGTATCCTCAGTATTCACAGATCATGGTTTAAAGCAATATAATCACTATTCGTAGCTCCTCGCTTCAAATAGTATATTCAGTATTCATAGCTCCTTACTTATATAACGTAGTAAATGCTGAAAAGCCAGTTTTAACCTAACCTTCCTTCGAAATACGCGGAAAAATCGGCCAAAATCGCCCAAAAGCCAGCCTCGTTGCCATTTCTACTGCCTTGTTCCTTTTCCAATTATCGTCCCCACTCCCCAGCCTGCTTGTACTCTCTCCAAGAGAGATGGAAAACCTCCTATCCCCGTAACTCGGGGTGGGTGGTGTGAGGCAACAGATGCATAGTTTCCAATTAGAGAAACACATGGATCTAGGTATACAGAAAAGTTAGGCCTAGTATTAAGATGCAGTCGCAGATGGATTCGTCTACTAACAAAAACATTTTCACGTGTTTGTCTAATTTAAAATGATGCTCCCCTCCCCTCACCTACGGGGGTAAAATGTTTTTCTGTTTCCCCTGTGAAAGCAAAACGATTATAGGGTATGGGAACGAGGCTTGGACATGGGAACTAGGCTGGGAATGCTAAAGCTAATCGCTCTTGGTCGGTTTGGGCCTGTTGTTGGCGTATACCTGCAGATATAATCTCAAATAGGTTTTGGCGGCGCTTTTTGGGGGCGTATTCCTAAAGCAGGTGAGTTCGTATCTGCCATTCACATCAAATAATGTGCACTCACTATTCGTAGCACCTGGATTCAGGCAGCATATTCTCTATCCAGAGTTCTTGGCTTAAAGGAGAAACGAGCAGGATGAAAGCATTATTTGGCATTAATCTGTACACAACACTTTCGAGCTACAAGTGAGAAGGTTACATAGCGATAGGTTTACAGACAAAGGTCTAATTATGTTGCAACTTTTTATATATATTTGCAACAAATATTAATACTGATCACGAATCTTTTGTTTTCAAAGACTTTTTCCCCAATACAATTGTAAGAAACCTTTGATGTCCATTAAAGCAATCATTTATTCAATATATGCATACCCCATATATATAGTGTACACTGACTGAATATATTATATAATAATAATAATAATGAGGACTTTGTATAGCGCCTAATCTTTAGAATCTCTAAGCGCTTTACAACATTAGACAACACCTATAAGATGAAAAAAAACCTATAATGATATGATTACAAAAGCAAACACCATGAAATTAGAAAACATTAAAAAAACATGCTGAGAATATTTAAGGTAGGGAACATTATTAGGTCTTTAAGTTTGTTCTTGCAGTCGAAATAAGTGAGTTTTGAGAGCCCTCTTGAATATATGCCTTCTTTATACTTAGTTTATGTTGATTAATGACATATAATCTCACCTTTACACGCATTTTACACTCAATACTCATGCGAAATTTACACACCGTTTACACTCAATACATATTACGCCTTTACACAAAGTTTACACTCAGTCACTTATTCATTACATATAATAGGGGTATTTGAATAGTTTGTTATAACAGCTTATTTCTTTGAACCACTCAATAAATCTAACACCAATCGAAAGACAAAATAACGTTCTATAAGATGATTTGCAGCTGCACGCACAACACGCTGAAGACCAGCAGATGCATGCACGTGACGTAATATGGATGACAGTTACGTACAATATCGGAAAAGGAGAACAATTTAGCTAGGGAGGAGAGAGCGTACTGTGAAATCTGGTCGTCTTAGGGTACATTCAGGCTGACATCAAGACGGACTTGGATAAAGTTTATGGACGTAAGTCTTTCTCTAAAGTACAAATTATACCCACTTATGCAACCATAGACTAATGTATAAATACTGATGTATTAGTATCGTGATCATTATTATTAGTAAAACTACCACCACGCTTAAATCAGCATAATTGTTTTCCATTGTCATTAGTCATAACTTGAAAAAAATAGTTTTCACTTGTATTCGTTGTCGCGTGAGTAGGCATTTTCGTCTTCATTGGTACCAAATTGTTTTAGATTTTAAAGGTTGTATCGGCTTAATGTTTTGACTATTTATCGTAGCATTCATTCCTAAAACAAATGAATTTGATTGGCATTGTAATCTGCTATATTAAACATTTCTTTTTAAACCACCATATCGAGAGGTTAAAGAAAGATATCATCACTGTTAAATTTGTGGTTTAGTTAAACGTTTAATTCTTAAATATATTTCTAAATCTTATCGTGATGTATATTCATCAAAATCAGAGCCATGTTCACCCAAAAATAGTTGTTTAACGAGCTGTTCTATTGTGCATTGAACAGGAGAAACAGACTGTGCACTAGTTGTCCTATTTTATAACTTGAGTACCTAAGAAAGATATCACAGACTGTGCAATAGTTGTTCTATTTTACAACTTGAGTACCTAGGCTAGATATCACAGACTGTCCAAGGACTCCGAGTGGCCGAGTGGTCTAAAGCGCTCTCCGTTACGGATCACTGCCATCTTACCTCTGTCTGCGTGGGTTTGAGTCTCGGATTCGGCCAATGCGGGTTTGTGATAATTCTTGCCAGTAGCTTCTCGTGGGTCGGTGGTTCTTTCAGGGGTTTTCTCGGGTTCTTCCTCCACCATTAATACTGACCGCCATGTATAGCCTATCGTGTGCTGAAAAATGGCGTTAAACCCCACAACAACAACAACAGACTGTACAATAGTTGTTCTATGTTATACTTTACCACATATAATTGATAACACAGACTGTGCAATAGTTGTTCTATTTTATACTTGACTACATAGAACTGATAAAACATACTGTGCATTAGTTTTTGTATTTTACTTGAATAGGTAACACGGACTGTACAATAGTTGCTCTTTTATAATTGAGTACCTAAGACAGATTTCACATACAATCTAATACTCCGATTTATTCGCTTTGTTTCTTCGTATGTTAACTGTTGATATATTGCAGAACAAAGTAACCCAATCCTTAGGTCGAAAGTTATATTAATTAGATGTGTATCGTATCCACCTATCCACCATGTGTGTAGCTCACGTTACGTGGATCATTATCTTATAATCAGTGATTTCTTTTCTTTTGAATATGTTTTACGAGTAAAATCCTTCCCTCTTATATACCACTAATCAATATTAAAGTTATTACAGGCTACATTAAATTTGTTAAGATGTATGTCATTGTTCGTACGATTAAAAGAATAACACGGGTAATGGTATTTAGAATTCAGACAAACGTTTTCGTACCTGAAAGTATAAATGAAAACCATATATCGATATTACTAACTTTAGTATATCTTAATGTGTGAGATATCCCAGTAAAATATTCGGCAGTGCAACGTTTTTGACAGACCCTGCGAGTTTTTGGTGGGTATATGGGGTAAAGGTGGGTGTCAGTCACATTTTGGATAGTAATAGCCGTGTTCAGGTGGGGGTGGGGTGGGCTAGAAGAGGGTGGCGGTCATAGCTGGAGGTGGGTACCATTAATAACCCAATCTGAGACGCAGTGTGTCTATGGGATACTATCATATACGACGAATGCTAAGAACCAGTATAGATGGGGGTCCAGAGGCGAGCCGGACGAGTGGAGACCAGACGTCAAAGGTATCAGGTTTGAGTGTGAAGTGACATACGGTTCTGACCACGAGACCGATGATTGTGGCCTCAGCCCCGAAGCTTTCGAGCAGAAATAAATAAATCATTGCTCTTCTTGCATGCTGATTTGTCAGTCCATCCATTTTATGAACAACAAAACAAAACAATCATAACCAAATAGAAGTGCTTACGAATTAGTGAGTGTTCCCCACTTGTGGACATCTAATTCTAACGAATTATTAAAAGGCACACATATGTGCAGGATAGAAAAGATCCCGTTTTTGCGACCAAATCATTGACTTCGATTATTGTTATATTGAAGAATACGACAATAGACACAAGGAAGTTTTAAAGGGAAATCAGAACAAGAGTAAAAAGAAACGAGTGGATTTTATCTTTTTGACTTTGAATATTCACAAGAGACTGGAATTAACATCTCTAATTTTTATCGTAGATTATCGTAGTTATGACAAGTGTGTACAAGGACCTATATTCTTCCATTCTCCAAAGTGTAGCAAGATTCCAGGAGGATAAAAAAATATCATCTGGGACTCTCGTACTCTTGCTGGTTTTGCCAAATGGTTCTTAGACCCCACCGACGACACTTGGTGCGATCAGGAAATCAAGAGTTACGATGAAGTGTAATCGATATGCTTCATCCATGGCTCACAGTTTCTCAGGATACAACAGCCAGTTTCTTTTGTAACATTATTCTGAATAAGGAACAGAACGTCCAACAGTGACCATGAACGGCTCCAAAATCATTTACAGGAAAGCAGAAACGTACAGTTTCAAGATTCCACGAGATATTTGGACATGCCTTTGAACATAATGCCTAAATCGTCAAGCAAATTAGATCAAGGTATCACTAATGAAAAAAGTTCAAATGAAGAGCGTCTAATGCTCAAAACACTGTTAAAGAAGTTATTCGGTTGATGATATATTTATAAATTACTGCATTTGTATGGGAAATCGAATTGAAATACTGCACGACCTGTATATCCATCCGAGAAAACGAATTCATATTTTCCCATACAAATGCAGTAACCTTTTTATTATATACTCATTTTTTAAAATTCTACCTAATGCCTAATTATTTTAACAAAATACACTACATGATACAAAGTAACTATATGTATACCCTATTCCAAACTAAATATACAAGCGCAGATTCATCATTACACAAAAACATTATTACTGCGCACATAACTCCGCCCATATAAATTTGAACTTAGTCGCGCGCTCGACATAACTTTCGAAAGAAAATGGCGTGTCTAGTTAAAATTTAAATTTGGAGTCATATTGTGAATGAAATACATCGGGCTGAAGAAGCTAGGGAGAAGCGTGTTGACATCTGTAAATGTGTTTCTGTTTCTGTCATTGAATGTTTTAAATCACAACGTGGGAAAAATATCAAGTCTTTCAATTGCAGTTATAAAAAAAGACGCAATGGAATTTAATGCTTATTTCATTTTGAGTGCAGTAAAGAGAATGTTGTTGTTGTTGTTGTTGTAGGGTTTAACGCCATTTTTCAGCACACGATAGGCTATACATGGCGGCCAGTATTAATGGTGGAGGAAAAACCCGGAAAACCCCCGGAAAGAACCACCGACCCACGAAAAGCTACTGGCAAGCTTTTTCACATACCCACATTGGCTGAATCCGTGACTCGAACCCAAGCATACAGAGGTGAGATGACAGTGATCCGTAACGGAGAGCGCTTTAGACCACTCGGCCACTCGGGGCCCCTTAAGGAGAATGTAATTGCACTTATATTCGAAATTATAGTACAATTTCGAAATGTGTAATCAAGATTGGGAGCCTGTGACATGGCTCATGTAATTCGGGTTTGTAGAACTAAGTACATTTTGACGAAATTCAGGATGCAAAACTGTAAGTACATTTTTTGCCATTCTTATCACCAGCTAAAGAAGACAGTATATGCTTTGCCACTTGTATCTTATTTGTAAGGACACTTTCTTGCGTCTATTGTATAGCTAGCCTAAATCAGAAACATTGTATCAAAAAAGTTAACGCGGAATGTGCCAAAGCAGCTGGTATGTGGCAGTGCACGAAACGTCTGCTTTACTTCATTCAGAAACAAATTTAAACAACCACAACGTAAAGTGCCTACTACGCGAGTGTACATAATTTGTTTACAACTCAAAAGTGCTGGCGTCTGCGTCCTTTGTTTGTTTACAATAGAAAGTAGTTCCTTAATGTACGTGAATCCAATATGTGTATTTGCACACGAGTTCAGTATCGGGTAATATTGCACAATTCATACAATGTAAAGTTAACGGAGAAGAAATAAGCATACAATAAGGAAAAATATTTAAAATATCATCCTGATCTGAGATCTGCAAGTATCTTGAAAAAAGCAATGCAAGAATATTGGTCTACATCACGATACATTTATTTCTGATATAAAGGCTAACTCTATAAAAGAAAAGTTTAAAAATGGAATTTCTTTCTTGTATGATTAGATCTCAAGACAGAAAAGTATTGATGCTTGTAGCTTATACAACGTTGACAAATATACTTGGTTCTGCAGGAATGAATCTAAATGAAGTCGTAAGACTGTACATCAAGGATGAGAAAATGATAAGTACTTAATTCAGCAACAAAAATATAGCGATTATTGAACAAGTATTACTCAACATGTTTTATCATACGGGGTATAAAATGAAGCAAAAGTTTCCAGATGGTACCCCACCCATTTTTTTTTAAATCAGGAAAAACACATGGAACGTAGTAATTAAAGTGACTGGATTTGACAAGTACATTTAATAATAGACAGCATGAATAGGGTCATAAAGAATCTAATGTTTAACAAGGTATTCAAAGACAGATCAACCCAAAAACAAAAGAAAAGGGAAAAAAAAGAAAGAAAAAAAAATTGAGAGAAAAGAAAGATGCACACAAAAGGTAGTTATAGTTATTTGTAGTTAATGCACAGGGAAATAATAAGAAATCAAATCTGTATAGATTTATCTATTACATACATTTAAATTAAGCTCATAATATGATGGCTTTAAACGAAAATAGAACTGTGATAGATCTTGATGATACATTAAATACAAAGCATGAATTTATTTACCAGAGAACAAACGCTTTATTTCTGACGATTGTGCTAATGATAAAAAAGACAACCAACCCAACCAAATTAGCATGTAATAATTGAAATTATGAAATATATTTTTGTTTAGATAAAATCTTTAATGAAATTGTTACGTTAATAATAGTCTTAAACAATACATAAAAATTATGGAAAAGGTATTTGTGGAAAACAATGTAATATTCCTGGTTATGAAAACAATGTTTGATTTCAATGAAAGGCGCGTTTGCTAGACTCCCTAAAGTCGAACATAACTACCGTATATACTCAATTATAATAAAAGTTCAACCGCAAACTGCACAGACCCAGATCGGACGTCGAATGATGCACCAGCAGATCTGGATCTGTGCATTTTTGTAGGAGTATTCAGTAGGACAGCAGCAGAGACCCTGATCGGCAGGCGCATTGTGCTACGGTAGATCGTGTTGTTTGTTGTTTCCAGTTTGACTCGACGTATAAGCGAGTAAACGGTATGTGGCAGTATGTATGTGCCATCTAGTTTACCATCTCTTACCATCATTACAACCTAATGCAAACTTTTCAAGATGATATATCGAGTGATGGATGGATCAGTTAAACTCATCTCTTGGTGTTGTACAGCGTGGTTAAATAGACACTCTTTGTTCATTTATAATTTGTATTCTTTTTGATTACATAGTTTATAATACCTATGCATACTTTCATGTCAGCATTGGGAGTCTGAAAAACATATACCGGTACTTTACTTCTGAGACCAAAACATTATGGGATTGATACAACATTCAGCTCATCTTTAAATAGCCCTCAAGTATTTTAATTCTTCTGAGGAACACAAAAATATTCTTTTTGTTGCCCACTGTTGCCATAAAACTGAATATTTTCTTTGATATGATTGTTATCTTTCTCCAAATATGAATACACAACGAATCTGTGTCATTCAGTATTTCATTTTATTGCTGTGTTTGGAATTGTAGCTATTTTACAGTGGAAGGCATACATAATCGACTAATTTTAAACACCATCAAACCAGCATAGATTGGCTTGAATAATTTTATTTGAGTACTTTTTATATAAAAAAACTAATACCATATAAAGTCTACGAGTGTTCTCCTTGCAAGTTAAATATACTTCTGAAGTTGAAAATATTTCTTTTCTTCAATGCATATTTTACATTCTTTCTCGTTCTTAAATGTTTTCTGTTTACAGAACGCAGCATTATTCATAAACTTGAAGAAATCCTTTTCAAAGTCATTGGTTGCATTTAGCCTCAATGTTTATATTAAATTTAATGTTTTTTTTAACCGTTTTATCTTCAATCAATTTCTATTGTAATTGTGATATATCACATTTCTGTTAGAATTGTATTTCTCTGGTACTATAGGATAATCTTTAAAATAGTTGTGCAATTAAATTTTAAAATACAACCCAAACTTTGTTCGTCAATACAAGATATTTTAATTTTCTTCTTCGCTTTTTCTGTTGTTGCTCAGATGCCCATACAATTTTTCAGACAGGTATTAATTGGCATATCGTCTGATTATAGAAAGTGTTGAAGTTCAAGTACATAATAAATTAGGTTGACCATAACGAATCGTATAGTACAGGTGCACTAAAATAATGTGTTCAGTCTAATTTATAATTATTCACAAGTACGTTTAAAAATTCTTTACAGTTATCGCATAACAATTAAATAGCGTTAAACCCCACAACAACAACAACATAACAATCAAGTATATTTCTTGACATAGTAGTCAAGAAAACAGCAAAGAGAATTAAATTTTAAATGTTTTATGATTTTTGTTATACTGATAATTTTCAGCCGTTTTCCCCGATTCTCTGAAGATTAAATACAATTTCTTAATTGTGCCCATTCAAGCCTTTCAATTCATCTATGGATAAATGTCTTTTATGAAGAAGTTTACTCAAATTGGTCATGGTTTCCTTGAATTAGTGAAATTTTTTGTGGAAGATATTTTAATGATTGATAGAAGTATTCCTATTCTAGTATTATTTTGAGTTCAGTATATTTCGTACTCTTGTCATTAAAGTTTTATTAAATTGTTCTATTACAGATGATTTTTGTCAGAATAAATGGAAAATATTCAATATTTTTCTCTCCAACAAAAGTTTCTACATCCAATAAAAGTTTGAGAATTTATCCTGTCAAATGTAATTTTTTGGCGCAATTATATCCATCTCGAAAACCATTCCTCATATCCCACAAGTGCTTTTATTTTCCACTTTGTAAAGTTGCACTTTATTGTTAGCACTTCACGAATAAGAGCTCAGGAGCAGTGTTAAGTTCTTTCGACCTATGCCACTCATAGTTCTGAACTGGCTATTTTTTTTTATTATGGTTGATTGCACTAGGCTCATTAACCATAAACCCATTTAATTTTTTTTTTACTGTCAATCATTTATAAGATTACTGTGTTACACTGTGAAAGTAAGGACACATCAAATGTGATTTTTTAGGGTCAATTTTAAGAAGTAGGATCTCTGAAGTTTTTTTCATTTTCCGCTTTTACTGGAGCATTGAAAATGTGTCATAACATGGGCTTGGGTTCAAATTAGAGAAATGACATTCAGTTCGTAGTTTGGAGGGTGGACAATAACTTTAGTTCAAGACCTCATACATTACCAAGACCGATAGGTCAATGCTCTCTACAATTAAAAATGTCTTACCAGTACCAACAGAGGATTATTAAACACAGGAGTAGGCATATTATTTGTGTTGCATCTTACACTTACTGTATACAAGTTATACTGCTCATAAGCGGAGTCAAACTGCAAACAACAAAGATCCTAATCTATATCAGGGTCAATAGTGTTTGCTTCACTAATTATTCTTAACAAGTTGCACAGACCCAGATCTGCCCGCGCATTGCGTGATGTTAGATCTGGGTCTGTGCAGTTTGCAGTTGGATTTGTCTTATAAGCAAGTATATACGGTACACTTAACTAATTTTAATTATTTCTTTCTCTCACATGTCGTTTGTGTCTTGGGAATTTTAACATAGCTTTAACAATTTGGGTCATATCGCTACGATGTCTGCAGCGTGTCAGTTTAGTGATGTCTAGCATTAGGGCATCATGTCCCACACAGTCACATTATCTGGACACCAGGCTGACCAGTCCTAACACCAACCTATTAATGCTGAGTGCCAAGCAAGGCAGATGTTAGTACCATTTTATTAAATGTCTTCAGTATGTTTCATGCAGTGTTTGAACCCGCAACCTACTGCAACCAAGGAGGATGATCTGACCACTTAGGCCACTAGAGCAGTCTATCACATGTTGATCTGTATTAATGCTGACTGGTTTTACTCAGTTAAGATCACATTCTTGGAGTACAGTGTCATAATTTGTATGCCTCTTACCATGTTGGTATTCATTCGACCATACTGAATTGTGAGTTAAAGCAATCTTTCGTGTAGTAAACAACCGTAAAGGTACTGTGCAAAAACCATTATTTTTCTTATCAGACTCACTATGGCCATGATCTTTAACCTTTAAACCAAAAATCTGTTTCTTCTTCATTACCCTATGAGCATGTCATCCACAAAATTTGTGAACATCATTTTTCTTCTTTCAGCCAGTGACCTTGACTTTGAAAATGCAATATTATATGATTCTTAGTTACCTCAGTTGCAAGCCATTAGCAAAGAACTAGTTATTTCTTCTTTCAGTAAATGACCTTGACTTTTGCACTCCGAATTGACACACTTCTTCCTTAACCAAGTGCAAGCACCCACTAAGTTTGATCCAGGTCTGTGATGTAGAACTAATATTATTGTACAGAAACACTTTGATTCAGGTCTGTGATGTAGAACTATTGTTACTGTGCAGAAACACTCTTTCAGTCAGTGGCCTTGACCTTTTACCCCCCATACTTTTCCATATCCAAAGAGCAAGCCGTCCACAAAATTTTGTGCAGCGGTGTGATTGAAAATACTGTTGTGCAGAAACCATTTTTCTTCTTTCAGACACAATGACTACAACTATTGATCTTTTGACCATGAAATCATCAACTTATTTCTTATCACAAATGCAAGCTATATACAGTTTGGTTGTTGTTGTTGTTGTAGGATTTAATGCCATTTTTCAGTACACGATAAGCTATACATGGCGGCCAGTATTAATGGTTTGGTATACAGTTTGATAATGTTAAATGGTAAGGAACTCAAATTGTTATGTAAAAATGAAATATGGGACAGATGTTATAACATATTCTCTACCTTGTGGCCAGGGGCCCCCAGTGGCCAAGTGGCCTAAAGTACTATCCATTCTAGATCACTGCCATCTCACCTCTGTCTGCGTGGATTTGAGTCTTGGGCTCAACTAACATAGGTACGTGAGAAAGCTTGCCAGTAGCTTCTTGTGGGTCGGCGGTTCTTCCTGGTGTTTTCCAGGGTTCTTCTTCCACCAGTTATACTGGCCACCATGTATAGCCTATTTTGTGTTGAAAAATGGCGTTTAACTCTACAACAACAACAACATCGTTGTGGTCAGGGCCTGAATATTAAGCCTATGATCAAAGCATTACTGTAAATATTTTATACAACCAAAGTGTGTTGTTTTTCAAGGACAAAGATTTAGAGTATATTTTCTTACGGAAATTGAACTTTCTTCATATGCTTTGTTTATCACTGCTACAACAGGTACAAAAGTAGAAGAAATATCATGCAACTAATTGCCATGCCATATCTGCAGAGGGACACTATTACATCTGGTAAGTATATGTGTTGTGTTCTTTAATTCAGCCAATTTTATCTCATTTATTTAAAAACCAAATAACAAAAGTTCTCAATTTAAAAGTGTTACATTTTATTTAATTTTACATTCCTTCAGATGAATTAGGAGTCTGTGAGAAATTTCAAGTAGCTTTTCAGGAAGCTGAAGGACTTTCCAAGGCAACTCTTCAAATTCAAGGATTTTTCAAGGTTGTACAAACCATGTGTACAACAAATGACCTTGACCAAAAGGTTAAAAGGCTCAGTGAGCTTACTAGAGGATAATCTCTTAGCTTCATAATAATTCATCCAATGAATAAACAAATCAATCTGGGTCTTAGAAAATATAAGGTAATTATGAATAAAAACCTACATGCATATTTTCAATCACTGACCTTAACCACAAGGGGCAAACAAACATTTCATTAAATGAACTGCCTTAGCTTCATAATGATCAGAATTGGGTTCCCAGGTGGCCTGGTTATCTAAGGCACTTGCCTTTATTGATCACTGACATAACTTACCCATGTGCGTGGGTTTTAGTCCCATTCTTGGCTAACATGGGTATGTGAGAACTCTGCCAGTAGCTTGGGTTGGTGAGTTTTCTCAATGTCTTTCTGGATTCCTATTCCACCAGTTATACTTACCACCAGGTATAGCCTATCTTGTACTGAAAAGTGATGTGAAACCAACAACACGATCAGAATCTATCAATGCATTTAGAAAAACTATGCATATTAAAGTTCTGCAAATTAAAGACTTGAACCAAAGCCTAAACAAACTGCTGCGATTGCCGTCTAACAAGTGACTGCTGTCTCCCTTCCCCTTAATGTGGGCTCATCAAAAAGAAATGAACTACATCTCGACATGCTTTGACAATGTACACAATATAAAGACAAAATAAAGACAATAAAAACCATGCTCTTTGAGAGGCAAGTTTTAATATGGCCATATAATATAAATTCAATCCTAGGGGGTAGTTAGAATATACTAAAAAAGATAGACTTGTACTCCTACTAATTTAGCCATATCTCCAAGGTCAGCATTTCATCATCATGGGAAGAAAAGTTAACTCTATTATCTGAGGATGTGTTATCTTTAGTTTGATAGAGGTCATTGATACCGTAACATAGTGATCATGATAAAACTAGTCAAACAATGTTTAAAATGACTGTTTCACTATTTCAGTATTTCTTTCATAATAAGAACAGGGAGACAGCCTAATATATTTGTCAAACAGTCGGAGTCAGGCTTATTATCAGACAATGATATCCCAAGTACATATTTTCAGTGATTCTATTGAAATGCTGGTAAGTTCTATGGAGAGATATGTGCTCAGTAAATTGTGCAAATTACATGCTATTGAACCATATAGGTAGGTTTTCCTTTATGCTTAAATTTTGTAAATAATGCAATTGCTGTTTGTTGTCATACTTGATAAAGTAAAGAAGCATCTAAGGTAATTATTGTTTACTTATCATCTTTCACTTGACAGGAATTTTCAGGTCTAAACTACGAAATTAAACATCAGTTTAGGACTGGCAATGAGCTTTCACTGGATCCCAAATAAAGTTTTGAAAAAGTTCAGATAACATGCACATGTTCATAGTCATAAATTGTCCTTGGGGAAGAAACTTTTTATCTCCTCATCATAATATACTAAAGTGCCATCACAAACCAACCACCTGCAACCAATTTGGGTTTGCTATAAAATAAAATTTCTGCAAATTTTAGCAGAAAAATAAACTATGATTTTAAAGAAGCTGCAATGCAAATGAGAAGGTACCTGGCCAAGAGGTAAAAATCAAATGCAAGTAATTACTTCAAATGCTTGTTTTGAATCACAAATATCCACCTTAGAAGACTGAATTTACATATTTCTACATAAAACAGGGTCTGAAAATCAAATTTTGAACTTGAGTTTAAGTTGGAGTGCCATTCTTTGCCAATCAAAAATGATGACGAAGAAAAAAATGTAAAGCTCAAACTCAGTCTAAAGCCTTTATATCAAGGAAAAACACAATGTATATATTTCATTTTATATATAGGTAAATATCACAATACAGGAATATAAGAAAAAGTGTTTTAACAATCAAATTATATAATTATTTGGATAATCTGAAACCTAACTAAACAAACTCATCAACTTTTCACTATTATCATAGAAAATGGCATACAAAACATGCATACTTTTCATTCCTTTCATATAACATGCATATTAGTATATGTATTATATTGCATCCTGGCTAAATTCTACATGCATAAAAATCCAAAGCCATAATAAACTCTGTGTCAATATTGTGAATAACCATTTATGTTCAAATTTGTGTATGTGCTTGGTGTTGTGGGCAAAGAGATAAATGAATTCTACTCAGTGCAAGTGCTGTGTGTACACAAACACACACACACACACACAGATATATCTCAACAATTTGGCTATTTCTGAGTGACACTGTAAAAATAAACTGTCAAAATTTACCACCTTAAATATTATAACTAATACCAACATCCCTCCAAATATATATAGGGAGTAATAAAATTCTGAAAATATTTTGAGACAAACATTTGGGCAATTACCTATGATGAACATTTTTAAATAAATGATTCTGTATTGTTTGAAGTGCTACACAAAGCTTCCAAGCTACATCAACAAAGGTAACCACTCTCACTAATCATTTTCTCTCTGGATTAGAATGAGTTATGCTCCTGTATTATTAGATACAAAATCTATTGGTACACCATGCTAATGACTCTGAGGGATGAAATTCCTCCAAGTCAAATAAAACTGCCTATATTATGTCTACAAAAAATAAATGTTATACAGTATATGAACATAAACTTAGATACATGGCAAAAACATGATTATATATACAATGAATCTGAAAAATATACAGAAGAAACAACAATAGAAATTTAATTTTTCCAACATATTATCTAATAGAATTATCTTCAAAAGTGCATTACACAAACCTTTACTAGTGTAAAACATCAGATACCATGTCTCTTTTCTGCACACATTACCATGACAGACGTTAAATGACTGTAACTCCTCAATACAAAATATAAATACTGTTGATTTATTGCAGTCCCCAATGAAGGGGTGATACCCATGTCTTGGTCTTCATAAAGACAAGACAAAATTGATGTAAAACTTGTAGATCAAATTACTTTAACGAAATTATTTTGTATTAAAATACATAAACAATTATTAACTTCAATGTCCAATTCAGAGTAAATAAATATCTGTAATAAGCAGGCATACTTTACAGAGTTTAAGCACCCCACCCCCCGTCCATTGCCTGACATCATGCCTTCTTCACCAAACCTGCATCAGCTTTCATTTCCATGCAAGAGACTTTCAAAAGCTAACAAAGCAAAAAAATTTCTTGAGGAAAGTGGGTCCAACTCCCATTACCATCTACCTGCACCAATACAGCAAAGGCAGTACTCCATTCGGTAAATACCAGTTTTGTGTCATTTTGATACACCCAATTTGATCCCATTTATTTTTTCATTATTTTTGCAAAATATGTAAATAAAAAGTGACAGTTTATTCAGTTATAACATATTGTATTCCCTCTGATAAATTCAAGAGTTTTTGGCAAATTTCATGGACTACTCAAGGATAAAATTAACTTTGTAACTTTCAAGATTTGAATGAAACCCCTCAAATTCAGGGATTTTTTTAACGTTTGGACAGAGAGAAGTCAGGACGTAATACCATCATTCTAAATTTATTTATTATATTGATGATAATGATAACATCAACCATAATCATGACAGTATAATTCAGTAAGAAAATGTGCTTACAAAATTACAAATAATAAAGTACATACAAAACAATCCATCTATGAAATACAAATCATTAAAACATATACAATGGCACCAAGTCCAACCAAGCACTAGGAACCCTGAAATTAGTTTACTAATACAGAACTTCCTATAAAATGATAATAAAGGTTAAATTACAGTATATCTAAATGAACACCTATACCATTACTTCATTATTTCCATAATTTAAAAGAAAAAATTAATTGCCTATACTCTCATGTCACTAATGGATGCATGTGCAACAAGATATCCTCTTTGCGAACATGCATGAAGAAAAATGTCATCAATGAGCCAATGAAAAAAGCTCTTATTTAACAATGGCTGTGACCTCTTATCAACTGACAAGTGACTGTTTGGAAGAGAAAATGTGATTAGCTCACTCAGTCAGCAAGATAGGTCTTGCTGGGACAATCTTCTCCAACATTTGTACTCAGGCTTGCTATGATTAAGTAGGCTTATGCATATTCATGAAAAACAAGCAAATCTGATAGATGGCAATCATAGGTATCCTCTTTGTGAACATGCATGAAGAAAAATGTCATCAATGAGCCAATGAAAAAAGCTCTTATTTAACAATGGCTGTGACCTCTTATCAACTGACAAGTGACTGTTTGGAAGAGAAAATGTGATTAGCTCACTCAGTCAGCAAGATAGGTCTTGCTGGGACAATCTTCTCCAACATTTGTACTCAGGCTTGCTATGATTAAGTAGGCTTATGCATATTCATGAAAAACAAGCAAATCTGATAGATGGCAATCATAGGTATCCTCTTTGTGAACATGCATGAAGAAAAATGTCATCAATGAGCCAATGAAAAAAGCTCTTATTTAACAATGGCTGTGACCTCTTATCAACTGACAAGTGACTGTTTGGAAGAGAAAATGTGATTAGCTCACTCAGTCAGCAAGATAGGTCTTGCTGGGACAATCTTCTCCAACATTTGTACTCAGGCTTGCTAAGATTAAGTAGGCTTATGCATATTCATGAAAAACAAGCAAATCTGATAGATGGCAATCATAGGTAAAAGAAGATTGAAGTACATTTTGCATGTACCTTGCAATGATGCCAATGAACTGGTGCCAGTGTAATCTGATGAAGGCTGCCAACAAAAGAGTTTGTCAAGATAATTTTCAAGATAAAAAAAAGTTAAATGTACATGAATGTAGTGAATGTTACAAAATAATTAAAGACATTTTTGTTGACTTTTGTGCATGTCTGAAAATTTGCTTTTTAAATGCGCAAGATAATACAGATCATAAAGGTTTGTATTGAGTTGTGAAAATTTGTCATAGTTGCATGGGTGGATCAAAACCATCTGTGCAAGTAAATGGCGTTTCATAACAAAAATGTTAAAAAATTTCTTTTTAAATTCTAGAGTGTGTAAATCTCGAAAAAAAATTGTACATACTACCTTATAAAGTACATAACTGGATATCTCGATACTTTCAGTAAACATCTGAGAAGTAACTGAGAAAATAACTATAAAGTTAGCATTTCTTCACATGTATTCTTAATACTTTCTCAGAGTATAGAACAATCAAAAGCTGGATGTCATAATGCGTGATGATGAAAATGTGACAATATGTGATCTAACAGTTGCAGCCAATATGCTAATACTGCTTCCCAAAACTTAAATATACACTTGCCTGATAACTTCAGACTTGAGCTATGTTCTAATTGTGTTGAGGCAGGGGCACTTTTAAGTATTTTACAAGAACTTGACCAAATTAATAATCTGAATGCCTTTGTCTTATTACTACAATACAACAACACAAAATGGTTATAAAAATTTATTGCATGTGTTCAAATTCATTTCAAACAGTGAAACATCTAAGAAATAATTCAGATACAACTATCAAGTTGGCATTTCTTCATAAATGTCATGCATTCTTATTACTTTTTCAAAGAGTGTGGTAAATCAAATACAAATATCAAAGCATTTAAATTAAAATTCTTGTTCACTTCAAATGCCAAAAGGAATGCCACTTCATGAAAACAAATTATGTCCACCTGAATGAAACTCCCTGTAGTAAAACAAACTCCGATACAAACAACCTTTTATTGCCTGACACATCACCCACTGCTTTGGCAAGTGTACAGTAATAATAATATGAAGCTTAGCCACTAGAACATGAAGCATGAGGTAAAAATGACTCAGTTGCCACTAATACATTTTTAGTGCTACTGTCATCAGGACAAAACCATCTGAGGTTAAAGATACTGGTTATTGTACAGAAAGTATTTTTTGTAAAACTGACTTGAAATTCCATGTTCCTTCAACTTACAACAATACTGGCTTGTATTTGTAATGATCTTACATGCAAACCATAAACACAAAGCAAACCAACCTACTGTACCCTGTGAAATAAAAGAGAAGCTTATCTGTTCAAAAACTGTGTAAAAGTGATGTTTCACTTTGCAGTGTTTGAAATTAAAAGTAGATAATAGTCCAATGTGGTTGCTACGCCAGCCGTTTCTACTGCCATCATTGTGTCTTGTTTTGTTTTACTTAGGTATAAAGAAGGCAGGCAAGCAAGAGGCATGTGGCTAAAATGTTCCGATCACCATTATGGTCTCTTAAACTGGAGCCACCAGCTGCTCCTCAGACTTTGTCCTGGCAAGTCCAGGCCGATCATCAATGTGTTCCAAGTCATGCAGCACCTCAAGAATTGAGGCAACACTCCACGCCTGGGCTGGACAACTATCACAGCAAAACTGAAATTTATGTTGGAATCAACTTTAAAAAATCATTATCTTTTCACTGTATCTGTAAAACAAAGTATTTCAACATTTTTTTATGCACTTTTAAAGACAAAGAAAGTAGCCTGGAGAGGTGCAAACTACTAAACACCAAACAATGGCAAGGTATATGACAACTCAGTCACTTCTTGTCAGTCATAGGCACGCAAAACTCCCCACTTCTTGTCAGTCATAGGCATGCAAAACTCCCCACTTCTTGTCAGTCACAGGCATGTAAAATATAAAACTGAACAAACAAAAAAATGTTTTGCAAGATTGAGTGTGTGGTGGAGTGGTGACTTTTCTTTGTATTGATACCTGGGGTTGTCCTGCTCTTTTGGGTGCATTTTTTGAAGTCTGGTGGTATAGCAAAAGGAATGTTTTCAGTAAATTTCTTGTACATGAATGATAGGGTCTTTATCTTTTAATCTTACTACATGAATAGATTCATATTTAGGAATCTTGGGTTTATATTCAAGGTTTACATCTGATTTCAAGTAAACACCAGAGACAAAACAAGAAACCTTCTACATCTGCTCTGACGCATACTTCAACATGAAAACTATAAGTAAGCATATCAATATTTGTAAGTAAGCATATCAATATTTGTAAGTAAGCATATCAATATTAGCAAGTAAGCATATCAATATTTTTTAAACTTTTTTTTGGTAGTATATGAATAAGTCTATTAATTTAAATTTACTATGACAGATGATTGGGTACTTTGGGTGGTGGGGGAGGGGGCACACTGGACTACTTAGACCTGTTCAAAAATGCTTCACTTCTTCCTTGATAACTAAGCAGAACAGGGTCTAAAAACATATTGCAGCTTTTGTGTAAATTATCTTTATTTTCAAGATAACCAACCATTAAAAAAATATCATTAAAAACATTATTCCAAGAGGTTATGGGACAGATTGCATATACCTCTGAAAACAATGTGTATTCCATCACTGCTTTTTGCATGTGAATGTGGATATCTCTGAGTGTTCTTGTTGTTTCCCAACAAAACAAGATTTCCTTTATTATAAACTTACAGACACTTAATTTGAAAAACAACAACTGTCAAAGTCTAAACTCAATTTTTAAAGAATACTGTCCAATCAGTAAAATATATTCTATTAAGAAAATATTGATACTACGGTTTCATTGTAAGCAGGTGTGAAATTTCTGCTCATCCTTGAGCAAACCTCTGAGTGCCAATTCTCCAGTTTTAAGTTCACTACAATCTTTGTAACTCACTTCTCCATAATGAATCTTGTCTGTGATAAAAGGTTTTCATGTTTGAGTACTTTCACTTTTCTTCTCCTGATTGAATTTGCAAATGAGTAGGATTATGTTACCTGCATAATATTTATAACAGTGTTCAACCAGTTGTTTCTGAAGAGTTGACCTGACACAATATCATGACTACTAGCTTGTGAAAGGGTAGTATCTGCCAGCCTTTTAACTTATTTTATTATTATTATTATTATTCTCCATCTATTTGATTTCATACAAAAGACAAAATTAATGTGATAATACAAAGCAGGTCTATTTTGTAATTAAGTATAACAATAAAACAAACACTTCCATAATTTGGAGATCAAAAACAACACTTAATTAGGTTCTCTGAAACACTTGCAGACATAGCTGTGATTGTAGATTGACATTTTTCACAGTTGAATACAAGAGGGCATATAGCATACATGATGATTACACATAAATCGAATTAAATGATAGAACCAAAACACTTGATGAAACTTGTTTAATTGATATTTATTTCTTAAAGAGTTGCCAAAAGTATGCATTACTGAAAATTTTCATTGATCAAAATATCATTGAATATTGATATTTTCAGTGTACTAAGAATTTTTTTTTCAAACAGAAAACTGAACAAAATATACAACTTTTTATTAAAAATTGCGAATTTCATGATACTGAATCAGATTTGAGGGCATTAGCTACCATTTTCAGCTACAAAATAGTGGTATATAACAAATTTAATATAACTGTTTTGTGATTTTTTTCCATTTAATAAACTGGAGCTAATTTGGGAAGGGGGTATTTCTGAGAAAAACAAATTGGTATCCACACCTGTCCCAGTGTTATAAGCTGGTTTCTGAGTTATTTCGGCACGAGTTATCGATGGTGAGTTATACAGATTCCACTACCCACTGTGAAAATCAACACATTAATACTTCTACAAATGAGTCTTTTCTACCTTGGAAATTGTTATTATTTTGGGGTCAAATAGTAGATAAAATACTGACAACTGCACCACCCCCATAAGTGATAATATAACCCTAAATACTGCAAAAGGTACAAAGACTGGGGCCAGAAAGGTAAACAATCAGTAGCATAACAGCTATGATATCTTGACCCATGAGACCAAACACTATGGAGACAATTACAAGTATGCATTTTCAGGGTACATGGCTTTTTCTGTCACTCTTAATTATCATTATAATACTCAAATATATATTATGGTAATATTTAGTGACATAGCTGTCAACCCAGAGTAAAAAAAAACCTGACTAATTATGACAAAAATACTGATTTTCAAAAACAAATACTAATTTTTAAAGCTTTAATGCATCTGTAACTATTAAACAACATCTACAATGATCAGTAAAGAAGGACAGTAACTTACTTGATTATTTAATGTCAAAGATGCATGTGTTGCACTCTTGCATTTTCTGAATGGGCACCTTGTTCCATCCAAATGGTGCAAGATTGAGTCACACTCAGGCACAGGTTGTTTATAGGAGCCTTTTCTGCACCTTGTTTTTTCAGTCATTATCAATTCAAATGTACCAATGTACTGATTGTCTGAATTATATGTGATTTTTTTTTACTGAACCATTTTTATACTAGCACACAATTACTCCTTGCAATTTTACTGTGTAAAAAAAGTGTGCAAAATAAATTGCCACCAACACTAGCAACTGAAAGAGGAATTTTCATTTCTAAAAGAAATTTAGTAGAACAAACTTCTGATCAATCTATATCAAGGTTCTGTCAGGTATTTATAAACATTGTAAATTCAGGCTGTGTTGTTGACGGTGATGCAGCAAGATGATGTTTATTAGGTTTTTCAAATTATTTTATGTCATGGGTACCTCCATGCCACTAGCAAAATCACAATTACACAATTTGCACAATGCAAGATTTTTCCTTTAATAGATGGCATCACAAATCTAAACAGGATGGACCAATTGTCTTTCTAGTTGTTTTTTTTTTTTTTGCTGGTGAAAATTCTGAATACTTTTTTGACATGACTAGAAGCTTACTATTACAAAGATGAGATACAGTGATAGCTGCAACTGTTTGTACAATCCAATATGGTGGTTAAAGACTGGCATGGTAGCCTAGATTTAAAATGAACTAATCATATTTTAGAACTCTCTATCCCTGTATAAATGTGATATGTTTATTCTCTGATTGGAATCAGGCATAAATTTTTAATTTAATGTTGTAAATTTAAAAAACAAATTTTTAACAAGACAAGTGTACAGCCGTATTCAGTTCCAAATTACGGGACAAATATGGAAAAAACAGGACACTTGGCAGCTATATAGTGAGTTCCTTGACAGCGGATGCTAAAAATTCAGATAAATTTCACTTGGTCTCCAAAAAGGAGATACATTTTGGTGTGCACAAGAAGCATGTAAATTAAGGTACTTTCTACTCCCAGTATCTGGAACTGATATTTGCATACATAATTTTATCATATTCCACTATGGATGGCAACATGATTGTTAGCTAGTAAGCTTTTTCAAAATCATATAATATTGACAGATGCATTAATAGACTAGAAAAGCATAATAAAAATTCAAACTTTTCTTCAATACCTTTCCATCTGAGTTGGTGAGTTCTGGTAGGGACTGCCAAGGTGATTTCATAACTTCCTCATAATGGCGTGACAGTCTGGTTTTGATAAATCCCAGTGTCTCTCGCAGCATGCCAGGACACTTTCTGTCCAAAACCTTGGCAAAATGGAGCTTGGCTCGGAAAAAGTAACCAATTGGCCATACCCATTCCTATTTTGAGACAGACATAAAACAATGAAAACCACTTTGATTCCAGAGACATGTACAAAATTAGACAGGTGGAAACCTTAAATAGAAAATAGCAATATGAATATTCCCAAGAAAACACGAATCGTTTGACTTTGTTCCCATTCGTCATACCATAGGAAGAGCTGACATTTCTGTGCCAGTCATGTTCTGAAAACCTTTCAATCAGCTGCTGATAACCTTCTGATCAGCCAATCAAATTGCAGGATTCTGAAAAAGAAGCCTACCACATCTGGTATGAAGCAATAACAATAAAAAAAGAAGAGATTCTCAAATACTGCAGTGAAAAATAGCAAAACACATGTAGGACAATTTATGCCAAAATGTACAAAAGGTCTCCCAATCATAAACTTTACTAGGATGTTGTCAACCATGCCATATTGAAAATTACCAGAGCAGATCAGAAGTGCAATTCAAAACAGCCTGCTAGAAAATTTGATATTAATATTTAAGTAAAGAGTGCTAGAGTATTTTAAGTGCAGTAAATCATAACATTTTCTGGGGAAAAAATGAATTTTCAAAAATAGTTTTCATGGCAAAGACTAAGCAAAATAGCTTTTGTTATGTAAGTCATTAATTTTAATATATTTCTCACAAATAAAGTCATGCCTGCCCTAACAGTCACATTTATATAGATGTCACTTGTTCTCAATGACCATTCCCATTTCTGTTCATTGAAATATCTTCTGTAAAAGTCATGTATTTAATGGTCACCTGCTTTCTTGTGTCAATGGCCAAGTGTCTCCTTAGCAAACAGTGGTCATCTGTTTTAAGCTGTCAATGACCAATTGTCTCATAAGTAAACTGATTTTTTTCTCCCAATGCTTAAAGCTCCTTTTGAGCAATAACAAGATTTTTAAGATGGCCACCATGGCAGTCATATTGTATGCAAGTCTGGCACCATTTTCATTTAGGACCAACCAGGCATCATAAAAAGACTTTGTGTGAAAACTCTAGGTAGATCTGAACATATTCTGATGAAGTGGCAATAACAAGAGTTTCATGACGACCATTGTAGTGGCCATGTCGGATGCAATATTGGCACAATTTTTATTTAGGACCAGCCAGATATAACAAGTCTTTGGGTGAAAATCCCCTGTAAAAATATGGCCATTCTGGAGTAGAAGAAATAACAAGGTTTTAAAGACATAATGGATATCAGATTGTTATCAGTTTCTTTAGGGCCAACTAGACACCTCAAGTCTTCTGGAGAAAACCCCATGTTGAGATGACATTCCTTTCAGAAGGACCAGCAACAACAAGATTTTTAAAATGGCTGCCATACTTGCTGTCATATCAACACCATTTTCATTTAGATCAACCAGACATCATAAGTCTTTGGGTGAAATTCGATGTTGATATGACAATCCATTCTGGTGCAGTATAAATTAGGTTTTTAAGATAGCCATTAGTGTTGGCCAGTTTGAATGTAATACTGGCACTCTTTTCATTTACAAACAACCAGATGTCACAAGAAGAGTATTTTTGGTGAAATCCCCATGTTGATATGACCATTCATTTAGCAGGAGAAGCTGTAACAAGATTTTAATTATGGTTCACTTGGCTGCCAAATTAGAGACAATAAGATTCTAGATATGTAAGAAGTCTTCAGGTGAAAACTCCACAATGATCTGACTTTCAATTTGGGGTGAAATGATACACATGAGATGAAGCATGATACACATACCAAATTGATAGTCTTTTCATTTTTAGAATGAGTGTGATGTTTTAGGGTGGTTATTTTATGTGTTGACATATTGGTTATAATTCCAATATGCACATTATAGACAGATACAGACTTAAAATCTGTTCATTTGCCACTCATCCATGTGAAGATGATAAATAAAAAGCACTTCCAAAAACACTTCTAAACTGATTTTCTGTTATTTGTTAGTGATTTTAGTTCAAACTATCAGGCAATTCTCAGGATGCCCCATTTAATCAGGACTCATCCTGGTCACAATACTCTTTGTTTTGCAATGCTTTCAAAACACTTTATTACCAATTTCATGTCCTCTTTTAAATTTAGAATGAATTATAAGACAGATAGAAATGTACAATGTGAGTGTAGATGACTAACAATCAAATCCTTCACATTTTACTTCCTGCATGGGGAGGGGATAAAACGTTGAACATCCATTATTATAGTTTCATCATTGCAATATCTTATTAATAGCTTAGGAGTGGGAAAAAGTACATAGAAGTTGTAATAACATGCCAAGAAATGTCTAACTTACAGGTCCCATGTGGTAATTGAAGCCATTTGCCACTTTTGAGTCAGCCGAGTCATTGGCATTATCATAGTCACCTGCATAGCCCCAGTCACTGAAAATAAAGACCGCAATAATAAAGCAACAAGCTTTTTCTCAAGTCATGGAATACAAAATATTACATACAAAACTGTGTCACATAAATATCTGTGCAATGCCCTCATCTATGTATATTACAAACTCCAGGTTACATCTGAATCTCAGAAACACAACATAGTATTTAGACATAACAAATCCGTTCAGAGAGCTTAAGTTTAGTCCATCTTTAGTTCATGTCAATAAAGTCTGATTGAAAGCATAAATATCCTTTTGGGTCTTAAAAGCATGTTTTGAGCAATCCAGCATTTTTAGATATCCATAACTGAGCCAGCAAGACTCTACATTGCCTTAGTCACCCTGTTCCTGAAAGTGGAAATAAAACAAAAATGATTCAACTTATGATCTTGAATTATGTACTTGAATCTAAAGAATTTACAATTTTGTATGATGTGCATTTCTTTATGAAATTCAGATCTGTAAAATCATAAACAAGTGAAATTGAAAGATTCAAACATAAAATGCAAATATTTTCTTTGCTGTATAAACAACACCACCAGCTGCAAACTGCAAGGATCCAGTTCTGCTGATAAATAAAGTACCAGCAGTCTGGGTCTGTGCAATTCATTAGGAGTAATCAGTAGAACAAACAACACAGACCCTAATCTACATGTGCATTATTCTACTGCAGATCAGTATCTTTGTTTTTTGCATTTTGACTTTACTTATGAATATAAGTATATATATATATATATATATATATATATATATATATATATATATATATATATATATATATATATATTACTATCTAATACAATGATTGTGATTGGTACCTTGGATCAAGTGTTTTCATGCCAAGAGGACCAAGGAGAACCTCCTGTGCAATATTGAGGGCAGTCCAGGCATTTTCTGGTGTGAAAAGGTCAGGGGCCTGGAAATCATACATAAAGACAATCAACATTTTATTTATTCAAGAGCAAAACAGAAATCAGAGATAGGACCATTTCTTAACTTTAACTATTGAGTAATGAAACCATCTCTGATATTCTTGAGACAGTCCAATATACCAAACCTAGTAAGAACAGAATTTTCCTATGTTTGATTTAAAATGGTCATAAGACGACTAAGTACAGTACAACATGTTTTATCATCATTGTTTACCTTGAACCTGATACCGTGGAAGATCATTCAGCTTATATAAGACAGTGCAAAGATAAATCTAGATGCCAAGTTTGGTTAAATCTGTAATATCTTTTGGAGGGGAAAAAAAAGCTACCTAGATGGTATCATTCAGATACATCCACAAAGTGAGTTAAATTTTAAAAAATTCCCTCACACTTGTTTGTATTATCACGCTTAAAAGCAAGTACAGTAAAAAACAAACAAAAAAAACAACAACCATAGACCTTTAATAAACAATGTTTAGATGCTGAAAGTAAACTTGCCCATTGGTATTCAACTAAGCCTGGTCAAAATTCATATGGATATAAACAAGCCACTACATTCAAAAGTACACAAAATTGCAAGCAATGATCATGGACTTGACATAAAAGTCAACATGGTCGGGATTTCAAAATTCTTTACAAAAGTGTGAATAGGTTTGCATACAAATCAAGACAATTTCATTTGGAACCAATTCAATATTACAAGAAGTATTTTACTGAAAACCACTTATCAATGCCACTATTCATGCAAGAGAAGTTGTGATAATAAGATGTTTTTATGGCTATGGTGCCTTGTTAGAAGTCAGATGAACACCATTTTCTTTTAATTTACTGATACAATCTTTAAGTGAAAACCCCATGATGATACAACCATCCATTCAGCAGTAGCCAGATATATAAAAAAATCAGGATAGTTGTCAAGGCAGCCATTTTGGCATTGTATCTGCATATTTTAATATCAGTACAAATATATATTGCAAGAAAGAAGTTTAAAACACTCAGGCCATCCATTGTAGCTTCTGCTTGGGAGGTCACACTGGCATCATTTTCATTTCATACCAACATGTTGTGAAAATTGTTTCAGTCAAAGCCACATGTCATATGACTATCTATTCATGAGGATTAATGATAACCATATTTTCAAGATAGTCACTGGCCATCATGTTGGAGGCGATATCAGCACAATTTTCCTTTTGGAACTAGATATCACAACAATTGGTGAATACCCCATGTCACTACTGTAGTTATGTTGGCACACCATGACTCCATTCCAGCAGATGCAGGTAAAGAGTTGGAGGTGCCATCCTGTTTTTCATTTCTAAAGGTCATGGTTTGTAATTTATGTATCCCTCGTCCTCCCAATTGTGGATTTCATGTGTGATTTTGTTTTATTTGTATTCCTTTATTTTATATTTTTATTATTATTATTTTTTCCCATCAGGGTTGATCTTTGTTTTGTTTCACAATATTCCTCGAGTTGTCCCTGCATGCGGGTTCTGAGTTGCACACCATTCCCACTCGGTATGTTGGTCGGTTTCCATTCTCAGGTCAATACTTGCATGCACTAGTGCTTGTGTTTGTTTTCTTGCCTTGAACTCGACATGCATGAAACTTAGGATCGTACTTGTTTTCCCTTTGCAAAAGTTCAGGGTGAAAGTTTCCACTCCCATCCCCATTTTGTTATTTTTATTATTTTGGAGTGACTTGCCATAGACATCAAGTCCGGTGTGGTGCTGTTTGTGTGTCTTGTCTTGTAACTGCATTTTACTTTTTTATAGACTGGCACTAGCTAGATCATGTCTTAAGAGTTTTGGGATAACTATCTAATTTTCAGTAGTGGCACGGTAGACATTGTAAATAGTCCCTGGGGAGTAGTACTATCTGTAATTGGATAGTTCTGTGCTTGCTTTTCAGGCTGTGGTGTGATTAATCATTGGTAGTTAGTGTTCCCAAGGTTTCTAGCATCATAGGCTAGTACTGAGATTTTAATGGGATAGTTTGGATATAGGTGCGCCATATAATGTCATTTAGGGGGTTATTCATATTGTGTTGTAATTTCTGGTTTTATTTTTGTTTTGTTTTTTGTTGTATGTGTGTGTGCGTGAATGTATGCAGTTCATTTTGTTGTTGTGCATACTTACCTGCTTTTTGTTTGGTTCCTATTGATAGAATTGGTGTTTGTCTAGGTTAGGTTATTGTATTGTTGTTGTTTTCAGTGGGATTTGTGTACAGACAGGACCTGCATGGACTCTATTAAGACAGCCTCTTCCCTCGACTTTATCCAGCAGGCCATATCTGTTCAGCTAGCTTTACATATTCTGGTGGGACAGTGTTTATTTTGTGTTCTGTTGGGGGATATCAGTTACAGAAGTATTGACTGAGGTTCCCTTGGGATAAACTCCTGAAGAGAGGTAATTCTCCAGTCCACACATCTGTTTCTGTTATGTTCCTATAGCAATATTTGCTAGTCAGGATGAAATAGTTGTTTTTGTATTATGGCCAGGTTTACCGTATAAGGTCTCTTTGCACTCCTCCGTGATGGAGCATTTTATTTTCTTAGTGCTAGCTGCACCATCTTCATCACACTCATCGCTGTCACTATCATCATTACTGTAACTATAAACATTGCCGCTAAACTGATTTTCCTGCTGTTGATCCCTAACATTTTCAGTACTTTCTTTAGAATTATCACTTCAAATAAAAATCAAAAAACCGAATAGTGTCTTGATTATTTGACAGTCTGCATAAATTTCCATAAGTAACAAGAAAAACATGTAAAGGATAGATACATATCAAACTATGCTTAATTTGCCACTTTTTGAGCACAAGATTTAAATTTTGTGTCATATTTTGCAGGAATCATGTAATGATGAATTCTACCTAGATGCAACTCTGCATGTCCTCTTGCCTTAGCTGGTGCAGATAATGAACATTCACCTGCTTAAGAGGTATAGTCTCAATATATATCCCCGTTTCTTTGTACCCCCCTACCGATTTCAATAATGAAAACGTTTAATTTGATAAAAAGTGCACATAACTAAGTCAATGAATCATTGATTTATAAATTTTAACCTGACTGTGACCAAAATGGCACTAATACTGGCATCCCCTTCACCTTTCATGCTTAATGGACTTTCCATACAAACACGGTGCCATATTGCGTACACTGTGGGTTAGTTTATTTCCATCCGACAACATAATGATGTAGTTCATCCTATATTTGGTAACTAACACGTCGCCAAACTGTGTACACTATGGGTTAGTTTTTTTCCATCCGACAACATAATGATGTAGTTCATCCTATTTGGTAACTGCCGGATAATTCTGTAAATTACCAGAACGTTGAGAGTTTGGAATTATACCTCTTTGCCTTTGCACACGTGAACATAAAAATTAAACCGCTTGTTAAATCTACATGAAAGGCAAATTTGTTGTCATTCTATTCAACATTGTAAATATCGGAAGCAGATGACATCTGTATGTGTCGTGCACACACCCCTTTGCTGAAAATGGACTTGTCCAGGAACTGTAAATGGATCTCCAGCCTGTCTGTCTATTATATTGAAAACTTCCATTAAGCATGAAATGCACAGACGCTGACAGTGTTAGGGCCACTCTACTCACAGGTTAGAAATTATAAATCAGTGAATGAAATGACTAAGTTCCTTGCACTTTTTATCACATTAAAGTTTCCATTATTGAAAATGGTAGGGGGATACAAACAAACGGGGATGTATAGTCAGACTATAGGCTTTTTGCCTCAGAGTACCTATTTGCTTCACATCTGTTTTGATTACTTACTACCACCATGGCCACCAGGAAGTTTGGTCGCAGCTGGAAATTGGCCCAGAACTGAGTGGCCCAGTAGGAATCCTTGTAAATCCCTCTCCTGGCTATCAGTTCAGGGGTTTCCTCCCCTGACTGGGGAGTGTGGTGAACCCAGAAACATTTCTCAAAGTTTTGATGGATCTTCTCTCTCCATTCCAAGAAATTCACCATCTTCCTTGTGTCTGACAGTAAGAATACAATTCTAAATTTCTCCAAGATTACAATTTACATTTTGAATGCAATGTATACAATACTGCTATAGTTAAGAAGAATTATGTGGAATGCTATGTCTTGCTCGCTTGTCTCTGCTATAATCCAAAAACCTTGGAAAGCTGCTAGAGCAAGAACAGTAGGTCTCTGTGGCCTACTTTTTGTGCATGGTGAGTAGTAAACTTCTCAATGAATACACAAATAAAAATGTGTAAATACTGTAAAAACAACAGTGTCATAAAAAATGAATTAAAAAAGTGAAAACTTGGCATAATAAATGGTGCATGATGATTGGTACCCTCTAAGATAATCACATCCAAAATGTTTAATGAATGTACATGCTACAGTGTATGAGAAACTGAGCTCTGTGTGTGTGTGTGTGTAACTTGGAATTTTTACACAGCTTTAAAAAAAAATCAGTCATATTGTTATGATATCTGCAGTGTGGCAGTTTATAGTGATGTCCAGCATTGAGGCATCAGGCCAGACATGTGGCATGTCTCACCCAGTAATATTATCCTGACACTAGGGTGATCAGTCCTAAAACTATCCTCTTAATGCTGAGTGCCAAGCAGCGAGGCTGCTGCTTGCATACATGCCAACCCCACCCCACCTGAGGCATAAACGTAATTATTGCAATTATAAGTGGCAAAGTGTAATTTGGGCATCAAAAGTATAATCAATATATTACTAGCCAGAATTACAATTTACAGCAAGAATGAGTAAGAGGCATTGTTATGACCAGCCTGATTCTGCAGCTGGTCAAAATTCTTGTCACAATGGGCAAATCCATATGGATTAGAACCAGAATCAATATAAAATATACTGAAAAATTATTTATATTCATTACTCACTTTAACTAGTCTACACACGTAACTTTAGCTGAATGATCGTGATCTGGAATACTACAATGAACATATGTGCCCGGAGTGATTTAATGCATTGTTCTCATATTCTTCTTTTAAAGTTTGTAAAGTATTGTTGATTTGTCCTTTTTCAGATCTGGCATGTTTTGAAGTTTTAAAAGATCCATCTGCTCTAACATTTTATCAGATAACATCCACAACTCAAACTAAAAAGCATTTTACTTAACATCTGGCACCATTTTCTTTAAAAGTAGAGACTGGTTCACTAACTAACTAGCTAATCAATAAAATAAATGTGTGAGACAAAGTTCACATACAATGAAACCTGTCTGTTTTCTATAGCAAATAAGGAAAGTACTCTAGAGCTATTCTTATGCAGCAGTCACCTTTTTAAGAATATTCTCAAATTTAAATGAGTGGAATTAAGAAAATGATAATAAAAGTGACAAAAACATTTTACTGCTTTACTTTAATTTTAATTTTTACTGTAAAATAAAAATAAAGTGTAATCCATACACAGTCTAGCATAAAATGTAATTTGGTGAAATAAAGCGTAATCATTGGTATGTATGTGCTAGTGCCATATTTTTAGTCTTTGGTATGACTCAGCTGGGGTTCAAACCCTCAAACGCCTGCATCCAAGGCAGATGCTCTAACCACTTAGGCCACCGGATCAACCCGAGAAACTGAGCTAAATGCAAAACATGAAAACTCACATAGTTGGAAAAGTGATCCCAACCTCCTGCCTATGTTTCCTCATCAAGAAAAAAAACCTTAAGTAAATAAACATATTGAATGTGGAATAAACATAATATAAAGAGAACAGGAAATATAGGATTCTGAGACTGAAATCTGAAATGGCTCTGAATTTTGTTCATGCATGAAGGGTGAACAATGTTTTGTAAATCAAATGTTTAAAAATTTGTAAATTTTCAGGACTTATATAACAATGCATCCATTTACCAGAAGAAAAGTGTGGTTCTTGCATGTGACAAAAAAAATGAATGTCAGTAAAAATCGACCTGTAAAGGGAAGCTAAAAATACTTTTGTTCAATCTGATCAAGTTCCAAATTTTTGGTCAAGTTCCAAATTCGCGTTATGATTACTGTCATAATCCTCATTCAAGATAAATTTGAAGTAAAGATTATATTTTAGGTAAGGTTAACTTTAGGTCAGAGAATAGACACATCTACTCCAAGTCAAGTGTCCACAACTTTCAAATGAATTCATGAACAGGTCTGGACATTGTTTGCATGAAATTAATAATTTATGGTAACAAAAGTTACTATTTCTTATAACAACAGGAATAGTCCTGACTTTGGATGTACATGCAAGAACCAAGCTGGGAAAAATACTGATGGGGAAAAAATTCCTTGTTTGAAAATCATTTAGATATCAATATAGTGCATCCTGTTCTGTGTGTGTGTGATTTAGATTTTTAATGTAGCTTTAACAATTTTTCAGTCATATTGCTACAATGTCTGCAGTGTGACAGTTTATAGTGATATCTAGCACTGAGGCATCATACCACAGACATGTAGCATGATGTCCCACCCTGTCACATTATCCTGACACCAGGCACATCAGTCCTAACACTAATCTCTTAATGCTGAGTACAAAGCGAGGAAGTTGTTAGTACCATTTTTGTAAGTCTTGGTATGACTCAGCCATGGTTCAAACCCACATCCGAGACAGACGCTCTAACCACTAGGCCACTGGAGTGGTCAACCTATTCTGTATTTACACAAAAAAATATTATGAAGAGAAATTTTACTTTTTTCAGATGTAAAACTTTCCATTTTGATCAAGCAGACAATTTGATAATTATTCTATGTGTCTAATGTTTACTTCAGACATTATGTGTGCAAATGGTGATGAACAAGACAGTTTTAGAAATAAACTGCTGTAAAACTTTGCTGTAAAAATTGTCAAATGCAACAAATGTACTTGCCATTATATGATACTGTAACAGAACTGTAAGGGTATTTCCCATCACTGTGGAGCTTATGCAACCATTTCAGGGCCGAGGCAGACAGGCCTACCAACTCAACTGCTGACCCATCTCTGTGGAGAAGTTGTGAAATACCATAATGTATGTCTTGGGACAAGTCAATATAATGATTTTTTTCATGGGTATAAGTCCATAAAAAGAATACCCTTTTCAGTGTCCCAACACTTAGAGACAAAAAAATTCAAGTAGTAAATATGCACATGTAACACAGCAGTGACCATCTCATGTCCAATTATCATGTCAATAAAATCTTATATACTACTATGATTACTTTTATATATTTTTTATATTCAGTTTCTGATTTCTCCAAAATGAAATTAAAGAAATAAGAATATACTTAGCATTACTAACATCCTTGTTTTCTCTAAAAGCATTATGAGAAAACTTTGTCTTGTTTGTCTTCTGATTCCAATATATATTTGTCAGCTTAAAAGATGTACTTTTTGTCCAGAGACCATATGTATAACTGATTTTTATAAACAAATTTTGAAAATATTGTGCTAGGAAAATTGGCAAGTCTGGATATTTATGTTAATAAAGGTACCAAGGTCTTGCTATATTGTAATGCAGGCAAGACAAACCAGTGTGTAATCAATAATTTCATAGCTCACCTATATGAAACCTTTAGTAGACTCTAGAGGTCATAGCATTGTAATTGCATTAAATCTTAAGACACAATAAAATAATTTAATTTTTCTTGCACCCTAACTTATGGTTAAACTTTGCTATATAGATCACATGTCCCAGAATTTAAGGACACAAAACATATGTTAAAATAAAGTAGGTAAATAGGATGCTTATTTGATAACACACTGAAGGAAACTAACCTTGTTCTTTTTTATTTATTTTTATCTTTTGTTCTTCATAAGCAATTTATAAGCAAAAGAAGTGTATCTGCTTTCCAAAATCGTATGGTGTGATTTGGTTGAAACATCCAGAGTGTGTATCACTTATGCTGAGTAAAACATTGATATCTTGTACAAATGAAATGTGTTTGGTTTTCTTTCAACATGTTATCAAACTGAAAACTGGATTCAACAAAGTCTCAATGAGAGAGAGAGAGAGAGAGAGAGAGAGAGAGAGAGAGAGAACAGTTGCTTCAAGGTACCAGCAATCCACACATGACATGGTGGTATGGTGCAAAATAACCAAGAGTGGATTATATCCTGGCTAACAATATAACAATATTTCATGAAAAATAATTATTAAATATCTTCCATTTGAGTGCAAATATTAATATTCTTGCTAGCCAGTGATCTTAAAGACAATTAATACAGTGTATGCTATTGTACCTTGCAGACATCAAATGCCTGTTTGTATCAATTACGATAACAAGACGGCAAACAAGAGAAGCTTTGAAGGTGAATAAACACATCTTACACTGAGAAATAAACCCATCTCTAAAATACAAGGGTTATTTTATTTACAAAGCAAGCCAACCCAAGAAGCAGACTTTGGATTCTTTTAAGTATGCTAAATAAATTTATCTACCATATGTACACTGACCTAGGGAAGCCACAGACTTTGGAGCTTTCCAACTACGCTGATTTGTTTACTACCATGTAGGCTGACCTTGGAAAGCCAATCTTGACTTCTTTTTACCAGTACTCACAGAAATTTTGGAAATAAATTGGAACAGTTGGGGCTCTGTGACACTATGAGCATACATTCTGTGAAATCTATTACAGCATGTGCCACAAAGTAATAGGTTTCAACTGTACTCCTGAAGGTATTATCATATTTTAAAAAAACCCAAAGGTAGTTGGTACCTAAACAGTAGAGAGATAACTTGCTCATTGTGCACATCTCTGCTCTGTGGTTCTGACAGAAACAAGAGTATATTGATGTCCATTCAAGGTGTAATTGATTCTGCAGCTGTAAAGCTGGATCTAACAAACAATGAGTTGTCAAAAGTGTACCATTTGAGTTGCAAGTATTTGCTGTGCAAATAATTTAAAGTTTTTAGCTTTAAAATATTCCATACCTAGGTGTTGCTGGCTTGCCTTTGTTGCCTGCTTTTGCTGAGCTGCCCATTTTGTCCATCCAGGTACCACAGTTCATGTCATTGCCTCCATACACAAACCCTGTATCCCACTTGACACCATACTCCACATTAAAACCTGGAAATTCGAATAAAGCTTAGTAAAATGTGAGGAGAACTATATTTCCAGCCAGTGTTGGTAGAAATCAAGGAATTAAAATGCATTAAAAAATAAACTTAAGAGTATTATGGATTTGGGATTTCCCTGTCCATTTGGAGCAAGAACATTCTCTCAAACTAGCCTATTTTCTAAATCACATTTATAAAAGAGGATGGCAATACGAGGTTTGAAAAATCTCTAATAAATATATTTGCCCTGTCAGGAAAGTGCTAAAAAAATTTTACTTACACATAATAAACTTTTATCCACTCAGCTATTAGAGAAATATAAAAGTTCATGATGTTAATAACGGAAATTTGATTGTGCTAAATGCTGTTGGTCGGTTTTTATGGGTTTAAAATCGTATTTCAGTACATGATAGGCTATATATAGCAACCAATATATTTGGTTGGTTGACATGGCCATCTTTCTAAAAACACGATTTTCTGTAAATTGTATTAAATGTTAAAAAAGCGAAATACCTTTATGACAATGTGATAAATGACCTTAACCTGCGGCCTTTTAAAAAACAACATTAAACATATGTAACCTATAAAACACTAAAGTCATAATTTGCATAGCTTCACACTTAATGATACCACCCCTCAGCAGTTTAAATGGTCTTTTGTCATGGGGCAAATAAAAGTGAAGGCTGTCGAGATAAACAATCACCACTCCAATGATAATTAATTGACTGACAAAAGGTAAGGTGATTTTGTGTCTGGTATGTTTACTGTATTGCTATCAGGCTCATTTGTAGAGAAAAATTTATTTCAAGTTTGGTATATTACAGATGTGGGTTGAAGAAACAAAACTTATTACAATTTATTACTTTACATGACAATGTTTTTGTCGTCTTTAATAAAGATTAATGGCAAGCTTATGTTCAGTGGCAACTTTTCTTTGAAGCTGAATTTTACTCTGCACATACAATGCAAAGTATGATTATTTATGAAGTGTGATACATTTTCAAAGATAAATATCAAACCTCAGGGAAGGATAAGTCATTTGTGCATACCTGCCTTAACATGGCAAGTGATGCAAAAACTAGTATTTATTTCGCTCAAACCCCATGACATGTTTGTTTTGAAAAACACTATTTTCAGTAATCTTTGGGCAAATAAAAACACACACCCCACTTCAGTATATGCCCATAATATGCAGCATGTATAAACAATAAATAGTCAAGCTTAGAGCTCATGTAAATCAATTTTTGGGCAGTTTATACATCAATTAAAAGGCAAAGAAATCAGATATAACAATCACAATTTCACATATTACTTAACTGGCTGACAACAGCTAGGGTGATGTCTTATGTACTTTGAGCCCACTGTGCTAATTTGCATTGGTAAAGTTCAACAACAAACCATTTTAAATTATAGGTAAATCAAAGATGTAAAACTTCCTTGATGCAAGGTTCAAAAAATGTCAGAATGCTTGTCCCATGGCCCAATGTGCCAATCAAATTTAGATTAACAACCAAAGAACCCAGCTGCGTGAACAGTTATGAAAAAGTCACATGGTGACCAGTGCTACAAAACCTATACTAGCATTACCTACACTGCAACAAGAACTTTAAGCACAAACAGCTGAACAAAAATTCTATACTGCACAGAGTAAATTTTCTTATGGTTGACTTATCTATTATTTTGCAACACTGGTCTCCAATTGTGTGTGTGATTTGGATTTTTAACGTAGCTTTAACAATTTTTCAGTCATATTGCTACAATATTTGGAGTGTTACAGTTTATATCCAGCACTGGGGCATCAAGCCGCAGACATATAGCATCGTGTCCCATCCAGTCACATTATCCTGACACCAGACGCACCAGTCCTAGCACTAACCTCTTAATGCTGAGCGCCAAGTGAGGCAGCTTCTAGTACCATTTTTTATCAGTCTTTGGTATGACTTGGCTGGGATCTGAACCTGTGACCTCCCACATCCAAGGTGGAGGCTTAAACCACTGGGCCACCAGAGCAATTGTCTCCAATTGAAAAAATTCTTGCAAATTTTGTGTGATTCATGCAACTGTGTGCTCTGGCAACATCTCTGATTATCAAGACAAAACTGCACTCTGATGCTAGGTGCAGACCCTGAAACTGGTAATTTTACTAGTGAATTTAAAAATGGAATGCAGATCAGATGCAAGCAAAATGCAAATGAATGGCATAATAAAACTGAAGCAAACAGATATTGCAATGCAAAATAAAAATGCAAACAACGAATGACAAACAAAAATGAACGAAAAACATGCATTTCATGAACTGATCTGAAAGTCTTTTACCTGTACTTCAGGCTGCTTTACATCTCCACTTGATATTTCAGGATCTGATTCTTCAGAGTGACACACAATCTTTCACTACTTACAAGCGTCAAAATATTCTAAAACATTCTACTGATATGATCACATCATCACTGCTAATTGTATTGGTATATCTTTTATTTGAATGACATAAAATAAAAAATAAAATTGCATGATGAATACTCCACACTATATTATTTCAGCTCTTGCAGTTTTAGCTACATCATTTTTGTATTGTAAATTCATTGTTGTCTTTTAAATTTTACGTATTTTCTATTTTATGAAAGCACATATTTAATAAGACAAGATAAGAAATTAATTGTTCTCATTATTTAATACTAAAATTGTAAATCCTGACTTTTGTAAATTTATTCCGAATGAATGAAAATGAAATGCAACAATGAATGGAAGTGATAAATGCAAACTCTATGACAAAAAAATGATTAAATAATATCTGCAATGCAAACATAAATATAATGGAAGTGAAATTCAAATAAAGCACAAATATAATGCAAACAAAATACAGACTGGCTAAAATAACCAGCCTCAGGGTCTGTACATAATGAATAAACAATGTCAGGATAGCTGTTGTTTGGTAATATGACTTTTATTGTTGATTAACGTCCTGATGCTAACCTTTATCTGTCATATTCTGATCGATACTGGGTCCAGCATTTCTCTCACGGAAGCAACATCCCTGTGCATGATGCTGCAAAGCCTCTTGAATCACATCATGTAAAGGCTGCACCTAAAACAGTATAGAGTTATTCAATATAGGATAAATTAATATGAAATCATGCAGATTTCTCAATAAAAGTGCATAATTTATGTGTAATCTTCATTTTAAAAGGTTATCTTTTTTTGTTGATAGTTTTAGATTTTGCATTATTGCATCAAGCATGTTCTTAGATCTCCTGTATGCAACAACAAATAAATTTCTGTAGGTACTTGAAACCAATTACCTGCTAACTGCTATTAAAAAACTAAACTCAAGCATGAAGAGCAATTTTCAAGCTATTTTTGATGCCACAAAGTGCACATATTTAAAATGTTTTTTAAGAAAAAAGATAAAGTAAAGGATCTGTAAAGATTTAACGCAATTTTTAAAAGTTTACTGTAAATGTACCACTACAACTATCTGAAAAATAATTAAAAACAAGGCTGGCAAATGCTAAATTACTGTCTTTATAGTTATCACACATACTGATTCCCCTATTGTGTTTTTATACAAATAATGGATCATAAATACTCATTCCATAAAAATTTCATTCAGAGTTAAATATATTCCATGATTTTTATTGGCAAACAATGCTGTGAAAATGCTTACAGGTTTCATACATTTTACAATGCAAATGTAGTACTTTATTTATCACATGGCTAGATGCATTGAGATTTTGCTCAATACCCTAATGAAAAAATAGTCTAATGGATAGATGTGCAATGATTAATTGATATATATTGGTATCATAATATTTCCTACAAACTGTATACAGAATTGATATCTGTATTGCTGCCTGGATATCCCAACACATATTACATAACAAATAATTCGTCAACATTATGTCACCTGATGGTACCAAAATATACATGAATTAAAGTTGAAAAAAGAAAGACAACTGTAGAGCTTTGTATCATTGCAAGAAAAGTATTATAGATTTCATCACTTTTCTTTTGTGCATTACCAACCATCTGCTAGACATTTATAACCAGACAGGTTCCCTTATTCACTAAGCGAGATAGCCAGTCTTGGTGTCAAAACACCTGAGTCATTTTTGCAATTTATTGTTGGTTTTAGCAGCACTTTTAAACCCATTATAGTGGGATCCCACTATAACACGGCAAATGGGGTTCATAGAAAATTGTGTCAGCTGAAGAAAATGATGCAGTGACCTAAAATATTGTGGGCTGGGGATAAGTCGGTATTAAAAGTGGAAGCAAAAATACATGCCTTTGATTAAATGAAGACAAACTGGTCTGAAAAACACTTGTATATTGACAATTTACATTTGTGTAGTACAATCCATAATCTGTTAAACATTGCATCTGTGTATAATAAATCCATGAATTTGAGTACAGATCATGTTATAAACTTCATGTATGACTCGCATCCCATTTGAAAAAGCAAATAACACGCAATTGTAAAAATTATATGGTAGTCCTCAGTTTGATCTATATCCGATTGTCACTTAACAATTCACTACAATTACTGCAAGTAGCACGTGGCTATAGCTGTTTAGATGCTACATGTATCTGTACTTAAATTGGCCAAGATTTTGGAAAGTTGGAGACAGTAACATTTTGCTGAGGCTACCCAGGGGATGAGGCTATTGATAGGGAAATGAAAACTGGAGCAAATTAAAAAGTTTAACAAATGTCTTTGCAAGATACCCCATCTTCAGTTAACTTGACAGTCATATATCTATGATTCGAAAAGATTGGAAATTTACTTGCATTTGATGCCAATATTGGTAGTAACCTTAAGTATAATTTTTTCCTTGCAAAAATGAAACTTTCATGGAAATCTGGAAATTGCAACAATCTATCAGATTCTATTGCTTTTATTCAAGTTTGGTGCTGACTTCCTTCAATGAAAGATGTGTTTTTATTGAAGATTGTAGTCAGCTTCCTTTGATGAAGGGTGCCGGTGTTATTGAAATTACCACTAAAGGACACCTCTGGAGGACCAAGCAGATGTCTGTTTTGTATTGTGGCGGCAACATCTAATAACTGTAGAACATTGATTGAGGCTGATTTCTTTTTCCATTTGCTTAGTATTTATACAGAATGATGAGTGCTTCAAAGGTGATCAATTTCCCTTTAAGTTTCAGCAAAGCTATTTTTTTCTAGGTACATTTTTAAAACAAGTGGAATTAGCTGTCATTTGGTCAAATGTAGCAGTTATTTGTCCTGCCTTCAAAAGCTGGTCAATTATAGCTAGTCCTGGTATCATAAGGAGACCAAGAAGTAGATCTCTGGTTTTTCTTTTCTTTCTTTTTTTTTTTTGTGTGTGTGACATTTCTGTTGGCGGAGTGATGCTGCATTCTACTCATGCATCAGAAATTTTATTTTAAAAAAAGGGCCAAAAGATGATGAATACACACATGTTCTGTTCTGTTCTGACAGGGATTACTACAGAAAATATGAGTGTTCTGATGGATTTAATTCTATGAGTGAAAAGAAGAAGGATTTTACTAACATCCGCATATAGAGGTCTTTCAAACTATTTTAATTACCAGCGTGAGACCGATAATCTGACACTGTTTCGTCAAAAAAACTATTATCAGATAGTGCCTCGTCAGGTTGATTTCTGCTACCAGAAATGTTTTCTAAAAAAATAATGAGATCTCACAGCATACATTACTCAGGCCAGATGTCAGAATAAGTGGATTATGATATAACAATGCTTGGTTAACCTTGTTTGTCAATATCAACAAAGAATTTGTTTATCTAACAATAAATTCCAGTGCATTTTATATCAGGTTTGTGGCTTCCTTTCATGATGCCTTTGAATTTCTTCACTCCAAACCGAAGGTTGCATATACAAGTTAAATAGTCAATAATTTTGGTAAAACAAATTTTCCAGATGGTACAATTTGTCACTGATCTGTGACGCTGGCAAAGCCCAGCATGATCCCTGAATAAACTTTTTACATGTTATTTTTTGTACTTTTAAGAAGAAAAAACTTTTTATCAAGTATGAGAAAAATATATATGAAATTGCAGGAGCCATGCAATGATCGTCTTATATAAAATTCATACATGATCTCTTCCACCAAAATAATAATAAACTTTTTACACTTTACTTTTCATAGTATTTATGAAAAAGAAAATGTATTGTATGAGAAAGTACATATATGTGAAATTTCGGGAGCCATGCCACAAATGTGTTATATTCGAATTCATGTTATAATGGAGCGTGCTATAGTGGGGTCACACTGTATTTGCTATATCATTCAGAGTAAATGGGAGCTAAGTGCCATTTCCATGATCACAGAAAGGCTGCCAACTCAAGCTGTCCTGGGCAGGTATCAAACCTGCAACTCCTGAATTACAAGCCAGATGTTCTACCTACAGAGTGGCTCCCTAAATAATATTTTAGCCAGATCTGGCTATGTAAAATGAAAATGGAATCCGATGCTTAACATTTACATATTTGACAAATTCAGACATGAAAGATGGGCTGAAGATTTAATGTCAGTACAAATAGTACTTCCAATCCCATTATGGTCTGCCAAAACAAAATCCAATATGTAAACTCCTCAGCTGGATTTAAGGCTTATGTCTGGAAATATTATGGGATTCTGGGGGGGGAATAATTACAAAAGTACTGTACAGATAGTAAAAAAACTATATGCAGAATTTGCAAAATGGTCATTGTATGTTCAGGTAATACTAGTAACCTTGCTGCACGCTTACAACAACCAGAGATACAGATATTACATGCAATGACAAAAGGACAAGATAGGAGTCTGTATCATGAAACATATTGCATTATCACTACTGTTATCCAGCATGTATTGTATTGCCTGCTAACTGTATGATATATACTGTGATATGTAATGTATTACCAGTCAAACAATATGATGTTGTTGTTGTTGTTGTTGTTGTTGTGGGGTTTAGCGCCATTTTTCAGCACACGATAGGCTATGCATGGCGGACAGTATTAATGGTGGAGGAAGAACCCGGGAAAACCCCGGGAAGAACCACCGACCCACGACAAGCTACTGGCAAGCTTTCTCACATACCCACATTGGCCGAATCCTAGACTTGAACCCACGCAGACAAAGGTGAGATGGCAGTGATCCGTAACGGAGAGCGCTTTAGACCACTCGGGGCCCCCTCAAGCAACATGACATATAATGACCACACAGGTGGTGCATTAGTCTGCTACTAGCATGACAAAATCCACAGAGCTGCATTTCACATTACCTTCAAACACTATTTGATGTTATGATATCATACTGAATGTGTGTAACATTGGAAATATGTAATCTGTCATGTCATTAACATTTATGACAAAATCAATTACTGTTTCTCCTTCAGTCTGTGGCTCAATATCATCAGTTGGATACAGCCGTGCCACCTTATCCTGCAGGATTGCAATGCCATCTGGCACCATGGTACAGTAGTCCTGTATTGACTGTATCCACCACCAAACTGCATCCCTGCAGTTATAGCGGGCTCCAGTTCCTTCATTCAGTAAATTGGGAATCAGTCCATGTCTTAAACAACCAGCATAACCCAGTATGATGCACCTAAATAAAGATTGGAATATTACCAGAAAATGCATTGTGATTCTAGCATGCTAACCACTAAGCAACCATTAGTTACTTTCTGAGTTTCAAAGCCAGTGTATTATTGCATGGGTTGGACAAGTACTAAAAATATTTATTTGCACTGATAAACTTGTGCTCAAATTGCTTTTATTATAAAAGTTGACACGTTAACAGCCATATATTTAATCAAGTGAGTGCTTATTTTCCAGAATTTATTCTCTCTACTAAAACTTAAGTAATTACAACATGAGACCAACTGCAAACAACATAGACCTTGCATAATGCACAGCAAATCAGAGTTTATGTTGTTTGTTTTACTAATTGCTCCAAGAAAATTGCATAGACCTAGATCTGTCAATACATTATTCAATGGCAGATCTGGGAATGTGCACTTTGTATCTGGACTTGACTTACAAGTGAGTGTAAATGACAGATCTCATCAAATATGATTGACCTTCTTTCCTTTCAGTGGCAGGTGAAAATCATGAGGCAATTATACTTCCAATGTAGTATGACAGGTCCAACATAATCGGCTAGAAAATGCCTGCCTTACATTCAGAACATAATTAAGTGACTGCAGTAAACATTTTTACAACTAAATTTGTTTTTAAAACATGTATGCTCCCTGAATTTTTTAAAGTAAAAAACGTCTAAAAACATTGACAGAAAAAAGCTTTAGTGATAGAATTCTTACAAAAATCTTATCAAGTCATTTAACATAAGACTATAGCAATTCTTACAAAATTTCACGATGTTAAGTGGTTTTACACAATCATGTTTTCAAGTATTCACCAACAAGTCCAAGTTCAACAGAAGTTAAAAATACCCATATCAAATAGAACAAAATGGCTACACTGGGTTGAAAACCTAAACAGGTCTTCTAAATCTGTATACATACATGCACATAATATTTCATTGTTTATGTCAGGTGGGTTTTGAGCAATGGTGCTCACAATCAATCTTCCTTGGACAGACAAACATATCTTCAAAAGTTCAGAGAGAGAGGGATATATGCAGCAAACAGTAGGGACTTTACAAAACCTAAATATTCAAAGAAGCACACAAACATGTTTAACATAACATTTTCTTAACTGATTTCTGTTCCGTCGTATGCAAAGGCTGGTGGTTGACTTAACATGCATTCTGTTTTTTCCACCAAGCTTTTCAGCTTCTTTATTTTTAAAGACAACTTTTTACTGTCATGTGTGAATTAAACTTAGGATCCTTTTTAACCTTAATCCTCTTCTGAGAAAATACTTAGTTACAACACCACATACCTTGCCTCTTGAAAACGGCCTGTCAGTAGCAGCAGCCCACGTAATGCAATAAATGTATCCCTGCCCCAATTTCTCATGAAGCCACTGGCAAAATGTGGAAATCCTGTCAAATAACCATAATAATTTAACTCTGTGAAGAATTGAGTATTCTGCTGCTAAACAGTATTTAAAATTAGTTGCAAAAGTGTTTGATTAAAAAAGTATTTCCTACCCAAACATTAGAGATGTTGCCTCCAGGTAACTCCTTGTTCTGTTGATAATACAATGTACACTGTACCCTAAGTGCAAGTACATAATTAATACACTGATCTTGCTAAAGATTGGTAAAGGGTGAAGCTGACTTACATTGGACCATGCACTTACCTGCTGCAAGAGTCAAACATGCCTCCACCTCCTTTCCTTCCTCTATTTCAATGGTCAAAGGTTTGGGTGGGGCCAGATCTGGGGCCAGTGGTGGAAGTTTGGCATTCTTGACAAAGCCACAGAACTGAATGGATCCTAAAGCCAGTGCCTGGACAAATGTGGACCCATCGTGTACAAATCTATAATAAGTTTTAATTCTGCATTAAAATACATACTGCACAACATACCATAAAATTATGACGTCATATGTACCAAAAGTTAAGTCATAAATAAAATAATCAACCACAATTTATTATACATAATTTTGTACTATGACGGTGCATTTAAAAGTTTTCATGAAAGACGCACCAAAATTAGCTTGAAAATTGCAGCTGCTATTATGCTTTAAAACTCTTAATGGCAGATGAACATAGATTTCAGTTTGATTTATGAAAATACTTCTGGTTAATTTATGAATTTTCATTGTTTTCATTGTCTATTCTAGTACAACCAACTTTCCTTAGTGGTGGTCCATCACATTGTCTTTTTGAACTTAAATTGAATAAGTATAAATTATCCTCAGTTTTACTCCCAATTATCAAAACATTTTTCATATTCCAAGAAAGAATCAAACAATTAAAAAATTTCACCAACCTGCAGTAAGTAATACTATCAATTACAACAATTTCCAAAAATAGTTTCTTTGTAAAAATTAAAGCAGACAATGGGATATCAACTAGATAATGAAAATATCATATCTAAGAATCTTAAGACCTTAATAGTAGTTGCCTAGCAAATTAGCTAAAATATCTGCAATAGCAATACCAAACCATTATTAACAACCTCAAACAGAAAACTGCTATGCTAATCCTGCATCCCTTCCCCATTACACATCTTAAAAAATGTGAAAATATATCATAAAAAATGTCATTTTTTTTGTTACACTATCTACTGCAGAGGACCATGATGTCACAATGACATTATCATTTCTGATAGTTTGTTATAAATTTTACTGCCACATATATAACTAATAAAACGTGTGTTAAATTAAAATGGATAATTCTAACATTCTTACTCTGACATTAGGCTGAGTGCTTGTTCTCTCAAGACAACATAAGCTCCAGTGACTATGGCATCAAAGTAACAAGGAATCAGGTAGCGAGGAGCACGGCTCAGGTGGGTGAATATCTCCTCAAACCATTTACCTAGCTGTAACACACATCAAACATTTTTGTAGTTTACTACAAAAAAAATCAAATCAAACCATTTACCTGGCTGTAACACACATCAAACATTTTTGTAGTTTACTACACAAAAACAAATCAAATCATTTACCTGGCTGTAACACACATCAAACATTTTTGTAGTTTACTACACAAAAACAACTCAAACCATTTACCTGGCTGTAACACACATAAAAAATTTAGGTAGTTTACTACACACAAACAACTTGAACCATTTACCTGGCTGGAACACACATCAAATGTTTATGTAGTTTACTACACAAAAACAACTCAAACCATTTACCTGGCTGTAACACACATCAAACATTTATATAGTTTACTACGCACAAAAACTCAAGATTTGTCATGGTGCAATGTGTCCCGCCCCCGACAAACAGTGCTTTGCTGAATGGCAGAGGTCACCCACCATGAAGTTCCTCAGTACCACATGTACTTGCTTGTAAGTCAAATCCAACTGCAAACAGCAATGACTCAGATCTGCCACTGCATAATGTGCCAGCAGGTCTGGGTCAATGCAGTTGGTTAGGAGTAATCAGTACAAGAAGCAGCACAGACCCTGACCTGTTGGCTCATTAAGAAATGATAAATCAGGGCTTATGTTGTTTTGCAGTCAGACCCAACTTATAAGTAAGTAAACATGCTGTTAAACAATTTTTACTAAGGTAAAATAACATATCATGTACTACTGTTGTCAAATAGAATAACATGCATATGAAAATTTCAGATGTATTATCTGAAGAATGAAGGGAACATGTCTGTAAATGTTTGTAAAGTACACTTAGACCTTAGTGATCTCCAGTCCAGTTTCAAAAACTTCAATTCCAAACCACATGGATATCAATAGATTTTTGCAATTTCGCTTGACCAGTTGTAATCCATTTTTTTCAAATTTCACATAGTGGTGCTAAGTCAACTGCCTCTTCTATTGTAATATTCAAATCAACAAGACACGATGTCCAATGAATGAACCCATGCTAATTCTTGCATTTCCTACTTTCTTTCACATTACAACAATCCCTCAATAACTTGCGCCCTGATGAGTTGTGAACCCACTCATAATATGTAGTCAGTGGTGGATCCCATTTTTTAAAACTAACAAGTACCAAAAATTTGACCTCTTGTTTTTTTAACATGAAGAAAATTGTGATAAAAATTATTAACTAAAACCTTGATATATCACTTGTTTTATCATCAAAAACAGTTGATACAACATGGACATTTGAATCAACATTATGAAATTATCAACTTTTAATAAGAAGTCATGTATTTTGTAAAAACTTCTAAACAATATTCTTGGTATGCTGTAAATAACAGTATGCAACAAAATTTTGATCAATGAAAATGTCATGAGTGCCTACTTCAGGCAGCACTTTAATAAATAAGTATCAATTAAATAAGTTATTTTTAACAAGTGATATCTTTTAGTTTGGTTTAAGTGTAATGATCATAAATACAATGTGCCCTGTTGTATTCAAATGTGAAATATATCAATCTATCGAAACAACTATGTCTGCAAGTGTTTCTGTGTGAACCTAATCAAGTGCCAATGGTGTTTTGATCCATAATTTGCGTAAATATTAGTTGTATTGTTACACTGAATTAAAATCTTATCTCCTTGTATTACCATGTTAATTATGTCTCTTGTATCAAATAAAGGGGGTGGACTAACTGAAAAGTTAAAAGGCATGCAAAACCAACCTGCATAAGACCTAGAGGCCTCAATCTAGTGTCAGGTCAACTCATTTCAAGTGGGTGAATGTAATATAATTAAACTATCTTAAATTAGCATACTCATTCACAAATGTGATCAACGATAGCAAGACAACCAAGCAAAATAAATACTTGATGACGTAAAATTCTGTTTCATAGATATGTTTTATTAATTAAATGCAAGTTTCAGAGTTTGGAGTTAATTTGTAATTCCTGAATTGGCACTCAGAGATTTCCTCATGGATGAAAAGAAGTTTCCCTATCACTTGCAATTAAATCATGGCATTAATATTTTATTATAGAATTTTCAAAAATTGACTTTCTATGATGGTGGCTATTTCACAAGCTAAACATTCCAATCTGTTTTTGCTTTGAATTTTAATAAAGGAATCTTGTCTGATTGTGAATTTAAATCAGTAACTATTCTTGTTCCCTGCTTATTATGCTCCTTGCATTGCATTCCACAAAGAACAGAGAGCAAAGCTGTGATCTGACATATCACTGAATCCGACTACTCAACAACACAAAGCAGTGATGTAATACACAATATTTTTGCATACAAATTGTTGAAAACAGTTTGTATAATGATAACGATCTCTCAGCAGATGTACATCTTGAAAATAAAGGTCATTTTTATATAAAAACGAATAACTCTGTTAGTACTTTAATGACAATTATTCCCAACACGATTTTAAAACAAGTATTCAGCAATTAAACAGATCAGTTCACTCCTCCACCCTTCAGTTGTCTCATTGTCAAGCAAGGATTGTATCATTTCATGTTGTTTTGGAGGTCCCTCAATAACTTGCACACTCAATTATAGTGCAGTCTATACTTTTGGACCCTGTTGTGCAAAAGTTATCAAGAGAGACTTGTAATATGAATATTCCTTTTACACATTTTCAATGACATTTGTATTTTTGAAGAGGGTGATTTACCATTTTTCCATCGACACATTCTTGTTGGACAATATTTCTAAATTATGAACCAGACTCGGTCATGCAGACCGTTTGCATGAAAATACGGGCAGATTAAAGGATCTGAAGTAATTCTGTATAGTTAAATCTGATTCCCTGATCAATTCCACTGAATCGGAACATGAAAAACCCAGATTTGGACCAAACCTGGACAAGCCAATATCTCCATTTGATTGTAACAATTGTATTTTTGTATATTTTTTCTATTATTTTCTAATTCCATAACTTAACAGTAATTTCAGTAAGACTTGCAGTCAAATCATAAGGGTGGGTAGGTGGGTTTCAAAAGACCAAAGTAGGCATGACATCACTCATCTGACTGACATCTGCCTAACAGCCAAAATGGATAGGCAGTTTGCCAAGAAATCTCGAACATTTAGACATTTCTTACACTGCTTCAGATTGCATACGTTATGAAATGAAATGTTTAAAGGTTTCTTTATTTTGTTATGTTCATCCATATCTGATGGCACATCAGCATCATCTATACAATAAATTCTTTTGTTCTAGGATTCTTTGTCTAAGTTGGTAAAATTCTATTCCCGTTTTTTCCACAGTTAAATATTAAAGACGGATCAGTATCATTTGAAAATGCCTTTAGGTTAGAATGCTTTCTGGCAAAATTGCACAAATTTTGATGAGTGTTGTTTGAGAAATTGTTGTTATAAGGTTTTTCTATTTTTGTTTAGCTTTATTTGATGATGGATAGGCACCACTCATAACAAATTTTGAAGGCCCTGCCATGCAAGGGTGCTTTTTGTAAAAAATTTGTCAAATTCTTGTTGGGAGCTTTATCAGAGCTATTAATGTAAATGTTTTCTATTCTTAGTAATGGCAGCCATATCTGATGTAGATATCTGATGTAGATTAGTTTCATTTGTACAACTTTTAATGACCTCATGTTTTTGTGCTTTGTGTCAAATATGGTTCTTTTAGGGTTCTTTTGATTTTAGTAATGGTGGCCATATTTATCGTAAATCAGCACCATTTGTAGAAAACATAGGTCTTTATTGTTGTTGTTGTTGTGGGGTTTAATGCCATATTTCAGCACATGATATGCTATACATGGAGGCCAGTATTAATGGTGGAGGAAGAACCCGGGAAAACCCTGGAAAGAACCACTGACCCACAAGAAGTTACTGGCAAGCTTTCTCACATACCCACATTGGCTGAATCCGAGACTCGAAACCATGCAGACAGAGGTGAGATGGCAGTGATCCATAACGGAAAGCGCTTTAGACCACTCGGCCACTCGGGGCCCCCCAGGGGTCTTTAAGCAAGAATGTTTTCATTAATATTCTGTTAATCAGTTATGAAGACAAAATAGTTTAAAGGCTCTTTTTCAGTGGTGATGGCCATACCTGATGCTAGATTTGCACACTAGTACAAATGCTTTCTGTAAAATTTGTTCAAATTCCGTTGAGTGGTTTTGTGAGAAAGATGACATTTATGCCAGGATGCTTCTATAATTTCAAAAGCAGTTAGTAGTTTTTCAAAAAAAGTCATTTCAATGTTTTTATGTTTTAATAATGGCAGTCATATTTTCTCATAGATCAGCGTTAGAAATCATAAATCATTTGAATGCTTTTCTTTAAATGTAATCAATATTCTGTTGTGTAGTTATGTTACTGATAAGTCATTTAAAAGCTTTCTATTTTTACTCATGGTGGCCATATTTGATGGTGGATAGGCATAATTTGCAAACTTTGCAATGTCTTCATGTCAGGACAATTTAAGTCAAGTTTTATGAAGTTTCATTCCTCCTTTCTGGTTTAGGTAAGGTTGTTTAGTTTTTTCTTCTTATAATTAGTAAAGGCAGTTATAAGTAAGGGTGGATCAACTTCATTTGAACAAACTTGAAAGACCTTCAATCCAGGATGCTCTGTGCCAAGTTTTGTTGAAACTGGTCCAGTGGGTTGAAAATAGCAATAATTGATGGAAAATGAAAAGGTATTTCTATTTTAAGTAACAGTAACCATACTGAAATCAGCATCATTTATACAAATTTTAAAGCTTCTAGTGCCAGGATGCTTTTTGTTGTTATAGGGTTTAGTGCCATTGTTCAGCACAAGATAGGCTATACATGGCGGCAAGTATAAATAGTGGAGGAAAAACCCAGGAAAACCCCAGAAAGAACCACCAACACATGAGAAGCTACTGTCAAGCTTTCTCAAGTACCGACAATGTCTGAGCCTGAGACTCAAACTCATGCAGACGGTTGTGAGATGGTAGTGATCCATAACAGTGAGTGCTTTAGGCCACTCGCCCAATAGATGCTTTTGTAAAAGTGCATCAATTTATGTGGAGTGCTTTTTGAGAAGTCATTAAAAATTTTATATATTTTTATTAATGCTGATCAAATTTGAAGGTGGATTTGCATAATTTGTACAAATTTAGAAGTCCTTCATGCCAAGATGCTCTCTGACAAATTCATTCAAAACTGGTCTAGTGGATTTTGAAAAGTTTACAATAGCAAATGTTGATGAAGGCACTGAGAACACCTGATAATGGACCATGTTATGCTCAAATGACCTCAGGGACAGGTGGGCTAAAGACTGAGGTTAATCAAGAGCATGGACAGATACTGATGACAGATATCCATCCATATGATGGATATGCACAATAATACCAAAGTGATTGGCATTATCAAGCTTTTGCCACGTGGGCTAAACAAAAATTATCCATTTCCATGGACATGTGTTGTGATCTGTAAATGCCCTTTGGGTGAAGTGCCACTTAAATCTGCCTAGAACACCCAAGTTATTTTAAAATTATTTTAAAAATTTGCTTTGCCTGTTGTATTGCTTTCCCTTAAATCAGTCAAAAACAAAAATACCACAAATCACAGACACACCCCAGTGTTTAATAGTCCTCTGTCTAAGTGCTAACAGAACATGACTGACCCTGAAACATGGTTCACACAGTAAGAGTTGTTTTTCAAGGAGTTTTCAAGAGGATTTCAAGAAATCCCAAGCATTTTCAAGGAATATTTTGTTTCTTATGAAAAATGAACTTACTCTACGTTACTCAGATTTATCACTGCATAAATGGGTACAGGGTTTTGAGTACCATTATAGAAAGATGGAGAGCTACTCTGTCTGGAAACAATGTGTTTGGCCCATCCAATTTTATACTATTTTATTTATTTATTTATTTATTATTTTTTGTAATATATGTAAACAATAAACACTCTGAATTTAAAAGTGGAATATTTAATTCTCTAATTAAATGTTTTGTATTGTATTTGTATTTCCTGTGATAAATTTAGAATTTTGGAGAAAAAAATATAAACAAAATCAAGGGGTCTTTAATGATTAACGAACATTTTCAAAATGACAAGGACTTTTCATTGTTGAATAAAGTGGAGATTATTGACCAAAGGGCTCAATTACGTGGTCCTTTTTATAGTATGTGATTATGAACTAAACTTATTGTGCAGAAATCATTAATTTCTATCAGAGTTACCAGAAGCTTCAAGTTTCTTTATTACCCAACAGAGTGATTTCAAACATTGAATGCTGAGAAGGTGGAGAAAAAAGCAATGAATATTAATTAGATTATTCAATTAGGAATTGGAATGAATGGTAAGCATTTAATCCATTATAGTTTACACAATGGAAGAATTCAAGTTTCTATTTACTTATTTACATGTCTTCTTTGTAATAATTATGCATTTTGATTGTCAAAACTCAACAAATGCAAGCCATCACAACTTTGGTTAAGGAATAGGGCAGGTTGTGAATTTAAATGGATGTGATGCGATTTATGACATCATGCCTAAAAATAGCTCAGGTGGGTTGTGTCTTAAACACAAGTGAAATTACCTGACAGCCTAAAAGAAAGTTACTCTGTGATACGTCTGAAAGGGTGGTTACAATGTCATCTCCAAACAAGTGGAAAACAAAGTAAATTTACATTCTTTATGTCAATAATTTATGCTACCATTCTATAATACAAGATCAATATACTGGAGTGCAATGTACTTCTTATAGTAAACTGTCAGACATTATTTTTGTCTACCTAATAAATGGCATATAAGCTGTCGACTTTGAAATCATGCTATAGAAATATTGTAAAGCTGGACTTAATATTTTTTCCTCTAATATTTAAGTAAATTTTTAAAAAATATATAGTGTTCAGCATAAACTAATAGTAAATTACCTCTAAAACAGAAGTTCCCCAAAAACCCTCTAACACAATGTCACCTCTATCTACCTGCATCAATATTAAGTTTATAGCTAGAAAGTCATGATAAAAGAACAAAGGTAATCTTCTGCATAGAAATTTCTCAACATTCTACAATGATTTATATTCTTTAAAGATCATAGATTCTGTTGACTGACTTACTTTTCCTGAAAATTTTGACATTACATTTTTTTAATCTCCGATATAGTTAATGCATGAAATGTTTAAAATCACGCATCTGTTTGCTTGGTAAATATTAAACTTTTTATTTTATCTTCAGGAATTCCTCCACAGTAGCTTTATGAGTTTAATGATAACTATGCGCCTTAACAGTTTCTTCTAAGTAATTATTATTCAGATTGCCATTAATAATTTAATTCTTTCAGATTTTTATTTCACCAGCCAGTTTTATAAGTAGAAGGAATAGCACAATGAAATGGACAAACAGAAGTAGAGGGATACAAGTTGGCAAGTAAAAGAAACGATGTAAGAATAAAATCAATGAAAATATAAACAAGAGAATGAACAAACAATAAATTAATTTAAGAAAAGATGATGATAGGTGAATTGTGAAATACATATATTTACACACCAGTGATAATAAATATGAGGATAATACAGGACCTGTTTTATACAAATGGTGCTGATTTACCATAAATATGCAAAATGGATATTATAATTTTACTAAAACCAGGAATGAAAATATAAGATGCAAATTATGACAAAAGTTACTACTGAATGGGATTTTTATGTAGTATTTTTATGAATTCAAATAATGAAACAACATCTCCTTCTTAGCCAACAAATCACTAATCTCCCAAAGTTAGAGGACTTAGAGGCTACATTACAAGTCTTGTTTTGTTTTATCTACTAAATCTGGTTAATGTTTCATCTTTGAGCACTATTTTGTACACATCAATAAGAGTGTTATTTTGTACACACTGATATGAGTATCATTTTTACACACTGATTTTAATGTTAATTTGTACACATCGACATTAGCAGAGTAACCCAGTCAACAGTACATAGTGAAGTGTAAGCATCACACTGTGTACACTCCAATTTTGTTGTTTGTCAAAAAACAATATAGTGGTGCACACCAGGTCTTATGGGTAAATGACACTGAATTATATTTATAGCAACAATGTGAATTCATAACCTGCCCTATTCAAGTTGTTCTACAAAAAGAACCCACCATTTTTCTTGGAGTCACAGCAACCAAAACCAATATTTCCTTTTCACACCTAAGCCAAACCCTCCCGAAATTGGTCAAAGTACTTTCTCTACAAAAAAGTTCTTATGCAAAAACACTATTTATTCTTTCAATCAGAGTGACCTTGATCTTTAATCTTTTGACCCCAAAATCAACAGTCTTCCTTGTATCAAACAAGCAAGCCTTCCACAAATGTTTGGTGAATGTACATGGTCAAGAACTGATACTTTATGCTTTCTTAATGAAGCCTACAGATTCATTACTATGTACATTTGACCAAATTACGATGTAATTCACAAATATTTGGGTATAATGTTATGAAGCCCAAAATTTTTGAATGATTTTCCTGTAATTTTATTGTTGTACACTGTCTATTCATGTGGATGATCTGTGCAAATAAGAACTGAAATGAAATTAATATAATAGTTTAACCTTTTAAATTAAATAAATTCAGAAAAAGTGACTTTTAAACTTTCCATCCTCTTACATCAGCTACTGTTCCATTGTGAACCTTGAGACGCTTGGCAACGTACTGTGGTAACCAATCCCCATCCCTCAGGTTCTTACACAGAGGATGACCCAAGTCATTGTTTGGTCTTATATCAGCCAGCATTGACATTACTCCTGCAGTATATATAAAAAAAGGTAATTACTGACTTAATGATTCATGATTGCAACAATCATTAATTTAACATGCAACCTATAATGTTTGTGTGTGTATATATATATATATATATATATATGTGTGTGTGTGTGTGTGTGTGTGTCTCTCTCTTACGAGGTCTCTCCCTCTTGCTAAGTTTGGTCCTGGTTGGTGATGTAAAACTAATGTGTGGAAATTATTTTTATTCTTTCAGTCATTGTGACCAAGAGCTATAAGTTTTTGATCTTGAAACTGCTAGGGTACTTGTTCTATCCCAAGTGAAAGCAAAATCCACAAAGTCTGTCAACTGTAGATGATAGAAAACTCAAGTTATTTACATATTTACTGTATGTTGTTCAGAAAGTGTTTTCAGACACCACAATTTTTTGGGGAAAAAATATTTAATTGCCATGTAATTTTTGGATGTTGCTCGACCATTTTTTTCCCCTACAACATAAGTTTTCTGGCACAATCTAAGAAGACCCATCAAAATTATTATCTATACAAACAATATTAGGTTTCAAGATGATAGCTAACCAGTATATAAACTTAAATAACATTTGATAGTGGTGTGTATCCTACTTATACTTTATCAACTAATTTTTCCATAGGTGGTGTGTTATCAAAATGTACTGTATTGGATAATTATTTATCATGTTTTTTTCCTCTTTCATTCATGTGTGACACTTATGGCTTTGTTTAGAAATCATAAACCCTTTTTATTTCATTAAATAGTGCATGAAAAAGTCAGTATGGATTAAAAAATTGACTGACATCATGCAACAAAACAAACCCATTACCCCTGGGGCATTTTGTACCATGGATTAGGCAAAGTTATTGTTCTACAGGTAATAAAACGTTTCAGATTATAAACATTGATTGTAGGAGCTAAATTTTCAGTACATTGAGTGGTGACTGCCTTTTATTTCCAAAAGGACCTGTCAAAGAAATCCCACAAGTTATATTATTCACAATTATCACCTAATCACCTTGAAATCTCTGACAAGCATCAAAACAATCTTTATAAAGTTTATTGTTTTGAATCTGCATGTTCTGCTCATTTTGGATCTACCCATGGTTAGGTTAAGAAAGAGAGGGAAAAAAAGAACAAAGAATCACAACAAACAGATCAACTTTTATTTAAGAGTATAAACTACCAAATTTATCATGTTTATGTCAATGATGAGATAAAAAATAAACATATATGTTGACATGAGCTCTAGATCCCAAAATGAACACATTCTTTGTTTTCTAATTGTTTATGTTGACAAGCTGCCAGTCCCAACCCATAATTTGTTATACAATTATTTGATATTGCCACCCAATAACAAACAAGTCTTTGTTTAATTCTCCAAAGTTGACCTTTCACTTCAACTACACATGCAATCTTCATCAAATCAAGCACACTACACTCAACAATAAACACAATGCAACTTCAACAAAAAAAGTCAGAACCAACCTTGAATAAAAGCAATGGAATCTGATTATTGCAATTTCCACAGTGATTGGAACACATTTTTCATTTTGCAGGGGAAAAAAAGTAACTTTATGCTTATGATGGTTACAAACAGCAGCATAAAAAGTAAATAAAATTAGTAATCCTTTGAAACTAGATATCTGGTCAAGTTAACTGAAGGTGGGACATCATGTACAGACGTTGGTGAAAATTTTATTTTGTTCAAGTTTTTATTTCCCTATGAATAGCTTCATCCTCTCGGTAGCTTCAGCAAGACGATAACTGTTGTTGTTGTTGTTGGGTTTAACACCATTTTTCAGCACAAGATAGGCTATGCATGGCGGCCAGTATTAATGGTGGAGGAAGAACTTGGGGAAAACCCTGGGAAGAACCACCGACCCACGAGAAGCTACTGGCAAGCTTTCTCACATACCCACATTGGCCAAATCCTAGACTCGAACCCATGCAGACAGGTGAAATGGCAGTGATCTGTAATGGAGAATGCTTTAGACCACTCGGCCACTCGGAGCCCCAGACAATAGTTGTCTCAGGCAGACCAAAATCTAAGCCAATTTAAGTATATGTACATGCAGCAGCTAACCAACAACAATACATACTCCTTCTACTGATAACTGTAGATAGTAGAGAACTCAAGTCATTGTGTGGAAGCCATTTTTTTTAAAACTGGTGATATTGTAGTGAATTATTTAGTGACATGTGTTTGTTGATAAAGGAATACAGATCAAATGAAGAAAACCATTTTTTTAAAAATATATGTGTTATTTGTGTTTTCTGACAGGATGTGACTGATACATGAATTTTCTACTGCAGAGATGCTCCCAGGATTTTATCATAAGGGGGGAATTGCCCCACCCCCATGTCCCAAAAATAAGGCGGGGAGTAGAACAAAATTGAGGGGGAGGAGGAAACGGCCATATTTGATTAGCTATATAACACTTAAATATCCATCTCTCTTTCTTCCTTATCACTCTGTATGTTCCTACTGAAAACAAAATCTTTAAAATATTTTGCCTCTAGTTGTATAAGCATTAATATGTTCATTGTTTCTCAGCTTAATCAGTTCAATATCTATGTATGAATATTGTTCTGTACTAAGAACACACTTTTACAGCTCACAGGTATTGTCTTTTTGATAATTCTACTCCAAAATAAGATGTTTCACTAACATAAGCTCTGCCAAAGTCTATTTGTCCTGAATTGGCACTCTACAGACTACCATGATAAATTAACTATTCCATAATGCTGTATTAGGATTTTAAGTCCATTATTGCCAAAGTCTACTTGTTCAATCAAGCATTTTGATCAAATTAATATCTTTACTTTTTAATTTCATTTTTTAGATTCTTATTTATTAGATTTATCTGAACCTTTCATGCAAGAACTATATGGTTTTTCAGCACATGATCATGCAGGGCTAAATTGTGACTAGAAAAGAAACGAAAAGTACACTCTACTTTTAAATTGTTTGTATTTTAATTTGGCTTGTTTGTCTGCCGTTTCACATATTTAATCTTCAAATAAAGCTGAAATGTGGGGTTGACCATCATGCCTTCAGTTTTGGTCCATCCATCATGTACATTGGATTATATTTAATGCCAATTTTTGATTAAAAATCACTCACTGGCATCTCTTTTAACACTTTTGCAGTTCCTATAATCACTGTTGCAGTTCCTATAATCTGATATACTTCCTGACTTTAAAAATAAATTGCCTTCATTACTATGATCAGCCAGTATTTGCCAAATTAATTCATCATCTATAGACAAACAATGCTGGGCATCTGCCATTTTGTGTCTTCTCGACAGCCCGTATTACAGACACATATTTGTAAAAGTTTCTTTATGCAAGGTTCAAACACAATGCTTGTTATGGGGCCCGATGTGCCAATCAAATTTAGATTAACTACCATTCATGTCAAGCCAAAGAAGCCAGATTGTGAACAATTGTGAAAAAGTACATGTTGCAACAGGTACTTCAATATTTTTACCATTTCTGAAGTACTTTAAGGATGAAGAGCTGAATATAGTTGCATACTGTGCGGAGTACATTTTTATATGCATGACTCAAAATTAATTTGCAGGAGTTCTTGCACATCACTGCTTTCTAAGTGTGCGAATTCGTAAAATTTTTGCATGAATCACACGACTGCGTGCCCTGGGAGCATGTCAGCGAATGTGACCTATACTCGAATTCATAAATTTTTCATATGTATGTACAGCACATACCACATTATGAATTATACTACACAAATGTAAGTTGTTAAGATACACATTTATATCAGATTTGTTTCAAACTTTTGTCTTTTTTAATCAAACTTTCCTGTAGTGTAAAAAAATACTTGTTTTATTCAAAGGCATCAGATCAAACAAGCTAACAATAATCTCATTACAATGGCAGGGTGGGATTTATCTTCCCCTATTGGTTTTCAGATACCCAATTAAAGACTTTAATGTTTTCAGATATCCAATTAAAGAATTTAATGTTTTTGGACACCAAATTAAAGAATTTAATGTGTTTGGATAGCAACATATTTTTGCCATCTGAAAACATGCCAAAAATACAGTATGTGGAAATCATATTTCTTTTTCAGTCAATGACCTTAACCTTGGACCCAAAAATTAATGGGATCTTCCCATTCTCAGGTGAAAGTCACCCACAAAGTTTAGTAACTGCAGACAGTAGCGAACTCAAATCACTGTGTGGAAGCCATTTTTGGGGGGTGACACTGATATTTCATCTTCTGACTCCAAAATCAATTAGGATTCTTCCTCACCCCATATGCAAGTCACAAAATTTAGTAACTGTAAATGATGGACAAATTTAGTTAGTGAGCTGAAACTATTTTACTTCTTTCAGTCTGAGTGACCTTGACTTTTGGACCCAAAAATTTATCGGGCTCTTTCTTATTTCAAGTGCCAACAAGCCACAAAGTGTGGTAACTGTTGACTGTAGAAAACATGAGTTATTGTGCAGAAATGAAATAGCTAAGAAACAAATGGACTTCATTGCAATATGCTCCACCTGATGATGGACATATAAAATCCGTTTAATAAACAAAAAGTGATTAAAGTTTAAAATAGTTCACAAAGCAATGACAACAGCTGCTGATTTACAAACTTAACTTTTTAGTTTAACATATTATTTCATGTTATCCTGGAACTCTACTTCATGTAAATATAGGCCAGAATGTTGATGTTTATGAGTTTGATGTAAACATTCAACACTAAATTTTGTCTTGGAAAGCTTCAAATATGCATATAACAATGCTCCAAGTTTTCCTTGCACCAGCTGAGATACTGTAAATGGCATTAATATGCTGTTCTATTTATAGCACATACTACAAGTTGGAAATTATATATATATATATATATATATATATATATATATATATATATATATATAGGTAGCTGTACTAAATCAAAGGTGCAATGATGTGAAGATGAAACTATTCAACACTGAATGGATGACAAGCCAAAATAGCTGGATTACGAGTGCTTTAAGTCTAGAGTCTTCCCTATCTCATCATCACACAAAAGGACCAATGCAAGTGGTAAGATGGAGTAAATTATTGACGAAAAAATAATATCAGTAAGGAAAATCTGCTTGTTGAAATTTGCTCTACAGCAGGACTGTTAAATTGATGAAATTTTATGAAAAGTTTTATCCATGGCCAGTCTTCCTACCTCGCAATCCACAGTACACCATGTCTGATATGCCTGGTACATGGTAGGCACCAAAACCATTCCCATCTGCCTTCTCTTCCGGATCACATCGATATAATATGATGTTCAATTCTGCCAATGTCAGGTGAGATACTATCGCACGGAAGTTAGATTTGTCCCATGTTTCATCAAATAAAGTCTTGCCACTGTATGACCTCATTAAATATCCAAACTGGCTAATGCCACGTCGAATGTCTAGGATGGCTTTGTGGGATACAGAAGGTAATGTGCTTCTGAAATAAAGGAAAAGCAAGAAAAGCAATCATTAAAGTTATAGGGCATCTATGATCTTGTCTTAATCTATGTACTCAAATATTGGAACATCTTCTACTGAAAAACCAGTTTTTGGAGCAAAATAAGTTTCTCTGAGAATGCTAATCTAATCACAATATATTATCAGCATAAACACTACCTTGCAAATCAAGCACTCCTATCCCTCAGTCCCTTTTAGTTACCACCTCAAAAAACCCTAACAGAATTCTAAAGATGCCCTTTGGAAGAACAGTCTGAAGAATAAAGTGTTTTCAAGACAAATAAATGATTTATTATGAGCAGGAGACATAGGATGTGGCCATCATTAAGAAATTGAATCATCAAATCAGAACTGCAGGTAGTTAGGTTCAATCGATTAGAGATGTCACTGATTCTGCCTGCTGTAGCCAAGATAACCAAGAAGACGGGGGTCTGAATGGGTCATGTTTGGCCATGTCAGAACCAACAAAAAAGGTTCCATTTAAGGTAAGGTACCAAGGTCTTAAGATAGATCATAATTAGTGAGCAGATCAGAGACTTTTTTGTTTTGGCACATTCTTCATCAAAAGGCTAAAGAAAGAAATCTGCTTTTTTAAATACCAAAAATTAAGGAACAGATGTGTAACTGCTTGCACCATTGTGAGAAAACTTTCAATTCCTATCATAAGCTGTCAAGATGTTGGACCTTCTTGTCCACGCAGTTCCGTCTACCACTTGTTCAGAGAACTTTTTTCAGTGGGTTTGTTTACTATGAGCCAGATGTGCAGGTTCAACATTTCTGGGTTTGGATGGAAGACCCGTACTTGTATTTGTTCCTATAGGTGGGGAAAAGGCAGGAATTTCTTTGGAAACTTAACATTAAGGTTAAAGAAGTCACTGATTCATGAATTTCTTCAACATAAGGGGAGATTGCAAGACTAGTCAGCACTCTGAATTCTTCACTTTTTGAAAACTCGTGGAATCACAGAGGTTGGAAAAACAGTTTATGAGGCATGACTGTTCCTGTTCTGGGAAAGGGCATAGACTGCCCAGGCTTTCAGATCTGGGATTGACATCATGAGGTCAGAAGCCTGGCATTCCATCAAGTTCTGAAAAGCTCTACAAGATGTCAACCCCAATGAACACATATGACAAAGACCAGGTGTGTTGTTGGAAAGAACAAGAATAACATTTCCAGACAACATCTCTTGCCATGATCAATAAAGCATTCACTATGGCCTTCATTGCCAGGAGACAGAAGTGCTGTGAAAAATCCTACTACCTCTTACAAGAAGCGTTCAAGATGGACATCCCAGACTGTCATGCTGATTGTGATTTCTGGTGGTTGATCCTGCAGTGGGATATTCACCATAAGCCAAGTGAGGTGTTCAGTTTGTTGAGATGAGACCCAATGTAGTTCGATCTCACAGTGACACAACTCTGTCCATGATTCTCATAATGATGACTCATGGACTGAGATTCGGACTGAAAATATCCTGAAATGGTTTTCCCATGTACAAACCTTCATGGATGAGACTAAAAAGGTACACATCATGAAGTTATTGGCTGTCTCTTAAGTCTCTGCTTGAACAGCAATGAGAAACATTCTTGTTTTCTCCATGAAGAATCTTTGTGTGGGTAGATTCAGAATGCTGCATGCCTGCCAGAACTGCCCATGAATGGTACTGTCAGGATTTAATGTAACATAATATCAGTAAGATTCTCCACCTGAAGCACAAACTCATACAATATAAAAATCACATGCTTTGTAACTTTAAGCCTAATTGGTGGACACCTTAATTGTCATCATTATCACCAATCTTTATTAATGACAATCACATCTGGAAATTAAATAAAACTAGCTAGTATCACAGAGGAAGACAATGACTTCATTCATTCCAGGCATTATGAATTTCAATGGCAGTTAATGACATAATTTAGTCTGGTGTGTGTGTCATTTGGATTTTTAATGTCCCTTGAACAATTCTGCAGTCATACTGCTACGATGTCCACAGTGTGGCAGCTTATAGTGTTGTTGTTATTGTTGTTATAGGGTTTAACGCCATTTTTCAGCACAAGATAGGCTATACATGGCGGCCAGTATTAATGGTGGAGGAAGAACCCAAGAAAACCCCAGAAAGAACCACCGGCCCATGAGAAGCTACCAGCAAGCTTTCTCACATATCCACATTGGCCAAACCCGAGACTCGAACCCACACAGACAGAGGTGAGATGGCATTTCATGTTGAAATAATAAGATTTCATTGTTTCTTTAAAACACAAAAGGAAACTATATAATGAAGATACACACACCATATTTATTCTTTCAGTTATACACTGCATTATTATGAGTCAGAGAGGAATTTGTGATTTACATATTCAATGGATATATCAGAGCAGTTAAACTATGATTTAAACAATCAGAACTTTGTGGAGTATGTGAAGAGGAATATGTGAAGAGGACTATGTGAAGATATTCAAGGATTTGAATACCTAACTAATTTCAACAGATGTGAAACTTTCCTGGACTTCAGTGATTTTCTTCATACACGAGATTACACTGAGTGAAAAACATTTGGATTAATAATTCTGTTAATTTCAGTGGTGTTATGAAGTTAACACATAAGCACTATAAAAACTTCCTTCAGAACAGTTTCCAGATTACTGAGAAATAAATAGTACATTATTAAGATTACATCATGGGAATTCCTACACTGTAAGTTGTTTTTACTTCATTCACTTGGTTTGATTTATTTTTAAATAAAATTATATTTTGGAACTTTGAATGCTTGTTGGTTTTAACTTGTTCTGGTACTTAAGTTTAAGCCCCAAGATGTAACAATACTGACCAAGCTCACAGCAGTAAGCGATGACTGACATGTTATGAAACCAATCTCTCAATACAAGGGAAGATTACTTGTCTTCACAAGCAGACAACATTTTAGCACTTTATTTGAAAAACAAGCCAAAGGATTTGCAAGTAAGTAGATGTACTACTATCATGATCAGATTTCATTTAATCATATTTAATGAAAGAAGGAAATAATGCAATTTAGTATATCAGCCGCAGAAACTTCCCTGAAATGCCAGTCCTAAAGAACCAGTTTAGTTTCTGTACAAATTTTCATACCAAATATTGAGCAAACTGACAAATACTTGTGTTGAAGTAATTTTTAAAATGTATTTTCTGATGTCAACCTACTGCACAAGACAACTATCATAAAGGCATAATTGCTGAAGTAAAAAGATGATATTTTAGTTAAATGCTTGGTGTAAATAAAATATTTCATCATACAGGGAAAAAATACTGTATATATTTGCTTATAAGTTGGGTCCAAATGCAAGCAACACAGACCCTGATCTACCATAACATAATATGCCATCAGATCAGGTCTATGCTGTTTGTTCTACTGATTACTTCTAGCAAACTACATAGACATAGACATGCCGATGCATTATGTGATGGCAGATCTGTGTCTCTGCAGTCTGAAGCTGGACTTGACATGTAAGCAAGTATATACGGTAAGATCCTTATACTGTTGCTTAACTGTTCAAAATCGAAGAAATAAATTGCAAGTGATAAATTCTATCAAAGTGAAAGCGAGTAAGACTGCAAATATCAAAATATAATACTTCTCAGTGCCTATAAACAGAAGAAAAATCTATTACAAGATAATTAGGAGGATCCTTCAAATTCTGTAACATGTATCTGCCGATCATTTTGATAATCTAACACATTATGTAATATCTGGTCTCAGCTAACCTAATCCTACCTTTAAATCCTGAATTATCTAATCCTAATCCTACCTTTAAATCCTGAAGTGCCTAATCCTAATCCTACCTTAAATCTTGAAGTGCCTAATCCTACCTTTAAATTCTGAAGTGTCTAATCCTAATCCTACCTTTAAACCTTGAAGATCCTAATCCTAAGCCTACCTTTAAATACTGAACTACTTTTTCAGGATTGTCATTCACAAACTTTAATCAATTCTCAGTAATAAATAAGATCTGTGGCCTCAAACTCTGATTTCTTGACAGCTGGAATAATTTATAATGTATTAAAACATATTAAGGAGATGTAGAGATATGTACTAGAAAAAAATGCAATATAACACTGGACTAAGGATCTGACTAAATTGTGGTGCACACAAAACAGGTGCTATATAGCCACATTCTTAGGAATTGACAAGCATGAAATGTTGCAATGAATTCTCCTGTATTTGTTGGTTACATTTAAATGATGACATATGGAATGAGAATTCTTGTACCTGAAAGCTATCACACTGCCAGGAGTGAACTTCTTAAATGTAATATTGGAGGTTTCTTTATCCTCTGCAGTATCTACATCGACCATCTTGCTCTCCTGAATAGGGATTCTTGGCTCTAGTTCTAGGAAGTAGTCTGGCAGACCATTAATATATTCTGGGTTCTTCACATATTTGTATGCATCGGTATGGTGCACACTTCCCTCAAACAATATTTCCACAACTTTGCCTGTATCAATAAAAATTTAAAATGTATTAGCTTTAAGCAAAATGTTTAAAACTAAAATATTACCTGATCTAAATAAAATACATTTGCTACTCAAATAACATCCAGGTAACCTCAAGTTCTTCATATCTGATTATGCATGGATAGAATACCTAATAATTGTGTTTCTTTCATACCTTCTGTACTATCACGTACACTGCTCTTTCCAGCTGTTCACACTTAATGAGGATCAATGCACGCATTATAAAAATTAATTGGGCTTAAGACTGTTTAATACAGAAGACAGTCCCAAGGAGATTTTAGTGAAAATGCTAGATCAAGAGATGTCAACCCTACCAACAAGAAAAACAAACCTGAACATAAAAGAATTTTTTATTTTTATCTAACAATTTATTTGAAGCATTTAATCATATTAATTCAGAGTATTTTTTCCTTTAAACAGGCTCATTACAGTCTTCTATCCCACCATTTAATACACCAAGTTCAATCAAGAAACAACAGCAAAGCTATTCCGCCACTGTTTATTCATTGTATATCCTATTACAAAATTCTATGTCTTTTCACTGTGGTATAATACTCATCAGTCATCTTTCGTTTTATGATCTTTCTCAAACTTTTCCAGGTGAATAATCTAATGCAATATTTGACTGGTTGATATTTAATTGCTTTTGTGATACATGTTTTAAGGTATACTTTCACAAATGAATTACAACCAGACATTACAAGTGGTTAAGGTGAGGTTTATCTATTATAAATTTTATTTAGCCATTAAATCAGAATCTGACGCAATGAAATAATCTAGGGTTAAAAATGTGAGTCATTCCAATAAAACTTGAATGGTTAGCATCTCTATAGAGCCACTTCCAGATATTATGTTAAAATATGCAGCCCTTAAAAGACTACTCTCTGCAACAATAATTTTAGTACTAATGCATGCTTGAGAAGAGATATTTTTTAATTTGTAGTCTTACTGTGCAAAATGCCATAAATGTCTCTACTAAATGTGGTTTTGTTATTGTGCCTCAATTATTTTATATACAGATCTATTAATTCTTATGTTCTGAACAATAAAAACGTTACTAAACTGAACTGTACATCAACGGTCAAAATTTAGAGCATAGGCAATTTTTAAAAGAACCATGACTTAGAAAACAAACTGTGGTATCCAGTAGACTATTACTTTATAACTATATGGGCTTTTTGCTTTTTTTAATTAAAAGATTCTAGGTCCATCCTGATTCTATCTCTTACATAGGGCTGTAGTTTCCAAAAATATTCTGGTTGTGTCCTCACTGTAAGTTCAAATTATGAATATTTATACTTGGCAGTAGCAAAGATCCGTTTATCCCACTGAAAAAAATATTTGTATAGACTATACTATTTGAACTCTTTCCTGAGCGATCCAGCTTCTAGAACTTCCATTTACTAGTCAAGGACATCCAGTTTTCAACTTTCGTTGGCAATTTTTCATATTCTTGACTCTCAGTTTGGTATAAATTTTGGCCCTGGACTTTCATTTTCAAAATCCTACTGAAATCAATGTAACATATACAGTAATTTCTCTAAATTACCAGACCATCCATTTGTTCCAACACCATTTTATCATAATTTGAAGTAGTTTCATTCTTTGGGTTATAACACCATTTCTTCCATGCATGATAAACTATACAAGGTGGTCTGTAAATCTGGTGAAGGAAGAACCCCCAAAAACCTTGGGAAGAACATCAGACTAATGTAAAGCTAGCTACTGGTAAGCTTTTGCACATACCCACATTGGTCAAAAAGAGACTCTTACCTATGTGGACTGAGGTGAGATGTTGGTGATATGTAAAGGCAAGTAGCTCATACCACTTGGCCACCAATTTTAAATAGTACTGTAACTACAAATTTCTAGACACCATTCAAATTTTTTTGCAAAACCAAAATTATCCCTATGTCAAGCTTGCACCATGGTAGCTTTGACAAATATGTACTCAAAAGTTTTTGTGAATTGTGTACTGCAATGCTTGAATGGAAATATTTCGATCTGTATAATAAACGTAAAGACAAAAATGAATGAACTGCCAGGTTTTTAAAAAAGATTAAAATTGGTATTTATTATTAATGTCATTTAGTTGGCTGTACGATTCTCATGTTGCCACTGTAGTTATCTTACATATTTGCCTTTAAGTCAACATTTTTGCTTCACTAAAACTGAGATTCATGCAGAGTTGGAGTGATCTATTAAGCAGGTAATACAAAAAATTTGATGAATCTAGGGGTAACGTTGGAATGTTTGCAGTAGGTACAAAATAGTAAATTCAAACAAGTTTACATTCTCATGCCAATATTCCCATCCAGAAATGCCTAAATGGTATGGAATGTCTTTATCCATTTTAATTATGGTATTCATAAATATTATACAAATCAACATTTTCATGCCAATATTCCCATACAGAAATGCCTAAATGGTATGGAATATCATTATCCATTTTAGTTATTGTATTCATTAATATTATACAAATCAACATTTTCATGCCAATATTCCCATCCAGAAATGCCTAAATGATATGGAATGTCATTATCCATTTTAATTATTGTATTCATTATTATTATACAAATCAACATTTATTTGGATTTTATTAACTTTATAATATTAATATTAGTCACAAAAAAGTGAAGTGTCATCAATGTTGTTTACAGTGTGGGTCAAACTACTACTTCCAATTTCATGCAAGTCTGAATAACCCATATTTGTATTTTATTTTGTGTTTACTGTATAAGGACTGTTTGTGTTTGATTAAACAAGTTTTTATTTGATTTTACAAATCAGAACTGATTCCCAAGTGATATTTCCTAAGTTAACCGCCAGTACACATAAGATGACAAGTCTTTAGCATGATGAGGCAGCACCCACTTTGTTTTCCCAATTGACAATTCCTTTGATTAAGATTTGAATGTCATACATCTTCAGTGCCTAAGTATAGTCCTATATTCAGTTAACTCTGGGTGCTTCTTCTGGGCAATTTAACAGCTCCCAATGTATGTCTGACCTTAATCCCTTTGCTTCCAAAAAGCAGCACTCACTTTGTTTTTCCACTTGTCAATCTTTTGATCACAATGCAAAATTGATACTTGTTCAGTGCTAAGTAGAATCTTGTATTCAATCATCTGTCGGTGCTTATTTTAACTCCCTGTTATCATGCCACACAACTGACATGTGTTCAGTTGTAGCAATCTTTTAATGAGAGTACAAAGACTGTATGATCAAATTAAATGTTACTGACTTTACAGAGAAACATACAAAACTGATGAATGTTATTTTGGTTTGTTTATTTTGCCAAGTGCAAGTCTGATTCATTGATGACAAGTCATCCCATACAAACAGATTTGATTTTCAGAATATCTGGACTTATGGATGGGTCAAAGTGAAGTTAGCTTTTTATAGCCCTGATATGTGTGTGTGTGAGTGTTGTGGGGTCAATTTAGAGTTGAGTATATACAGTACATCAACACAAAAAGATGAAAAATATATTTCATGTACAATGATACTTTTGCCCAGAAATTTCAGTGATGATAGAAACATGATAGACAAAGCTGACATTTCATTCTCTTCCTGACTGTACAACAAGCATGTAAATGATCTACAAAAACGATTACACACCCTGTATTGTGATGGGCCTGATATATCCAGTCTCTTTGGGACTGACTGGCTTGGAGAAAGCTGTTCTAGCAACCAGCACCACTGACTCATGTGTCTGAGGATTGTGTCGGGTGACCGATACAACATTTCCATCCAACTGGTCTACATACACCTGAAAAAACAGATATATCATTGCAACATTTCTAATTCACTGCTTATTAAAAATTGCAGAAAGTTTGATCAGAATCAGAACTCTCAAAGAGATGATGCCACAGGGTGATCTATAAGGTAAAGGTGATGAAATATGGTCCACTGGGCTAGTCATATAACTGAATATCTGTTAATTAAATATCACTACAACACAATGACTTGAACATGATCTACACAGCGTAACCTCATTTAGAATATATCACTGCCATAAAGCTGTTTTTACCTCTGGGTCATCTAAACCACAGTCCATTATCTCAGTGCATTTGTAAAAACACTTTGACTGGATCTTAAATTCCTAATCACATATTGAAATCCATTAAAAAATAAGAGATAAAAAACAGAAAGTATGGCATCTAAGATGTGTTTCATTATGATGTTATCATTATACTGTGAAGTCATCCCTGTGTCTCACCTCTCCAAGTAGAATTCCTTACTTTTTCTTTCTACAGAAAAAACTGAAGTAAAGATCATACTGAATTTATTTCAATGTCTCAACTGTTGAAAGTATGAGACATATGAACTTCAATGAAGCTTCACACAGAGACTTTATCCATCAATTTTCTTTTCATATAAAAAAATTCACAAGGTCTGCTTTTATGCAAATTACATTGTGAGTGAAAGTGTGTACTGAATTACTTCCCTTTTCATACACAGTAAAGTAGCTGTGGAGTGAGATTCAGCAAGTTTATGAGTAAGCGTAGAAGTTTTATTCCCACCAAACCAACTTATACTAAAATACAGTTGTAAAAAAGCAATAATGTTTATCAAACTAATAAACAAAAACATCAATTATGTGAACATATCCACAATTTTCTGCCAAGTTTGGTCAAATTCTTGTCAGTGGTTTTGTTGAAGCTGTGTAAAGGTTTTCTAACAGTGGCCATATTTGTTGGTAGAAGCACAACTTGCACAAATTTAAAAGGTATTCCTGCATTGATGCGATATATCAACTTTGATCAAATTTTGTTCAATGGTTCTGAGAAGAAGCTGTTAAAAGTTTGCCAGCTTTTTTTTTAAACAGTGGTCATTAACTGATGACATCTGCAGAACTGTATAATGCTGAAAGGTCTTCATGTCAGGATACTTTCTGTCAAGTTGGGTCACATTTTCTTCTGCCATTTGGGAAAAGCTGTTTAAAGGGGTTTCTGTTTTAGTAATTGTGGCCATATTTGATGGCAAATTTCTCTTTTTTTAAAAAAATTTGAAAGGTCTTTATGTCAGGATGCTTTTTGCCAAATTTGAGCAAATTATATTCAGCGGATTTGGAAAAGACATTTACAGGTTTTTCTACTTTTCATAATGGTGGCCTTACTTGTTGACGGACAGGCATTATTTGTACACACTAAATGGCCTTTATGCCAGGATGCCCCGTGCCAAACTTGGTTTAAACTAGTTACAAGGCTTTTGAGCAGAAGTCAAATATAGTATCTGTTGATAGACTCACAGGTTTGTCTAAATTTGGTAATGGTGACCAGATTTGATGGTAGACTGGTAGCATTTATACAAACTTGAAAGGTTTATAATAAGGAATTTACATCCTAGTGAATTCTTTGATTAACATTCTAACCATATTATCTGACATGCTTTGTATTGTCCCTCATTGATAACTTTAAAAATATATAGTCATGGGCTCAATCAGACCATCTGGAAAAATATAGCAGAAGCCCTGATAATGATCAAGATATTTTGCAATCATAATTTAATGCGTCCATAGTAATCAGTGAAGATGAAAGTTTGAACGATCTTAAAACATAAAAATCTAAAACAGAAAGTGTCATTTCTTATACTGCACTGCTAGATTTCTCATGCTTATCATATTTACTCATGTATCATTTAACACCCAGATTTTTGTTGATGCATAATTTGTTTGAAATCAGTGACAGAATAAACAGCAGAATCCAATATGTTGTTACAATATGTGACAACAGATCTGGATACATGCTATTACATGTTAAACACATAAATATAATGTCCAACAAGAGTACCACAAATAGTACATTACAGTAGTCCCCCTCTTGAACAGCCCCCCTGACCAGTGGCTACCCGCTCCTTACGGCCAGAATCCGTTGGCACCGACGAGTTTGTGTTCAAAAGTACCCCTCGCAAAAGGCCACCCGGCTAACACGACCAGCATATTAGTGCAAAATTATAAAATTTACCCCTCACAAGCGGCCGCATTTTATTTGAATATGTATCCAGAACCAGTGTTGTATTCATAACGTGTGTTAAGTAATCCAATTTCTGTTTCCCGATGTCAGGTTTTCGTTACTGAAAGAAGTGTTGAGTAAAGTACATTTACCACTAAGGTTAATATTATATCATTTACACCTCACGAGAAGCCAAATTTATTCCATAAAAACCGAGAAAGACTCAAATTTTAATCCATACAAAAGGGTACGTACATGTAATCCAATTAGCCTTACTGCTGTGTTATCATAAGATGTCCGGTTTAGTCACTCTGATAATTGTTAAGATTACAATTATCGAATAGTAGTAACAGCTGAGAAGTGGCAGTATCGATGTACAATACCCAAGTCAGCAGGAAAATGGTTCAATAGCTTTTATGGCTTCCCTTAGTAAGATGTTGAGCTTGTTCACTTTGGTAATCAGTGGCTATTACTACTGACAATAATTGTCAAAATTACGAATCCTAGCAGCCGTGAGGTCAAATCTGCATGATGTTAATGGTACATATCGAAGCCGTTTTGGCTTCTCTCACTTAGTTTCAAGAAATGTATAAAAACAATAGGGTACCAGACTGCGACTAACAAATCATGTGACAAGATCACTTCCTTTAAAAACACACGGCAATTTGTTTAGATGCATACAAAATTGTTTTATCAGTATTGTAGTTGACAACATGAGTAACTTAATGCAAAAAGATCAACATGTCATCGAGGAAAATAAAAACTCTCAGTTTAGAGGAGAACGTGAAAGTAATTCAACTGACAGGGGGTGGGTCGTCGAGGATCCTTGCAGAAAAATAACGTCGGGAAGACTCAGATAAACAATATCATGAAAGATAATGAAACAATTCTGCTTAAGTGGAAAGGTGAAATGGCCAGAGAAAGGAAAATTGTTTGAGCCAGGAGACGTTTGTCTCCTGATTTGAAAGACAAGAAGAAGCAAAAATTTTGTCAGCTGAATTGGGATATGACGACTTTACCGCAAGTAACGGATGGTTGCACAGATTTCAAGTGTGACACAATATCAAGTGTTCTGTCATTAGCGGCGAATCAGCTGAAGTTAATAATGAAGTTGTCAAAGATTGGAACAAAAGACTAAAGGATATATGCAGGGGATATGACAGCAAGGATATTTTTAATGTGACAAGACTGATTTGTTTTTTAGACTGTTACCAACAAAGTGACAGATGATGTGATCTGTAGCGTAATTATAAAGACAGTTTTAAAACTATATCAATGGTTATTCATAGCATTCTTTTGCAAATGATGACAAAGTTTGTTTTACATTTATTTCACATCATGCATATGATTTTTTAATTAAAATATTAAATATTTAAAATTAAATGTACTTGTGACTTTTTTCATTTGTATTTACTATTTGCATTTGTCATCACCCTCTAGAAAGGCCACCCGCATTATAAGGCCACTTCCCTGCTGCATTAGGGGTGGCCTTATAAGAGGGGGACTACTGTATATACACCGATATTTAAAAGTCCTATGTTCGCAGTAATAAGGCAAATATGTCTCTGAAGATTATTGATCAACAAGTCTCAGTGACCCTGGCCATTAGTCAAGGTAAATGGTGTTGAACTACATTTACTGTGTAACAAGAGTCCCTTGAAATATTTTCAGAAATTCAAGATAGAACTGTTTCATTTTTTTTAAATAACTGCAGCTTGTTGAAACAATCCATGATATTCCTAAGTGTCAAGACTGACAAATAAGCTACTGCTGCAGTGATATTGGATGGAAGATCAGTACCATTTTGATTCAGGATAAACTATATGCCATTAGAAAACTTTGGTGAAAAGCCCATGTTGATATGGCCATCCTTTTGGATTAGTGACAACACTATCAATACACTGACTGTGGCTGCTATATTCAAAGACACGTAACTACCATTTTCCTTAAGGAAAAACCAGATAAGTAATTAGTCTTCTGACAAAACCCCACGTCGATACGATTTTCCATTTAGGAGTAGCAATAACAAAATATTCAAGATGACTGTCATCATAACTATACTGGATGCCAGGTCATCACCAATTTCATTTAGCACCAAGGAGACATAAGTCTTCAAGTGGAAATTCCATACTGATAAGACTTTCTGAGTTGTAGGAGCAGCAGCAAGTCTTTCTAGATATCAGACTGGCGCATATTATTTTAAGACAAATTAGAAATCATAAGTCTTCATATTACTATGATCTGTTTATGTTTCTAAATAAGGCAACAATGTCCTTATATGGCACACAAAAAACAGGATGAAAACAGAAATTATCAGTTGAGCTAATATGGCAGATGATTCAAAAGAAAAAATAGAAAGAAAAAATATATTATAAAAAAGGTAAATTATATTTTACAGGTATTCTTACAATGATACGAGGGGCCCCCGAGTGGCCGAGTGGTCTAAAGTGCTCTCCATTACGGATCACTTCCATCTAACCTCTTTCTGCGTGGGTTCAAGTCTTGGATTCAGCAACGTGGGTATGTGAGAAAGGTTGCCAGTAGCTTCTCGTGGGTCGGTGGTTTTTTTGGGGGGGTTTCCTGGGTTCTTCCTCCAACATTAATACTGGCTGCCATATATAGCCTATTGTGTGCTGAAAAATGGCATTAAACCCGACAACAACAACAATGATACGAAGCAATTCTTGTATTAAATAAGAGGAATACGTAATTTCTTTTCATATGTGCGAGGAACATGTTCAATTTTTCTTTTAGTAGGTTGAAAAAATGCTTAGTCTGAATCACACCCGGCTGCTCCATTGATACACATAGGCACATGTTAGTACCCCATCCACAAAGCAGGGGTACTAATATTGATACTAAGGTAGACTCCACAAGTTCTGCTCATCTGCTGTGTGCCCCAACAGTTGTCATGAATAGGAAATATGTATAAGGCTTATGACAGACCTCTCAATTTAATGCTTTAGAGTAAGGACTGAGCCTTGCATCACTGCTTCTCTTGAAGCATCAATTATCGAAAGAAACCAGATGACCAATCTTTTATTCCACTTCATAGTAACCTATTCTTATTATGAAGCCCAGTTAAGTCATTAGGACCACGGAACCGTCTGATCTTAACTGGGGATAGCGTGGGTCCACTGAAAGGGCATAGTTCTGGTCCATTGAAAGGCTATGCAACTTACTCACCTTACATGCCAAATCTACCTCTCTGCCATAATGCCTGAAAATGTTGAGATTATGGAGTGGTATCCTGTTATAGTAATGCGGGGTATCCTTTTTGTACTCAAAATGTCAGAAAAATGTTGGCCAATTGTAGAATTTAGGCACTCAAAGGGACAAAGGTAAATACTTTGCGATGGTAAGGGGAGGTAATGTGTAAGAGATTCTTCTCTTTCTTCAACATGGTATACAGCAGTATAAACTTCTGTCTTTCCAGGAGGGCTGGATTCAAGAGGTAGTGCAGTTTATTTCCTGATGTTGCTGTATTCTGGGAATGCATCTGATAGAGAAAATCGGTGAGTCCTATGATCACTGCTGAGAAATCTGAAATCTGAAAGATTCAAATTAACAAGGTCAGCACCATTTGGTAAACAAGGTGAGCCAGTGGAGCCTGGATAGGTCAAAATTGGCTAACAGGTCAGAAATATCCTTACTGTATGTTGTTGTTGTTGTTGTGGGGTTTAATGCCATTTTTGAGCAGATGATAGGCTATGCATGTCAGACATTATTAATGGAGGAAGAACCTGGGAAAACCCCCTGAAGAACCACCGACCCATGAGAAGCTACTGGCAAGCTTTCTCACATACCCACATTGGCTGAATCCTCGACTCGAACCCACGCAGACAGAGGTGAGGTGGCAGTGATCCGTAATGGAGAGTGTTTTAGACCACTCAGCCCCCCCCTTATTGTATGATGTATCACCCTATTATAATGTCTGAAATCATGGCATGGTATCCTCTGATTGTAAAACGAATTAGGTTTTTGTTCTCAAAGAGAAAGAGGTAAATTGCCAATTGGAATATAAAGGCTAAGAGTGGTGTGATGGTGTTAACGTGACACTTTCCCTCCTTAGTGCAGGATGATCTAGCTGCTAATATCCTCTACACATGTGAACCACTGAACTTCTTTTTAGGAAAGGTATCCCTGACAAGAACCAAGCTTGTCATTCTGGGAGGGCTGGATTTGGAGGTAGCAGAGGTTATTTCCTAATATCAATTCGATCAGGTTATCTATTTGATGGAAAAACTTTACAGAGGAGTAAATCAAACTAATCAAGATAAATACAGATAGGTCACCATTAGTTATTCCACCTCAAAGTCAAAGCCTCAGAATTTTTTTTATATGCAAAGCAAGGGATTTTTAACCGTCAAAGACTAGGCTATAGCATGCATAAAGGTTATAATGATCTGAAAATGAAACTTTTCCTCGATGATGCAATCACAAGATTTTAGAATAAATTGACAAAAATAAGAAGGCAATGCCTGCATGCTGAGCCCACAATAAAAGCAATCTAAGATCTTTAACCAAAGCCATTACTCGCTAGTGATGCTGTTCCCACAGCCAGAAAAGTGATTGGTATGTCTCACTTCCCCCTAACACAGGTTTGACAACAATGATAGATATCACTGACCTGACTGAATCCATTTCGTCCTAGTTCATAGTGAAGTGTATTAAGAAGAGTCTTTCCTCTGGTAATACCGAAGGTCGCATTAATGTAAGGTGCATCTGGCATGTCCCAGTCTGCCCACGATGTGTATTTCCTATTCTCATCCACTACATGAATCTGCAAGGAAAATATGAACAGCTAGCTATATATGTATTTCTTGTTTAAGAGTATTTCAATGCTAAGTTAAATTATAGATTTTATACCAGCGCTCCAAAAATCACTCCTGTCCTATAATACTGAATACATGGTTGTTGAAGATACAAAATCCAAATATTGTTACCTCATTTCAAACACCAGAAAACAGAAATCTATACATCAATTTTTGCAAATAACAAGTGAGGCAAAAATATTTATTACTTTCTGATCCACATTAAATCATACCACAAACAGTATGGAACCCACAAAATGTAGACTTAAATTACAAACCGAAAATCAGATGTTCCCCCATTCATGTCAACAGTCTGAGTAAATGTTTATTCTGAAATGTTCTATCTATCTATCCCTCCATCTTCTCTTCTATTTCATAAGTAAATATGTAAAAGAAGTTTTTATTGAGAACCGTCTCTATTCCTTTTTGATGGATGATAGAGACAAATAAATGCTTGGCAACTTAAAAATGAAGGGGATTTAAAGCAAGCAAGCTCTAAACAGTCTGAGTGTCTAAAAATGCTTTTATGGCAATGATATATATAAATTTTTTTGACACAAGACAGAGACAAGCAAGTGCATTGATTATTCATGATTTTTCCCACATGCTGATTCTGTCTTCCATCTGCAAAAAATTGATTAGTAGACAGACAAATGCAGAGCAGAAAATATGAAGTTAGAGCTCATTTTTTAAAAAATTACAAAATGGGTTCAGTGATGTCCATGATGTACAAGACATAGTGAGTACAACATCAAAAGTCATTGAATAAGGCTTCCATGTTTCACATGAAATTAACACAAAATTTATGATTCAATTATCGCATTGAAATCTAACACGACAGTTACATTTGCATGCTCTGCCGTCTCCTGTTTTTCATTTCTATTCAATATCTTCAAAGAGGTTAAATGGATTTGGCATCAAATCTGGTACAGAAATTGGCGTAGTTTTGTCTGGCAAATTCTGCTTTGACATTTCACTCTCAATTTAAGAGGTTCAAATAGAATCTATTTTGTTTTGTAATCATTATGGTGATGCTATTTAATGCAAATGCAAGTAAATTCCTAATTGTAAAGTTAAAAGTTGTAAAGAAAGATTAATTACCTGAATGGTAAAATTATTACACAAACTGCTTTAAACCTATGTAAATAAAGGTTTGATTACTTGAGCAAGTATATACACATAATAATAGCAACTCATCCAAAATAGCTAGTTTCTCAGAGTTCACATTTCAATGACACCTCAAGCATCCTTCTGTGTTTTTGAGAGAGCTCAGTTAAATTGTGAAAACTTATATGAAATTCATACTAACAGAAGAATTTGCTCCATAACTGGCCCTACAAAAAATTTATATTTCAAACTAGGAAACTGCATTACTTACATGTTGTGGAACAAGCTGATCATATCCACGGTTACTTCCTGAAGCACAACAGGCCATAGAAATTAGTGCCGAGCTGGCAAAGCAGTCATATGCAGATCTTTTCTACAAAATATATAGAAAATCAAAATAAAGGATAATTGTCAGAGCAAGATACTGATGGAATATAACCAGTAAAACCCTTAAATTGTTTTAACTAATATTTTTTTAATTTAGTAAACTTGGAATGTAAAAAATAAAATGGTCTAGAACAGCAAGCAATAAAATTCTTGAGATACTAATGGTTTGGAGGACTGAAATAATACTTATTTACAAAAGTCAAGCTGGAACATAATGACTAAAGAAATATTGCTATTAATAGTTCTCTTTCCATACCATGCTGAAAATTCTTTGAATATTTTCTACATTTTCTTTATTTTTTATGTCACAAGAAAATTATTTTAACATTCAAAACATTATTTTTGATTAATTACTGATTTTCTATGATTTCCTTTTACAAACAGTTTTAACTTTTATTAATGTACTACCATCAACAGAACATTATCCAAGGGGGATAACTACAATGTGGTCTAATCGTTTACATGTATTTGAGTTGCCTCAAAATCTGGCCTGAAAGGTCACTGGATCCATACAAAGTTACTATTTTTAATTTTAGTATCATCATAAAGTCTGTTATTATTATCAGTAATAATAAGTCAATTTGGTCAAAGAGAAATGGACATTATGGCATTAAAATAATTTCATGCCAAAAATAAAATGTAATCTCTTTTATTTCGAGTACCTCTAACCAATACTATCAAGGTTTGACTTTTGTGCATCACTAAATGTATGAGGTAGGTCACAGCACTTGAAATATGCCAGACAGTAGGCTTAGTCACACAAGAGATCAAAATAATTATTTAAAAACAAAAGAATACTTTCAGTTTGCTTTGATTCGTGGGAGTACCAGCTGTTGGGGTTCTGTGGTTGTTGCAAACCACAAATATACAGAATGATACCCAACCAATTATCAACTTTTGAAGAAATGAAAATAAGACCACCACTCCTCTTTCTCATCAGATACTAATCCATCCTTCTGGGTACCAATGAAACTTTCCTTTCTTTTACAAAACCACAAAAATTTGACAGCCACAGAATAAATGACTTCACAGCAACTAGTTCTATAATAATGCAATTTGCTATAGTCTTTGCAAAGTGTTCAGTAGGTTGCTAATAACAGGAATAAAAATTATAAAACTTTTAGTAATATGACCAAATTAACAATGTTTTATTTACATTATTGAAATGCATACAGACTTATAGGTAAAATGTTTTCTATGGCAGAATCATTATAGTCTGAATTATCAATTCATAATGTAACAGAGGAAGATAAAGCATATCTGCTGGTAAGGATCAAACTCAGGTCCTCTGTACAAGGTCCACACTAAGATGTCATACCACTGCCTGTTATTTAGCCCCAAAATGCAGATAAAGCAATTCTAACTTCCCCATTTCTCAAGCAGATATATTTACCACACAATATGGTCATGGTCTTTGGATGGTTTCACATTCTGAGTACAATATCAGCTCTTGCGTCTTTCGGTTTTCATACAGCAATGTTAATGTTATGTGATTTGGATTTTTTATGTAGCTTTAACAATTTTTCAGTCATATCGCTACGATGTCTGCAATGTGGCAGTTTATAGCGATGTCTAGCACTGGGGCATCATGCCACAGACATGTAGCATGAAGTCCCACCCAGTCACATTATACTGACACCAGGCCAACCAGTCCTAACACTAACCTCTTAATGCTGAGTGCCAAGTGAGGCAGCTGTTAGTACCATTTTTGTAAGTCTTTGGTATAACTTGGCCAGGGATCAAACCCATGAACACCCGCATCCAAAGTGGATGCTCTAACCACTAGGCCACCGGAGTGGTGTACAGCAATGTAAAATAATTTAAACATAGGATTTTAATGCGATCTGATCAAATTTTGTGCCAATTTAATAATTATTTATGCCTGCAATTACATTTCAGTCTATTAGATATCCACTGTAAATTTAAACATTAAGCTTGTAGTGAATTTAATGCATCTGCAGTCTAATCACAAGTAAATAATTCTTCTGTGGAGGTTTATGTGACTGACTGCATGTAAGGTAAACAAGTTTAATGCATATAACATCCTGCAAAAGGAAGACAATAGGCTTCTGTTAGTAACCTATCTTTTTAGGTTGCTAAACTTGCTAAGTTCTGCTCAATCAAATTAAGAAATTTTAAGATAGTCTATATAAAATTCAATGAATATTTTCTTGTTATGTTATTTGGCTCAAAGGTTAATTTTGACCACTTTACACGGCTCACTTCTTATTTTCCCTTCACTACACCTGATTCTTCTGGGGAATTAAATCATACTGCCCTACAATTATAGTCCAGCATAGATCCTGTCAACATCAATCTGACACATCAAGTATAAAAACATTTACAGCACCCGGACAATTTTAACACAACTTGCATGTTATTCTTTGTAAGGAGACTTATGAAGAGTTTATTCTAGGATAAGCAATTCATAAATAAAAAAAATCACCAAAATAATCAATTATGCATCATACACTTAAGCACTACCTTTGTTTTATAATTAAGTCCATCCCATGTTCTGAAAATGTCCCTCTTTTTCTCAGATGTAGCTGGGGGTTGGTGGGGGTGGAGGCAGGGATTTCCCACCTATTTTGTTCAAGAGCTGATCTTTGTGACAGCAATAGCTACAGACTTTTCTAGCTTGAACATTTAACTGAGAACAAATGAGATAAGTGCATGAACCATTCATAAATGTAAAATTGCAAAATTACAGCATTTTGTCCCCAACAGTCTTGTTACAATCACAAATGATTATATTAAAACCACATATATTGCCTAAAACTGATTCATAAGCATGATCAACAACAACAAAAACAGTTACCATTTCTATGACTGGCATGCATATAAAACACAAAAAAACACTGACTCAAAGCTTTTTTTTCTGTTAACATGCTTTAAAACTGGGCTCAGCTTTTTAAATTTTCTTTAATTGATTGACTATTTAAAAATATTGTCATTTAAATTTACCTCAATAGGACAAGGGTTGTCATGAGTCTGGTCGAAGAATAGAGCATGAGCAACTGAAGGAACAAGTGGACGAACTCGTGGTTGAATGAAAGAGCCAACTGGTAATCCTCCAAACCTGTGCACCAGTCGACCCAGCTCATGTGCATCCCAGGCATTCAGGCCCTCTGCATGGAAATATGTGTAAAGTACAAAATGCACCAATTCTGAACAAATGGAGTAGAGTCTACTTATAATTCTTCTTTTTAAATAACAAGGTAATCATATATTATAATTCTCTGCCTAATGCTGGTATTTAGTGAACAATATAACTTTTATATATCTCAGCAACATCAACAAAAAGGAGAAATATTACTTTTAAATTTACTTAAGAAATGAACATTTTACTTTACAGCTTCCTAAGTCATGAAATTTGAAAACTGATTACACACTACATGAACGGCTGTTGTGATGTCTGTCCATCCAGTGTTTATTCAATTTTCAAGCTTCATGACTTCACGAGTCCTGTATAATATGAAGCTGATTACAGATAATTGCAAATAGTTACAAAAAATAATAATGAATTTCAAGAAATAAAGAACAAATATATTTAAACAAGTTTTTACAGATATTGTCAAAGCCCAAAGAAGAGCATGTGGATACATAAGTAGTTTATTTCTGGTGTTATGAACTAATAACTTCTAGTTGTCTGCAACACAGGATGCAATTTTAACCATTCTGAATATTTGTTACCAAGGACTGGAAAAAATGGGTAATTATATTTGCATAAACAATGTGAGCAAATTATTAAACTGCTTACTCAATTTGTCCAATGTTACTCATCCACTGAAAGCTCTTCTATTTCCCCTAATGTACAACTCTAAAAGGCAATGACCTGGTCTGCAGTGGCATTAAATGATTATGGATAGTGTTTTTTGTACTAAAGTTATAGGGTTATGAACAACTCTATCTGTAACACAATCAATACAATCAGAAACCAATTTCTGTATTAAAATATGTCTCTTCTGTAATAATAATATGATCATAATACATCAGGAACACAACCATCATCTCACAAGTCCAGCACACCAATGATGATGTTTAAGGGACACTCACCAGTTATTATGTAGTTTTGACAGAGTGACATATGTAAGATCACATTGTTTGCATTTAAAACATGCACAGTGGAGAGAATGTTGGCATACCTCTGTGCTACTTTAATGTAATGTGGATGACATTTCTTTAGATACTGTACTTTTTGAAATTGTACATGATCTAAGCACGCTGCTAACTGAAAAGAATGACTGCTCCCTTGTGCTAAAAAAATCAGCCTGAAATAGTCTAAAGTACACTATCCGTAGCAGCTATTAAAATAGGGAAAATGAATTTTGCCAGACTAGACAATATCTGCTTCTGAAGGTGCTACGAATGAATTACCAAAAATATAAAATGTAAAAAAAAAAGTTTTTGGCTCTTATTTTATACAAATTACCTCTGAAGTTCAGGAAGTGAAAATGACCAAGTAGAGCTAGCACATTTTTGAAAGGTGCACATCTGGAGTAAGGCCAAGCTGTGTACTCTAGAACCCATATTTCACCCATCAATCACACACCAAAAAAAAGGGAATTAAAGGTTCTTTGAACTATAAAATAAAGGGAATTAAAGGTTCTTTGAACTATACCCAAGATATACAAGGTCTTTTTTAAATAGCCGGGATAACCAGTGACGAAAGCTGGGGAAATTCTTCTTTAAAATTCTAACCCTAGACAAAATATGAAACTGTAGAATGCCACCTTAACAAAAGAAGTGCTAAGATTTGACTCCTCCATAAGATGAGTGTCAGACAAGAGTGATCTCCCCTTAGTGGGACTGGCACGGTATGCTGTTAATTTTTCAATTACTTGAGCAGGTATGCATACTCTGCCAGGATTCATAACATAAATGTGGAGAGGATGGGAAGGTGTGTCTGCATAAAGGTCACGTAAGTATTATAAAAGAAACATATTTTACTCCAAAATTTTGTTTCTTCATCAATTATAGTACCTAGTCATAATACACTAGGAGAAGATGTAAGAGGTGAAGGCAGTTACATTCCCATTATCCTAGAGAAAGCCCAACATCCAGTCCCCTAATGTATGTGAAGCAGCTTCAAATCTCATGAGATACTGGACCCAGTAACTTAAGATATCCCTGGATTTAGTTTGTAGAGAAAGGTTTTCTCATTGCAAATCCAATATAAACTGATAGGACATGTCACCTTGAATGTATGATAACCTGCTGTGCTGTTGCTACAGGTCCCACAAGGTCAAAATGAGTATTTTGGGAAGAAAGGTCTCCAAGAAAGTCACCCCTGAACTCCATTCCATGACTCTGATAATGGCAATGACAAAACAGTTACACCTGAATGCTATATTAGTGGTAACTGCCCTAACCTCACAAGTCCATATATGTAATGAACTTATTTGATCTTGGGTTAGTTGTTATATGTAGAACGAATAACCCATCATATCTAGGATGATAGAACCTGACCTGAGATATCATCCTCTCCTCCTTTCAAAGATAAAAATAACGGAGATCTTCTTTGCAATTGCTCGGTTTTCTTCAGGTACTGCTTCAAAGCTCTGATACAATCCACGTGATGCCCCTGTGACACAGGGTACATCAAGAAAAGAAGTTTCATAATAAAGGACCAATTCTCCATGAGTAGGACCATGTCCTTAGCAATTAAAGCAGGAAAACCATTGTGATGGAACTGTAGATAGTTTGGAAACGTTGATGATATAGAATCCGCAGTAACTTGAATATCTATGAAGACGGTTTTATAGGAGAGTTGAGTCAATGAGGCTCTCAATGTAGGTAGTTGAAAAGGTTGTTTTTCTTCAAAACCTGTGTCAAATCCCATTTTGGATACAGGGCCAAAACCTTCATCTGAGACAAAAATTCATCAACAGATCAGACTTATCTTTGTTCTGACTTATGTCCTCCATATCAGAATGCTGAAACATGCCGGAGATTTAGAATAGTAGTCTTTTATCATAAGTGGGAGCCAACTACTTCTTTTCAAAGCTCCAACTGAGGAAGATAGCTATCTTTCATATCAAGGCTTTTAACAAACTGATGTTTCTGCTCGTACCAGTGGAAGAAAACTTTCTACTTCCCTTCATATGCTTTCCAAATAGCTAGAGTGATTCTGTTCACCACTTGTTCCAAGAACTGTTTTCCCTGAAGACAAGTTTAATATGATAGGCATCCTGGCTCAACAATTCCAGATTTCAACAGAACATCTGCATTTGGAGTTGGATGAGAAGGTGAGGAAAGACCTTGATTTTCCTGGGAATTTCTGTTCATGTTTATGTTTATCCATGATTTTTCCTACTTTATGGGAGCAATAGGAAGCAGGCAGCATTCAGATTGCCTCACTTCTTACAAGACATTGGGGATCAGAGGGGCTGGAAAGAAGGTGTATATATAGAGACTGAACCAGTTCATGGAAAGATGGTTGATTACCTGGCTTCTGATTCTGTGAATGGACAACAAAGGTGTGTAGCTCTGCATTCCACTTTATCACATATTGATCCACAAGTGGCTGACCCCAGCAGGTGAAGATCTGTCTGAATACTGAGAGGTAAATCAATCATTTGGTTTGAGTTGGCTGGTTTTGCCAAGGCTGTTAATACACAGAATCTGCTGAATCTGCTGGACTTGAACACGTATTTGGCACTGATAACACCACCTGAAAAAATCCCAAACCAGAAAGCAGAGATGTGGAGATCTGGTACCTCCCTGCCTCCTCATGTAATTTACTTTAGTGAAGTTGTTGGAGAGAATGAGAATGCTCTCTCCAGACAGTGTCATCTGTTACAACTGCAATACATTCAGCCTTGGTCTCCAAGTGACTAATGTGTAATGCACAGGCCAGAATGTGCCAAATGCCAATGATGTCTCTAAATGAGGGCATGAAGTTGGCATGCCAGCTCTCTGTGTAGATCATGATTTCCGTGGGCTGGAATACTCTCTGTAACCAAGGTGATTTCTCACATTTGCCAAGATGGAACCTTGTGTATCTTGGAACCAGGATCACCTGATCCAGTGGGCAAAACTTTGTATGCCTCTGGTCTCATACACAGGCAGCCCAGAACAATGAGATCCACTACTGTATTCAGGAGACCCATGAAGTGAAGATATTTCAGCACTAAGGTTCAATTCTGTCAAAGAAGAGAAGACACAGTCAAGAAGACTTTCAAGGCACATTCTTGAAGGATGCACACCGTGTTACATATTCTGAAAACCATAAACATGTGGGTAAAATGTTGAGCTAAGATAATATCAGATTTGTCCTTGGTGACGAGGAATCCAAGACAGAGCAGAAGTGAAACATGGGATTTCATGTCTTGACTTAACTCGCTGCTTTTTGCATCATATTGTCCTGGTAGCTGGTAGTCATGGATATGGAGGTGGCTCTGTGATACAACCCCATCCATAAATTCTCATGAAGATAAAGGATTTATGTTCAGACCAAAAAGGATTTCCCTGAATTGGTATACTAAGTTCCTGAAAGCAAACCTCAGGCATTTGCTGAAGACTTGTGAATTGGAATATGGAATAAATCCTGAAGGTCTAAATGGACTGCAAAGTCTCACTCCAAAACATTGAGAATCTGTCTCTGTGTCCATTTTGAATCATGGTTTCCAAATAAAACTGTTGACAGATGTCGAATGAATGATGGGGCAGAGGGTATCGTTGGCCTCTGGCACCAAGAAAGCAAAATCATGGCAATTTATGTTCTGAACCAGTTCTTCAACCCTTTTAGTCAGCTGTCTGTCTGTTGCTGCAGAATTCTGATCTGACTGGTTCTCTTTAGTGTAAGGAACCCTTGAAAATACAAACGTGGTGCAGAAAACAGTGGTGTAGTCACCAGAGCCACTTGGAAAGCATGATCTTGGTTTTGAGAAGACCTATTAGGGCTGCTTCCCATTTTGTGCATCTTACGGAGGTCCTTACTGGCTCTTTGTTCTGAAACAAGGGTCAAGGTTATACACATTATGGTTGTACAATGTTTGTCTCTTTGGTGATCTACTTATGAACTTATTCAACATGACAGTGGAAAAGCAGATTAGATGTTAACGGCTGTGTTCCAAGTACATCCTTATGGTCATCCTTGAGGAAAGTAGATGTGGAAGAACAGCATCTCTGTCTGTCAGATGTAAATTCCTGCTGTTGTTATGGACTTAGCCTGCATGTGTTGTGCTGCTCTAATAAAAAGAACACAACCATTCACAAGAATGACTCACAAGCATAAACAGTGGGGTTCTAGACACACAAATTTAGGCAGTGTTCAAATTGCCGTTCTATAGCCATGGATACAACCTTTAGCATAGAACCCACTGCCATGACATTTCAGACCAGTTGTCATGTGTTGAGGGCTTCTGGTACATTAAAACCTGTTATGAAAGACTGCCCCTTCTGCCAACAAGAAGTGGTCTCTCAAGACAGGTGGTCTCTCATAGCAGGTTTGTACAAAAAAAGCAGTTTCCAAGGTCCAGTTTCAGAACAATTTAAAGAAAAATAACCACAATCACTGTACATAAATTCTATTCTTTATTAATAGTTCTTGCTAAAATATGGTATACATTAATCTAAAAACAAAATTATATAGCAATAAAGAAATACTTTTATCAATAAACATGAAATCACATTTACATCTGAAGATCACATATTTTAGCATATGAAATCGTTTCTGAGTTACTCCTTTTCCTTTCTAACAACCTAAATTTGTTTTACTTATGTTTAAACTGCTCTTTTGCAAGTGCTTTGCTCTTTTTCACTTCCTTCAGTTACAATAATCATTTTCTCCAGCCTTAAAAGTTGTGTCTTTTGGCGGTTTGTCCATTGTTATTAAGGAGTTATCATTATTAGTGCTCAGTTGTAATATCAAACGTAAAGACAGTTTTGACTGGGCTTTGGGTAAATAAGAAAAACCTATACATGTGCGTTGCATATCTAACAAATAATGAAATAAAATGAAACAATTATCTCATCCAGAAACAGAACCATTTACTAAAAGTCAATGGCTTCATTCAAAGAAGATACACAGGGATTAACTCAAAAACAAAGTGTGTAACCCGGTCACAGCAACTTGAATAGATGAGAATTTGTGATTGGGATGTAATCTCTTAACATTGGGGTAAAAAACAACAAACATCACAAGTCTTGAACACTATTCATTAAGGTCGGAGTTTATGCTTGTTTTTGCGATGCGGTTGTTCATAGCAGAGTCAAAATGCATACTTTGCCAAGACATCGCAGTCGCTGGTTGTGTTCAGCAGGTGGTCACTCACAACAGAGCATTTATATAATAAAATTGATCTGTGCATTATGATTGTGGTCGGAAATGACAGCTGGTTGATCATAGCAGAAGTCGCTCATAAACAGTTTTTACTGTATATGCAAATCTATAAGGGTTTGACATTTCTAGTCCTATAATATCTCTGTTGACAGCTGGGACCTTTGATTGAAAGGCAGGTATATGTGAATCATAAAATGTTTTGTTAAAGTTAATTGGCAGTCTTCACTGCAAGAAGGTTTGTTGACAATTGGGTCTTGAAACTGCCTATGCCAACATATGTGCTGCAATGACTGCTTAATTTAAATCATTACCATATTTTATACAAATGAAATTAAAAAAATGAAGTGTAACTGGGGTCCTTTGTAAGTATGCAGTTACCTCGGATGAGGGAGTTGATTCCCAGCCTATTCATGAAGAGGTTATCCAAGTGTTCACCCCCTGTGAAGAGTTCAGCTACAACATACAGGTCAGGTCGGATCTGTCGGGCAGCATCCAGCATGTACTAAAAGGATACACCCAATAACCAGTCTCTTTAATCAACATAAATATTGGATGGGTACTAACAATAAGAATCAAAACTACTGATGGTATTCCTTTTAAACAATCTAGAATTTAAGCTAAGAGTCTTATAATAGCATTGTACAGTCTAGAGTGGTGCCACTGTGTCAATAGCTTGGTTGGAATTTTGTATGATTTCAAAGGGGATATCTAGCAGTCAAACCTGCTATACCCCCCCCAACTTATAATAAACATCTCTGGATAATGATCAAGGAACATGTGTCATAATAAACACCTGATAAAGAGGAAGGAAACAGGTTTAAACACACACACACACACACAACACACAAAACACACACACACACTCGTGCACAATGGGGTCCAAAACCATAGACCGCACAATAAGCAAGGCCATGAGATACCAAGGGACCTAAAAAAATGATGGAAGGTATACCCACTGAACATCAAGAACATTGCAGGGGTAGAATGTGGGGCTAAATATTCGTTTTACAATTCCATTGTGAGTAACTCTCAAATAAAGTGGTTTTATTTATAATGCAGTTTTTCATTTTTCTGTCTCAACTACCTTTATTTTTAAGATGCCCAATTTAAGGTAGCTTAATTATATCAAAACAACAACAAATATCTATTGAATAGCAAGTGCAAACCATGGTTCAAAGTGACATGATATTAAAAAAATGACAAGTACCATACATACTCGCATATAAGCACGTTCGCATTAAGCCGACCCCCAAACTGAACTGGTATAAACACTAAAAAGTGCATGACCCACTTATAAGCCAACTTACAACTCCATGGCATCTCAAGATGCACGAGGTAAGATGTAAATGTATTTATTTAGGCAAACTTGTATTTAAAAAATTACATGTACAGTTATCTCGAGGTTGGCATGCAGGATTATTAAAAAGAAATGGTATAAACTTGTTTGAAAAGTAATTTATTTAATTTTCTGTTTTCTTATTGTTTCTGCCTAATTTAGATTTGTGTATAATTTGATTGAACAATGACAAGAATTTAGCAATCATGAGTTCCTACCTCTCCCTTTTGACTTGATTATTGCTTGTTTATGCATTATTGCATTGGACATTTTATATCAGTGTACCGGTAATTACATTTTTACTCTGCTTTGAAATTATAAATACCTAAACTCATTAAAATGCAATCCCAGTATGACAACACAACAAACAAACAAACAAATAAACAATACAGTTCAATTTAACGCTTGTAATTGGCTACTGAACATATTTACGTAATGGTGCCACTGCATGTACATTGTAGGTTTGATTACACACTGAATTAAGTACATCCCTTGGAGTCGAATCATGGGCACCATTGCGCTCAACTTTTATGATATCTCCAAAATACAATAATAAAGTTTCAGAAATAATGCTTCGAAAATTATGCTAATACCATAAAAGCTTAGTTGTAGTTTGCTTTGATGTAAGTGACCTTACACCATACCTGTCAACTTTCACTCTGGGAGGAGAAAAAAAACTCCAGATTTTTGGAGTCGCTCAACACCTACCTCCCAATTTCATAATATCTTCCAATTTTTGTAGAGAACTCCAGATTATTATATTATGTCTTTGAATTTCATTTCTTCTAAACAAGAAAAGTCCTACATGTTCTGTTTTTAAAAAATCATTAATTTACGTAAATGTTTACGTAAACCTGCGAATTACTGTTGTGACGAAATAATTATTTTAGTATAAAGAATTTGCTTTTTCACTAAATATAATGTCAAGTTTAAACATTATTTATGTAAATTAATGATTTTTTAAAAACCTCTACAATAATACAAAAATAAAAAATAAACCACAACAATAAAATCGTCCACAATTAATTTCAATCCCAAGAATGATCACTTTGAAGCTGTAATGCCATATGCTTCAGCTCTATTCCCATGAAAGAAACTTAAACAAGTGAACATCTGTCATTTTTATACTGTATATACCAATGTTAAACTGGTGCAGTTACTGGTCAAAATTCCCTCTTATCAAAAGTCAGTTTCAGGGTTTTAATGATTAACTGGCCTATACTGCTGTCACAAAACGAAAGATAAATTCACCAACTATCAACACTGCAGACACCAAAACATCAAGCTTTCCACTGTGTGGAAAGTTATGTTTGTTCAGCTAAAACACAAAACTAAAATTGTTTGATGCTGATCTTAGTTGATCTGTATGAGCATTTTAGCCTTTATTATTACCACTCTTTGTGAACATGTAAATTATGATGGTTATGTGCCTTGTACAAATAAACGCGACTACCTTTTTAAAAATATTACCTAAATTTGTATGATCGCTTATGTAAGTGAAAATAAGTAACTTGTAAGCGCATAGTTCAACGTAAATGAAACAGCTATTAAGGACTAGCTGAAATGTTATCTGGAAGAATGCAATTTGGTCGAAACAATGAATAAAGCAAAATCTGCATCTATGTTCGGAAACAAGCAAGGATTTAAGTGACGCTATGCACACTTTGCACTGTGTAAGTACGGTTCATTATAGTTCAGCATGGTCTCCCTGGTAAATTCAAACAGCCAGTGAATTATGAAGTCTGTATTTACCGTTATTTAACTTTGTGTTGGAGAAATCAGAAAATATGCACATGCAAAATAATAACAAAATCAATCATAGTACTTTATAACAGTTTAATAACTGTCAAGTCACCAAAAAATTCTTTTTTATACATGCCTATGTCTTAGGACACGGAAAAAATTATTGTTTCGTGTCCCAAGATTTACAGCCATTACAGTAGTCAACAAAAAGACCTAAAAGCTGTAAAGTTTACACATTGGCCCGCAGATAAGCCGACCCCCCTTCTTCCAGGCTTTTATTTTTTCCAACCCCCCTTCTTCCAGGCTTTTATTTTTTCCCGAAATTATTTGGCTTATACACGAGTATATACGGTATTAATTTTAATTTTAGGCACAGCAGATTCAATTGAAAAGGTAATAATGTTACAATTTTGTAAACTCAATATAAATGATTATAAAATAAAAGATAAAGGTAACATGTAAAATCCTTAAACATAAATGTTATATAAAGCTTAACCACTCAAAATGTCCAAGCCTTTCTTGGGTAGTACATCATCATAAAGATTCTTTGTGCCTAAATACTTCAGTATCAAAAGATGCTAATCAACACACTCGATCAGAATGCTGAGGTTGAGGCAGAAGTTCATTCTTTAGGAGATATGCATAAGTCAGCTATGCGTGACCAATACATCTCATCTCTGAAACTTGTTATATAGTGTTCCAACAGTGGATCTGAAGTTCTTAAGTTGGTGGAGTTTGCATTCCAAATATTTTGCCAAGTATGACAATGCTGGTTAATACAAAATCTGAAGTCAACATACACAACTTTTAAAAAAATGCATAAACCACCCGGGATGTGTTAAGCAATTCCATTCACATTTGTATTTGAGCAATCATCTCATCATTTTTTTTATCATGTCAGAAATACATTCAGATTTGCATTCATCAATTGCATTCTTTGTTTACTTTCATCTGGAATGGTATCGAAATACATTTACTAATGTCAGGTTTTTCTGTCAGAGAACTACTGCGTTCATATCATGTCTTATTAAGAGTGTTCTTTAATAAAATATTAAACACATAAATAAAATGATAGCACTGAAATTATGATAGAAATATAACAAATGAAATAAATTAATTTCATTTCTCATTTTGTTTTGTTTAAATTCAAATTGTATGGAGACAATCAGCTGTTGTGATGTCACAAATTGATAGGTTATTCTGATAAATAAATATATATATAATCAAGGCAAAACTGATGGCTTTCGAAGTTCTCACAGCATGTCAGTTTCAAGTACAGATTAAGATTGTTCTCTCTTATATTTCTGATAAAATACAGCATTTGCTTTATGCTCATATAAACATTCATAAATTATTAAGTGACTTTTTTTGGAAGATGCAATTTAGATGTAAGGTAGAGTTCTATTGATTTCATTTATGAAGATCTGAAAGCTCTTTATACCAGGATGCTTCCTACAAAGTTTGGTTAAACTCTGCAAAACCATTTTTTCTAAGTTGTTATATGTTTTCTATTTTTAGCAATAGTAGCCATAAACTGAATGCCCTCTATGCTAGGATGCTGTCAAATTTAGTCAAGTTCTTTTTTTTTTATGAAAAGGTCATTTACAGATTTTTCTGTCCCAAGTAATGGTGGTCATATCTGTTGTAGTTGTTTTGGGGTCTAACGCCATTTCTCAGTGCAAAATAGGCCACACATGGCTGGAGGAAGAACCCAGAAAACCCCAATAAGAACCACTGACTGACCCATGGGAAACTACTGGCAGCTTTCTCAATTATCCACAATGGTCAAGCCCAAGACTGGAACTCATGCAGGCAGAGGTGAGATGGTAGTGATCGGTAAAAGCAAGCACTTTAAACCACTTGGCCATCCAGTTCCCTTGTGGCCATATTAAATGTAACTTCAGCATTAGCTGTGTGAATTATAAAGCCCTCTAATCCAGGCTGCTTTCTGTCCAATCTGTTAAGCAGTATTTGAAAAGGTTGTTTAAAGGTTTTTCTATTTTGAAGAACAGTCGCCGTATTGATGCTGGATAATTTGTACAAATCTTAAAGGTCTCCATGCAAGGATACTTTTTGTTACATTTGGTTAAATTCTATGCAGTCATTTTGGAGAAGCTGCTTTAAGTTATTTTCTATATTAAGAGAAAGTATCTGTATTGGAAGACAGATCAGCATAATTTGCATAATTATAAACAATCCTTATGCCAAGATGCTTTCTTTCAAACAAGATCAAATTCTGTTCAACAGTTTTGGAGAAGTCGCTGAAAAGTTTATGTTTCAATACTTTTAGTAATGCTGGCTGTATCTGATGGCAGACTGGTATAATTTGTACCGACTTGAAAGGCCCTTATGCCAAGATGCTCTGTGGCAAGTCTGAATGAAATTGGTCTGGTGGGTTTTGAGTAGTTTTTTTTACTTTTTTCAGTAATGGTTATGATATCTGATAGCAGATCAGTAACATTTGTAAAAACTGTAAAGTCTTAAATTCCAGAAATCTTTATGTCACATTTGGTCCTAACTGATCCAGTTATTTTTGAAATAAAAGTTAAACAAAATAGTTGAGGCACAAATGAAGATGCACAATGGATGCAGAGACATACCATAACCTCACCTGCCCTAATGGCCAGGTTAGCTAAAATTCAATGCTTGGCTATCTGGAAGAAAAAGTTTCATTTGAATGTTATCCAAACTGACAATAATTAAGAAATAAACAAACTAGAGTTTGAATGCCACACCATCATTTTTGATAAGCAAATAGTCACCATTATCAGTAGTCTGAAAATTTCAATAGAATTAGTCTATCATTAAGAAAATGAAACTTGTAAGAACTAATATCAATACCTCAGCAACATGGATGGGTGTGCTGTGACAGTTGTCCAAACGAATTGCATGAAATATCCTCACAGTAGTGATAGTGTAGTCCCTCATGCGTTGCCACAGATATGGACAATCAGCCTCTGTGTTTCCATATCGCAGCTTAACACTGTCTCCCCATGATATCAACTCACGCCGCAGATACACATTAGATCCTGAGAGAGAAGAAAGCATATTGTTTAGTAAATTATGTTTCTTACCAAATGATATTAACATTAGGAAAAAACCTCTCAAATCCAGCAAAGAAGAAAATGTTGCCTTTGCCATCGATATAAAAAACAGACAATGGCAAGAAACTCTTACCCATAACCTCTCCTGACCACCACCAGGTGGCTACAGTTGCTTACTTGGTTTCTGCTCAAGTGATACATCAACATGGATGATCACATTTATTTGGAGGTATGGGAGGGTTTAATAGTACTGTGATTGGCGGTATGGGAGGGTTTAATAGTACTGTGATTGGGCATATGGGAGGGTTTAATAGTACTGTGATTGGGGGTATGGGAGGGTTTAATAGTACTGTGATTGGGTAAGTATTCTCAGAGTAACATAATTTACAATTCTGCTTTCTCTCTGAATACATTCCCCGATCACATTAACAATAGAAGAATATGTAACAGGAGATGGCAGTGCCAACATTATGTGCTTTCTAAATAGGACACCATGGCATGTGTTGTGAAAATTGCTGGAAATCAGCAGAGGCACATAAAATGATTCTTTCAATGTAATTTAAAAACATTTTTCTTCTTTAAAGTAATTACAGACTTACAGAAATAGTTGCCAATGTCTTCACTTTGCTGTGACAATGTACCAGTAAACCTGTAGACTTGAAAATTATGGTGACCTGGGGTGACCTGATGACAATATAAAAAATATTGACATTCTATGGCTCATAACATACTGCAGACTTGACTCTTCAAAATGTAGGACAGTTCATAAAAGTGTCAATGTGAATGCAACTATCTTTAAGAAACTTGAGCTTGAAATGAAACTGTAATTTCTCAATTTGGGATACAAACCACAAATCTTGTGCCTTCTTAATATATATTGATGTAAAGAGACATTAACATGGTTTTTAAACCTGCTATCTTTTCATGATTTGGACCAATTTTAGTGTCCGATTTGAGTCAAGTTCGATAGTAAAAAACAAAGCTGTCTTCCTTTACAACATGCTCTGGACTGAACAAGTTGGTCAAATAGGCAAAAGTAACTGATAATCAGCGATGAAGCAAGCTCATTTTACTTTCTGAAATTATGCAAATTTATTCTGCTGAATTTACTCTAATGAGTTTTATTAATGATCGAGTGTGTATCACTGGAAAATTTATCACTCACAAAATGATGCAAGAGCATGAAACCTAAAAAACTTTTTCCACAATCAACTTGCATTCTGCAAGTGTTAAGTTTTGAGCCCAGTCTGTTCTGAAAGTTCACAATGTAAAGTAAGTGTGTGTGTGTGATTAGGATTTTTAACATAGCTTTAACAATTTTTCAGTCATATTGCTACAATGTCTGCAGTGTGGCAGTTTATAGTGATGTCTAGCACTAGGGCATCATGCTGCAGACATGTAGCATGATGTCTCACCCAGTCCCTGAAAGGAACTAATGTTCTACTGTCCAAAAAGTTCCTGGAATTAAAGTCGAGACTGTTTCTTCATTTTAATTGCTGATTATCGAAGCCATCTTTGATACTCTTGAGTGGTAAGAATTTTAAATTAGTCAGCCACAGTGGATGTGAGTTTGGCACCACTTTCATTTATGACAAACCAGATATCATCTGAAGACTTTTCATGAAAACCCTATGTTGATATGACCATACATTCAGGAGAATTAATTACAAGATTTTGAAAATGTTAATTGTTGCAGCCATATTTAAGGTCAGCTCAGCAACATTTTTAATTAAGACCAACTAGACCTCATAATTAGTATTCTGGTGAAAACCTCATGTCAATATGACTTTTCATAAAGAAATAGCAATAAGAAGAATTTCGAGATCGCTGCCATGTTGGCCATACTGGAATGTCAGAATGGTAACATTTTCATTTAGTACTAACTAAACATCATAAGAAGTATTCTGGTGAAAACCTCATGTCAATATGACTTTTCATAAAGAAATAGCAATAAGAAGAATTTCAAGATCGCTGCCATGTTGGCCATACTGGAATGTCAGAATGGTAATATTTTCATTTAGTACTAACTAGACATCATAAGAAGTATTCTGGTGAAAACCTCATGTCAATATGACTTTTCATAAAGAAATAGCAATAAGAAGAATTTCAAGATTGCTGCCATGTTGGCCATACTGGAATGTCAGAATGGTAATATTTTCATTTAGTACTAACTAGACATCATAAGAAGTATTCTGGTGAAAACCTCATGTCAATATGACTTTTCATAAAGAAATAGCAATAAGAAGAATTTCAAGATTGCTGCCGTGTTGGCCATACTGGAATGTCAGAATGGTAACATTTTCATTTAGTACTAACTAGACATCATAAGATGTATTCTGGTTCAAAAAAGGAAACCTATGCTGATGTAACTTTCTGCACAAGGCAGTTGCAAAAGGTCTTCCAGTTGGCTTCTGTGGTGGCATCAGCTTTATTTTGGACCAACAAGACCTCATAATGTTTTTCTTTTTCATTGATATGACCATTTATTCACATGGAGAAGAGTAAAAAGATTCTAAAGATGACCAAAACATGGATGTCCAGGCTGCACCACTTTCAATGGACATCAGATTGGCACCATTTTCAATGGACATCAGATTGGCACCACTTTCAATGGACATCAGATTGGCACCATTTTCAATGGACATCAGATTGGCACCACTTTCACTGGACATCAGATTGGCACCATTTTCAATGGACATCAGATTGGAACCATTTCCATAAAGAACCAGCTAGACATAGTGAGAAGTCTTCTGGTGAAAACCATGTCGATATATCTTTTGTTCAGAAGAAGTAATACGATTTTAATGCTGGCTGCCACAGTGTTCATAATGGATGTCTAAAGCAGAACCATTTTCATTTAGGACCATTCAAATATCATAAGAAGTCCACTGGTAAAAACCCAATGTCAAAATGATTTTCTGTTCCAGAGAAATAGTGATACATTTTCAAGATGGCTCCTGTGGCAGCTATACTGGCCTCAGCTCAGCACAATTTAATTTATTTCTGTCCAGATACAATAAGAAGTCTTTTTGTGAAAAGTTCATACTCATAAGACAATCCACTGACATGAAGCTATAAGATATTCAAAATGGCTGCTGTATGTAGTGGCAATAACTAGACCAATAAATGAATGCATGCATACAGTTTCATGGTAATTCTAGAGTACTAGTAACAAACTTGTTCTAATGGATGGATGGATGAAGGACATTGGATGATGGACAGCAGGCCATCCCATAAGTTCTTCTGGTATATGACATCTAGAACTATAAACAACAGACAAAAAAAAATATGGGATGATGAATTATTAACTAATTATACCTTAAACGCTTAGTAATGTCTTTTCCAAGACTTACTGTAAATGAAACTATGGTAAAAAAAAAAAAACTATGAACTTATAAGTATAGGCTATACCTGCTTCTGCAAAATTCCGGAGTGGATCATCCCCCATCACCCAACCATTGGAAGCCATGATATACTTGGCATTGTCACTAAACATTGCCTTTTCCTCTTTCTCCAAGGAACCAACAAGCTTTGCTGGGAACACAAAGTAACTACAAAAAGAAATTATGCAGTCAATGGACAGCAAATGAATGGATGCAATAATCTCTACATAATGACAAAGGACCATGGATCTCTATGTAAACAACTGTCAATATAAAGAAACGAAGAAAAAAAACCTGACTTAATGGTTCCCACATAAGGATGCCAATGTGCTCAGTCAGTAGGATGCAAAAGTAAATATGTCACTCAAATGACCAACAAACTTGCATAATTTTAATCAATAACAGAATTATGGAGTGCACTTTTATGTACTTTAAAAACAACTATTCTGAGAAAGACTGTCTTCAATGAGGTCGGTAACTAATGTATATGGTATTCTTTTTTGCATATGTAAAGTTTAGCTATTTTGTCCTAAAAGATACATCTTAATTTTTTGTAAGTCTGAGAAAGAAAAAAAAGTCACTTTGTTTTCAATTTCCTGAGTGACCCTATATTTTGCATGTTGACCCAATACACTTTCTAAACATAACAAATGGAATTTTGAAAAGAAGAATTACAGCTTTGCTGAATACTGTGACCAGTCCACATTTCACTTTATTCAGAGGTAATGGAATTATACACCATGTAATATGATGCATCTAGTTTTCAAAATCTTACTGAAATACATATACAATACAAAATCAGCAGCAACAACATCAATATCACCATCACCACCACCACCATAATCATCCTGACAGTGGAGTATAGAATAAGTGATGTTTGTGACAATAACAACTAAAATAAAACAACAGTATACTTGTGCATCAGTGGTTCCTTCATGGTGACAGTTCCAAGTTTTTCACCATTTGGATCAACAAATCTCCACTTGGCATTTGCCACATAATTTGTGACTGCTGTTTGAATATGTCCTGATATTTCCGCAATTCTGGCCTCATTTAGTTCTGTCAGCGTTCTCTTCAAATCTTCACAACAAACTCTGATTCTTTCCTCGCGACTGAATACTCCTGGTCTGAAAGGAACAAAAATTAACAACTATACAATGGTACATGCAAATACAAGTGCCAATTCTCTGCTGAAGTTAGAAGCAATTATTCACACATTATCAAAATGCAGGAATTCATTACCACCGGAATGAATTCCTGCTTTCAGAAAAGAAAAAAACCCATTGTTGTTCATTTCCGGATCAATTTTACATAATTGGCATCCAATGAAACTCCACAGACACTGATAACACAGAGCAAACCTGGTAACATATACCTTTTATCTGTTCTTTATCTCCTAAGATAAATGTTGAGAAAAAAATCTCAAGAATGATTAAAACACTGAAAAATCTTTTATAACTGTTTATTATTTACAGCAAAAACACCAAAACGCCAGAAGGTTTACTGTTAAATTATTATCAGAATGGGAAATTTCAGACCAATAAACTATTTCTGAATTGTTTTAAGAAGATTTCAGTGTAATGAGATTTCAATCTAGCTATGTTTCTTGTAGCATTTTGTACAAGGAGGTTTTTCATACACTCCAAAATAATTACAAGTTTAAATATATTATATTGTTTAAAGTAGGTAAGCTGGAATGCTTTGAAAGACACTAAAATGATTCCCACCTGACAAGGTCACAAATGGTAACATAAGTGTCACCCCCTCCCTCCAATCATAGGCCAGTATTTAACATGTTGGAATTGGTATTGAAAGGATATAGGCTTGATTCCTGGGATCATCCTGGCTTCTTTTACATGGCATGTACATGGGCAAGGAACTTGACTAAAATAGCGTTGCCACTAAATAACATGTCTGCAATGTGGCAGTTTATAGTGATGTCTAGCGCCGGGGCATCATGCCGCAGACATGCAGCATGTCCCATCCAGTCACATTATCCTTAGTCCAGTCCTAACACTAACCTCTAAATGCTGGACGCCAAGCAAGGCATACATGTTCTGATTTTACATATGCACCTTCACTTAAACCTCTTGCTTTCTGGTACTGGTGAAGGTGGCTTTATAATGTAGAAAATCTGTATATAAACTGTTTTGAAGAGCATCATATCCAGTAAGTGCCCCCATGTTTAAGCTTGCTGCAAAGGTTTCAACTGAGCAGGGTCACTTGATTTGTAGGTGGAGTTATCTTTCGTTATGCATCTGTCAAATGCAACAGAACACATGTGTGCTGAATTGTTCTTACCCATAAAAGGTGCATGAAAATCTATGAGACAATGTTCATACCAAATTGCATCAAAATATGGTTCTTGGGCTGTGCTATGAACAAGCAGCACTCCATATAAAGATATGAGGTTATTGTCAAGGAAAATAATTATATAATGGTAAAGATGAGACAGTGCCTTTAAAAGGCATAGCTAGGTCTGTGAGACAATGCACATACCAAACTGCATTTCAATACATTTAAATATTCTTGAGCTATGTCAGACACAAGCAACACCCAGGTGAAGATGTGAATTTGATTGTCATGGATCATAATTAAGAGCTGATGAGACATAACCCATGCAATGCACAGCGATATCTATTAGACAATGTAAACACCATACTGCATGAGAATATGCTATACTCTTCCTGAGTTATGCTGGTTACAAGGACCTGTGGTTGTAGAGATTTCAAACTGATGATAAATCCAAAACTGTATCTAAAAAGACAAAACCTTCAAAGGCACACATACAAGTAATAAGCAATTCATCAACAAAATGTCATCCAAATGTGTAATGGATGCAGAGCTATGGTGGATAAATGAAGTGTGAAATGAAACAGACAGACAGACAGAAAAGGTGATTACAATATGACTCCTGAATCTTGATGCTGGGATATAATAAAAAATGACAAGAATGAACCTGAAATCCCAAAACCACTGGGTATGTAGATGAAAATTTAAAAAGATTGCTGGTATTGTGCACAAGCCTTTTCTTAAAATCAAAATCATTCTTATCTGTGTTATGTGCATGTGTGCTGAAGCTCAAGGGAAATCTTAGTTTTTAAAATACCTTATTATTTTACCCACACCATCAATTTCAAAATATCTTTTGTGGGACATTTACATTTTTGTTATTCCAAAAATAAAAATCACTAGTGAAAAACAAATTGTTTCAAGAAACACAATATCATGCTGAGGAAATGGGAGCTAAATGCCTTTCGGTAAGACATACTAATGCCTGGGCAAGTACTAAACCAGTGACCCTTCAATTACAAATAGAATGCTCTACCAACAGAAATTTTTTCTTTTTTTGGTCACAACAAGCTTCCAATGTAATATATTTATGATAAAGACTTTCTGTGATTACGTGACTCTGAACTGGCTAGCATAACACCTAAATTCCTAATCAACAGACAATCTGAACTGGCTAGCATAACACCTGAATTCCTAACTCAACAGACAATCTGAACTAGCTAGCATAGCACCTGAATTCCTAATTCAACAGACAATCTGAACTGGCTAGCACAACACCTGAATTCCTAATTCAACAGACAATATAACCTTACAAGTAACCATTAATAAAGAGCTCAAGCAGCATTACTTGGATTCTTTTGGCAGGGTAGGTCTGGATTCAGTTTTTAACATTTGTCAAGATGGATTATACTAATGTGTGATCAGAAGCAATCTGGAAAGGATTCATGATATTGATGGATTATACTAATATGTGATCAGAAGTAATCTGGAAAAGATTCATGATATTCAAGGATTATACTAATGTGTGATCAGAAGCAATCTGGAAAGGATTCATGATATTCATGGATTATACTAATGTGTGATCAGAAGTAATCTGGAAAAGATTCATGATATTCATGGATTATACTAATGTGTGATCAGAAGCAATCTGGAAAGGATTCATGATATTCATGGATTATGACTGAATCGGGAGTTGAAGTGGCATAAAACAAATCAAAACTAAATCGTTCACATAAATGGTCTGCAATTAGAACTTCTGACAAGGCTGTGTTCACAAACTCAACTTCAATTCACACTCAAACTCAACTTCAAATGATTTACTACAGTCAATAATGCTGCTAAATATCATGTTATTTTGTGTAAATATCATATCATCGAAAATTCAAAAAGAGCAAAATCTGAATTTTGTTGTGATCTTAAGTTGAATTTTGTGAGTACAGAGACAGATTTATAAGCGTGCAAGAAAATCAACACCAACAATATCCAGTGTAAATGAAACTGCAAAAAAAATTGTAAGCTAGAGATAAAAGACCTATTGTCTTAAATGAAAGATAAAGTGATGGTACAGATATTTGGTTGTATTTACAGTAAGTAATCATTTTGCTAAATTATCTATTTTCTGAACATCTGACAGCTGTTTTTGGAACACTCATTCAAAAGATCACCTGTGAAATGTCAGTTATTAAATTTTAAAAAAAAAGGATATTGTAAATGGAAAAATGGATAGTTTCATGCCAAAGAAATAGAACAGCTTTTAGAAATTCACAAGCTGCTGTGAAATATATTGTTTTAAACTCAATAATTTATCTCAAGAATCATTACATATAAAAAGTACAAGAAGTGGTACATGTTCAATGAATGTCACAGTGAAACATGCCCAATAAGTTGACTGAAATCCATCACATTTTCACTGAATGAAGATTTACATATTCATCTGATAAATATCGATCAAGTGTATGCTTTCAAATAGAATTGTCCACCACAAAAATACAAATTTGTCAGTAAATTACGTTTCTCCAAGAATACTTACCCAATCACAACACAATAGGAATATTAGCCTGCAACCTTACAAATCCAGTCCTAGCTACATTAGCCACCACCAGGTGTCACTCGTTTTTAGCTAAGCAATATACTAACAAGGATGCTTGCATGGAGGGGGTGGTTGGGAGTGTTTCTAAGTACAGTGTGACCCCACTATAGCATGCTCCATTATAACACAAATTCAGATTAACACAATTTTGGCATGGCTCCTAAAATAGTGACGGTCCATCTGTCACTTGCAAGTAATTAATATTTTTATTTAGACTGTTGAAATGTACACAGTTGAAAAAAGTTTAGCTGAAACTTCAAAGAAACTGATTACCATTGAAGCACCAATCATTTGATGTTGCCAATGCAAGGAGAAATGGACATGTTTGGTTCTCCAATGCTGTCCTTAGATGTTATTTCATTAATACATGCCTCCTTCATCAAAGATAAAAATCAAAGGAAGTCAGCACCAAATTATGGATTGTTGTATTTTTCAAGGTGACCAGAACATGTTTATTTTGCTGTCAAAGTTTCGATTTTGCGAGAGGAAAATTTATGCTTTCAGTTGCTAATTAAATTTCCAGTCTTTTGAAACTATAGATATCTGGATGTCTAGCACTGGGGCATCATGCTGCAGACATATAGTATGATGTCCCACTCAGTCACATTATCCTGACACCAGGCAGACCAGTCCTAACAATAAACTCTTAATGCTGAACGCCAAGTGAGGCAGCTGTTAGTACCATTTTTTAAAGTCTTTGGTATGACTTGGCCGGAGATCAAACCCATGACCTTTCACATCTGAGGCGGACGCTCTAACCATTAGGCCACTGGAGCGGTCTAAAATAAATTGTTTAGTCACAACTGGATATAGATCAAAATGAGGACTACCAATTTTTTTATATGTGCATTATTTGTATTTTCTAATGTGATATGAGTCATACATGAATTTTATAACATGTTATCAATACACAAATTCATGGATTTCTGATATACATGTACAGTACTTAATGGATTATGGATTGTACTACACAAATGTAAGCTGTCAATATAAAAGTGTTTTTCTTTACACCCCCACCCCTGCCTCTATTTATGGTAAGTTCATCATTTTCTTAAGTTATGGACTTGGCTGGATATAACATGGTTCGGTCTATAACAAGGTCGGGTTCTATGGACTCCAACCACCATGTTATAGCAGGGTTACACTTTAATGTGATTGGGTATAACTCGTTTCATCCACAAAGCAAGGGCTTGAGGGGTGATATCCTGATTCCTGGCTTTCACTGGAAGGAAGAGGCATTTACATGTGCCACAACTTGTCTCTGCATTTCAAGTAGTACTTGAAAGTGCACAGAGGATCTTCCATGGCAGCTGCTCTTTACCTGTCTGTGGTAGAGAGCAAGCGAATGATGACTCTTTGATTACAGATGGACGGTAACCTATTCTTGGTTACAAAGCCTGGTTGTGTCAAAACGTCCACAGAACCACCTGATCTGAACTGAAGAAAGTTCAAATCAACAGAAAAGGGCATACAGCTGATTTACCCTGCAATAAGGAAGATAAAGCTATCAGGAAACATGTCTTATATGATAGTCACTTTAGTGAAGTATGGGCTAGAAGGTCGAATTTATTCTAATTGAGCTATGTTAAAACCCTGTACAGATTTCATTTTGGAAACAGCATGAGGGATTTTGGTTGATTGAGACCAAAAAGGTCTAAAAGATACTGTAGGTCTTTATCATGCCCAACATCACATCTACCATGAAGCCAGAATGTGTCTGATATCATGGAACAGTAGCCTTTGATAGTAATTGAGGCCAAATGTTTCTCCTGAAAGAGCCAGAGAAAAAAAGTCGGCCTTTTGAGGGATTAAGGCACTCAGAGGGACTATGTTATTGGTATGGTACCAGTCTTTTAAAACACGCCACTTTCCTTTAGAAGCCTTCGGGAGGGGAGCCTTCTTGCTCTTGACATTCTCCTCACAATCAAAGATTTAAATTGTCTTGCAAGGCTACCCTGATAAGAGCCAAGCACACAGAAGAAGATGGTATGGGCAGAGAAGGAACAGCAGTGACCATGGTTGTTTGAGAAGATTCAAGTTGGTCGGAATCTTCCTGCACAGATCTATTGCTAGATCGAGTTGATCGGTGAACCAGAAATTGTCTCATTTGAAGAGGGCTTTCAGAATCATCTTACATTTCTGACATCGTAAAGTCTGGATTATTTTTTGGTATCATGACCATGTGAGGGTAGGCATATGCCCACAAACCCTCCCAACTGCTTAACAGTACATCTACATTCTGCTTGGGGTTTCTCTAGTGGGATCCCCATGGTCAGCCAACCTGGGTTGTGCAGCTGACACAGAAATAATCATATCTCTGGCGTGATCTTGATTGTTGATCAAGGCGACTTGAAAATGGGTGCCATTGTGCTAGTAACATCATTTGTAAGGGGCGCATAAAAAGATGGCTGAGCAGAATCAAATCTGCTGCCACAGTGAATAATCCAAGGAGTTGCAAGAACTTTCTTGCTGAAACTCCAAGTCCTGCTGGAAACAGATTTGACAAGCTTGATCATCCTGATTATACAAACATTACAAAGTCACAATAGATTCAGATTGGCAACATATTCCATACCCACATGGACGAAAAGCTGGGATGGATGGAAGTTGAACTTTTCCCATTTCACTAGGAAACCTGGTTAATTAAAAAGTGAGTGAAGATAATTTCTGTCTTGGGGTATAATAGAACTTACCTTATGTTTCTGGAGAAGGTCATCCAGGTATGCTCTCACCAATGTGGATGAGCTGACCAGCACAGGGTGATGATGCAATCCATTACCTTGGTTTTAAAAAAACATGGCTGTTATTGAGGCCAAAAGGTAGGGCTTCAAACTGATAAACTGTATCACAGTAAGCAAACCAAAGAAATTTCTGTGATGTGGGGTGGTTAGGAACATGAAACTATGTGTCAGTCAGATAGAGAGGCTTGAAGGCAGAGAAATTTAGTTTCTTGCTGCCTCTTAATGTACAACTGCCTCTTAGTTTGGTTAGACTGATGTCTCCTGGCACTAGGTTGGGATTGATATTGGTGCACATCTGGCTGAAAAGAACCTTGTCCCTAGGCCACTTAATGTCCTTTCTCACTAGCATGGGCTAGGTGTTTCCAATGGTTGTGTGGGTTGAGCAGCGAGTTGGAGGGGCAGTTCTTGAGCTGCCTGCCTCCAAACTTCAAATCTTCCTCCAAACAGCAACGGTGAACCAAATGGTATTATCTTTAAAGTGAAGGTATGATGAGGTTTGAGCAATGTGGACCTTTGACATGTGTCACACTGTATCCAGTCTAAGATGGCCAAAGCCATCAAGGCATCAATTATGGTATGGTGAGCTGTCCAGTTAATGACCCTAGCAATCATGGCCATCACCTCCCAAGCACGACAATGGTCAGATTTCCCTGCGAGTTGGAAGACTGCTAATGAGGCCAAATCTTTCACGAAGTACACAGAGTTTTGTACCTGCGAGATGAGAATGTCACTGAGACTGCAGCACTGCTGAAACTGCCAGCTGGCTTACCCAGCATATAATCAGACAGGATGCTGGTGGTACAGAAGACAGTCTGGCTATCATAGGCACTGGCCACTCTAAAGGCCTGGCTGGGCAGACAGATTTCTCCCTGCAGTCTCCGGCATAGTAAAGGTATGCCACATAAGATGCAGTTAGATGGCCAGAATCTGTCACAAAGATCACCATAAATCTAGCTGGCTGGACTGTTTCAACAAAAAGGTCTGCATGCTGGGATGGCTGGATGACCGGTGACATCTGGATGGCCAGTAATGGTGTGGTGGTATGAGTTGGACCCAATGGATCCAGTACAAATCCCAATATGTCCTGACTTGAAGACCCGAATGCCATGCTCAGACATGGGGGGGGGGGGGCTTATGTCCACTTAGCTGATTAAATTGGGGGGGGGGGCACTCCCACAATAAGTCGGAATTGCAAGCAATGAAGATGAAGTCTGACCGTTTTCTCAAAGGTCTCCCCGCCGATTATAATCAGTTGGATCTGATGGATACACTACAAACCCACTTACAGGTTCACTAGGCTGCTAAAAATTGGCATACACTCCCCAAATGAGTCAGAATTGCCAGAAACAAACTTTAGGTCATCTTCCTCAACTTATTTTGTCTTTCCTTCCCTTTGATGCCTTACTGACTTTTGCTTTGAACTTTGCATTTCATGTATTTAGTATACATTTCTTCTGAAATTATACAAGAATTATGAACTGGATGCCACATTTTTTCATAGAAATTTCAACAACAGATTACAAATATTCAATGTTTTTAATCTATTCAAGAAATGTAATCATATATCATGCTGTTTTCAATTATCATTTAATCTTCCTCTGACCATGTATTACACATGATGCATGTCACAGATGATATACTCTTAGTATATACAAAACAAGAGTCATAGTAGACTTCCACAAGTTGCAATTATTGCATTTAGTTGGCATGTCCAATGAAATGAAACAAGAGAAAACAAAACAAAACTTAGTAATTCATCATGTTTCTATCTCACTATTCAGTTACTAAAAAAGTACTATAAATAGTGTTGTATTTGATGCTATCTAAACTGAACTTATGCATTTCATGCCTTAGCTGATATTTCTACTGAACTGACAAAGGGACAACAAAGTATAAATTAGCAATGGAGCATGTTGTTGTAGGGTTTAACGCCATTTTTCAACACACGATAGGCTATACATGGTCGCTAGTATTAATGGTGGAGGAAGAACCCAGAAAAACCCCGGAAAGAACCACCAACCTACGAGAAGCTACTGGCAAGCTTTCTCACATACCCACATTGGCTGAATCTGAGACTCGAACCCACGCAGACAGAGGTGAGATGGCAGTGATCCGTAACGGGGAGAACTTTAGACCACTTGGCCACCCCAATGGAGCATGTTAAATATTCGTTAAAACCATCTCCATTACCCAACAAAGTAAGCAAAAATAGCCAGTGTCACACTAACTTGTAAATGACAACATGGGGTCAATGATAGCATGGTATAATCTGATATAAAATAGATGAAGTCCTTAAAGATGACAAGGTCTCTCAAATTTGGTAGACAATGTAAAAATAATGTATACAACCTGCATAAGAATGATTGTCCCACAAAATAAATCCAATAAGAAAGTTGGATGGTTCAATTTGAACACTAAAATGGCTTGGATTGTCTGAGGTAAAATGTACGAAGTTATCAATACAGTGGTGAAGCTAAAACTAGCAACACCTGGTGGTAAGGGTAATGGACAAGAGTTATTGTCCTTTGTCTATATGAGCTGGGGAGAAAATATAGGACTCACGGTACTACCGGTAATTCAATTCCCATAGTAAACCTATGCAAACACCATGATATTAAAAATTCAATACCTTAAACTTTTTGAGTGCTCATGATCAAACCAATATTTATCGGTCAAGATGAAACCTGAATGTCAGCTTCTGTGTAGAGGAATGGATATGAGCCACGGCATTTTCTCGACCTGCATGCATTTGAAACATGTGCTTTCAATTCCACACCAAAGAGTCAGGTGTTAATTTTAGTAATGAGTGTTCGAAACTCAAGACTGTTAAAGGACTGAAATTCTATCAATAAAACAATGTCTCTATTTTTTTCTCGCTTACAACTAGGATAAACTCTCAAAAGATTCTTTTTCCTACACCATAACTTACATTATTAACCAATCCTGGTCAGCCTAACCCATATATAATCTATTTTATGTTCACCCATTTCCAGGCTGGTTCCCATTTTTCCATACCAATAGTACCATGTGTCCTAAGGGTAATGGGCAAGAGTTATTGCCTTTTGTCTATATGAGCTGGGGAGAAGAAAAGAAAAACCAATTTTACAATTTTTGTATTTAATAGGGCTGAATTCCTGGGGCAGCAGGCTAATATTCTTAATGTAATGTGATTGGAGAATGTATTTCAAGGCGATAAGAACCTGTATTAGGATATATGTAGCAGGAATCCATGGAGATATCTCCAGCCCATTCTGACATTTTGTTCATAATTTTCCCAATGCTTTTTTGTCTACTTGTTCGTTGTTTTTCTTTCTCCCTCAGATTTCATCACAACTGCTACATTAATATAGTAATCCCTCACTATAATGCTGTCACTTTGTGGAAAACTCAATTACATCCGAATCTAACAACCTTGGACAATTTTATCTGTAATTATGGAAAGAATTTAAAATGTTTGGGTTTATTTCAATTTTCAAAGACTTTTAAAGACCTCAGAGTAATCTGCTTAATTTGCCCAAACTTTCAAAGCCTTGAAAATGCTACCTCATTTTTCCCAAACTGTCAAAGAGCTTCAAAGACTGTAAGAACCCTGTGTATTATAATGAAGGGTATTGTATGAGGGAGTGCTGTATAATGAATAATGCTAACATAATAGTAAGAGAAGTTTCATGAAAATCTTTAAAGAAAATATTTTAATTTTTTTTACAGATGTTTAATTGTTTCAGGTCTTAGAAGACAACGTGAATAAAACAAATATTTTAAGAAGAATTTATGCAGATAATTTAAGAAAAAAGAAATAAAGCCAATTATGAAAAATATACCTGTTATTTGGTAATATCTCCAATCTGCAATATTACAGGATTCTGTTTGAAAGTGTGATCATTAATCAGTTAAAATGAATGAAATAAAAGAACATTTCCTTGCAGCTTTTCATGTTATGTATACTTATCTGTCAATTACTTAGACATATTGGTCATTTTAGACCAACATAACTTTGTTACCTGAAACATTTTCTCACTAAAAACTAAGCTATAAGATACAGTATCAATTAAGCTTATTATCTCTGCAAGATGTCATTATGGAACCAAATCCATGAAATTAAATTGCCATGGATACACATTTTATTAACTTATATGAACAATGACACATTCACAATATTCTTTTACACCTGGAAACTGAAATTAAGAAGCCATGAAAAATTAGGTTCTAACTGTTAGGGTTTGATCCTGTACAGGTATTTAAGTAGCCATGAACAAAATTATGTTACAACAGTTAAGGTCTCATTGAATCAAAGCATATTTAAAACATTATTCTATGATTTCCCTCTTGATAAAGAAATGAATAGAAAATTGTGGAGGCATTTCAATTCCAATTAGTAAGTCAATATTGCTGTTTTATTAAACTCTTCATGCAAATATTTTTGTCTTTACACCTGTAGGTATGCCATTTGGCAATACTGAAACACAAAAAAATATATCAAGTGACAAATGAAAATGGAGTCTGATCATGGACTGATAATAATTGCTGACAAACAAATTTTTATTAAAGACCAAGTTACCATACATATGCATACATTCTAACATTTGTAGAAACAAAGCAATCAATGATTAGGACATACTAACACAAGGCAATGTGGCAAAATCAGCCAAAAATTAATTATTGGCATTAATAGGTTGCATAAAACCAAATGAAGATTAATTCTGAATTGTTAAGCAAAACTTAATTTTCCATGTCTGTTCCATAGTTAAGTACAAGTACCAACTGACAGCTTCTATCTAAATGTTAGCTGGGTTTTGCCAGCTTGAAAAACTCAGCATACAGTACAGCTTACCATGGATTGTTTGTTAATATATACAATACTGTACACACTCGTTTAAAGTCAAACAAAACTGCAAAGACCTAGATCTGCTATAACATCAAGCACCAGCAGATATGGGTCTATGCAGTTTGTTACAAGTAATTAGTATAACAAGCAACATAAACCCTTATCTGCTAGTGCATTATATAAGAGCAGATCATGGTTTATGTTATTTGCAGTTGAGGGTAGTTCATTACTGCAAAGACATTATCAAGACTCGTCTTTCAGTAAGATTTTTTTGCACTGTTTCAAAAATTAAATAATTTTTTTTATCATGATTAATATTTAAATTTCATTTTTCTCTTTTCCACCTAAAATATAATACCATTCAAACTATATCTGATTATAACTAATCATAAGGGCAGTAATAACTGTTGCTATGGACACACCTAATATAACACTACACTCTTATTTCTACCCACCTATCAGTGTTAAAGTTATAGAAGACAGCATCCATATCCACTCTACTTCTGTTCCTCCTGAATTCTGGGTCCTGGATGATAGTCAGCTTCTTTGATGGCTTGGTAGACACTGTTCTGTTGTCTATAGAATAAAATCATAAATTTACTGACAAACCTTTATTACACACCTGTGCCATATTTCGATGCATATCATGATCATAAGCTATGATACTATACATCATCACATGCACATATCAACTTGAAGGTCATGTCATCTTTAGAGGGATTGTCATTGGCAGTGTGGTTCCATTTCAGATATGTTGACATATTGGTCATATTGGGTGTATGCAGACTACAGACTGACATAGACTTATATCTGTTAATATCCCATTCTCATCCTTGACGAGATAACAAAAATATTTCAGAAACACTACCTACACATTGCCATTAGGGATTTTAATTCAATCTTTAAAGACACATCAGGCTGCACTACTTGAATGGATGCAAGACTCGTAGTGGTTACCATGCCTTTGTTTGCACTGTATTAACTCATTAACCCCTGGCGCCTCATTTACGCATCAGGAGGTTGTAGCCTACTTCTGAGCTCTGTAGCATCAAGGTCATTTAAGATACACTAAAGTGGGTGGTATTACTGAAAGGTAGGCAGATGACGCTCTACAATGATACCAAATAATCTGGACTTTCTAGTTGTTGTTGTTGTTGTAGGGTTTAACGTCATTTTTCAGCACACAATAGGCTATACATGGCGGCCAGTATTAATGGTGGAGGAAGAACCCGGGAAAACCCCGGAAAGAACCACCGACCCACGAGAAGCTACTGGCAAGCTTTCTCACATACCCACATTGGCTGAATCCAAGACTCGAACCCATGCAGACAGAGGTGAGATGGCAGTGGTCCGTAACAGTGAGCGCTTTAGACCACTCGGCCACTCGGGGCCCCTGGACTTTCTAGTTACACTATAAAATACTGAGGGAAAAGCATAATATTTGGGAACCAATTTTTTTTCCAACCAAACATTCACCCATTGTCGGAATCTGATTTAGTGTCTGGATTTTTTTACTTTTTCACCTCAGATCTAAGGCAGACTGGTCTGAACTGCATACAGACAGACAATCCTTTGCATAAAGTAGGATAGGCATTTGGATTAAAAAGTGGTCTGGATACAAAAATGATGGGTCCATTAGACAAAAAAATAAAAGAAATTAAAAAAGAACTTCCAACTTTTATCCTTCTGCTACTGCACAAGCAAAATAGCCAATGAAAAACGAAGCTTCTAACACAACTAGGCATTAGGTTAACTGGAAATCTATTGTAAGTCAATGTATTAGGATGTATTCAGAAACAGCCCCCAAAATGTTTTTCCTACTCGCATTTCAGGGAAAAACGACAAAAACCTCCAGGGGTTAATGAGTTTCAAAAACATCTTATTTCCATTTTATGTCTTCACTTAAACTTGGAAGGCATTATGACATTATCTTAAATATGGGAAGAAACAGTGCAATTTTCTCATGCAAGGACAATCTTATCTAGGATATGTCTGGGTATGGAAGCAAAAATGAATAAGAACCAAACCATAATGTACTTCTAGCTGATGCAAAACAGCTGCCAAATCCACATGCACTTGTTTCAGTCGATTAAAAAACGAAAATTACTGTCAATACTCTCTCCCCTTCTAAAATCATAAAAATATCTGCATTTCTAAATCTAACCTCTCAATGATTCCAAGCTATTTTGTTTATCCCGCTGGTACATACAGTCTATGATTACAATAATCGACAAAAAGTTGTTCCAATGGCCAATGGTTTTCTCTGGTTCTCTGATTTTCTAACTCCAAGACTACACTGCTAATATATGAATTGTTGAAAGGGTGTAGTGAAATTTGAAACAACCTGTGCAGAACCCCACTGTCATAAGAAACTTCACCCAGTCTTTTCAAAGACCACAACATGCATGAGATTCCATCTCTGCATCTGTAATCAAGAAACTGGTCTCTGCAGCTCAAAATACACTGTGACCCTGCTCTAACATGCTCCATTATAACAAGAATTCGGATATAACACAGCTCCTGAAATTTTATATACATGTATTTTTATCATATGTGAAAAATAAAAATTCTTTTTTAAAAGTATGAAGAAAAAAAACGTAAAAAGTTCATTATCATTTTGGGGAAGAGATCACGTATGAATAATATAAGATGATTGTGGCTTGGCTCCTGAAATTTTATATATATTTGTCTTGTACATGAAAAAAAATTTGTTTTTTATTCTTAAAAGTATGAAAAATAATGTGTAAAAAGTTTACTCTGGGATCATGTAAGGCTTTGCCAATGTCGCAAACTGTGAATTTTTTCCCCCTTATTGGTAGCAAAATATACCATCTGCTGATTTCTTTTTATTGGCAACATTGTTGGCTATTTAAACTTGTATATACAACCACTGGTTTGGAGTGGAGAAATTCAGAGGCCTTATGAAAGGAAGCCGCAAAGTTGATATAAAATGCACTGAAATTTATTGTTGCATAAACAAATCCTTTGTCCATATTCACAAACCATCTTAACAGTGCACTGTTATATCATAATCCGCTTATGCTGACATCTAGCATTATTACTGTATGTTGTGAGATATCCACTTTTTTTTGTTGTTGACATTTCTGGTAGCGAGATCAACCGGATGAGGCATTATCTTGTAATTTATCTTTTGTCGGATTTTCGGCCACAAGCTAGTAATTAATATTTACAAAGACTGACATCTGTATGTGGAGGGTAAGATTCCTCTTCTTTTCCCTCAGAATTAAATCCTTCAGAACCCTCACATTTTCTGCAGTAATCCCTGTCATCAGACCAGAACACCTGCAACTCTATTGTTCGTTGACCCTTTGTTAAATCTGATGCATGCGTGGAAGGCAGCACCACAAATGTATTTTTTTTAAAACCATCTTACTTGCTAGTCTATTCAATAGGCAGGGTGGAACAGTAGCTACAAATGACCAAATGACAGTCAATTCCTTTTTTTAAATGTACCCAGATAAAATAGTTAGCTGAAATTTCAAAGAAAACAGATTACCTTTGAAGCACCAACTGTTATGAAAGGGTACTAAGCAAATGGAATAAACATCAGTTTCAATCATGCAATACAATTATTTGATGCTGCCGCCACAATAAGAAATGGGCATTTGTTTGTATCTATAAAGCTGTCCTTTAGTAGTGACTTCAATTAATGCATGCACCCTTCATTAAAGAAAGTTGACTACAATCTTCAATTAAAACAAAGAACATTTCTTCAAAGGAAGTCAGTATCAAGCTTAAATAAAAGCAATGGAATCTGATGGATTTTTTCATTTTCCAACATGTCTGGAACACATTTACTGTGCTGTGAAAGTTTCCTTTTTGCAGAGAAAAAGTTTATGCTTACAAACGCTACCAAAGGCGGCTTAAAACACAAACTAACTTTTACTGACTTGGGACATACTGAAAAGTAAATGTGCTTCATCATCTGTTATGTGATTGTGCTATATTTTTCCACTGAATTCAGACCTATATGTCCTGTTACAAAATTATTGAATATTTTAAATCTCCGTGTGTGCATATTTTTGACAGAATTACTTGTATTGTGGATTCAATGTATGTGATGAATGTTGCCAGGGAATACACAGTGTTGATACTCTATTCATGCTATACATTAAACACATATATATATAAACAGTATACACGTATATGTACCAATACATGGTTCTCTAAATAAAGAAAAGTATTATAAATGTCTTCCCTGTTTTTACTACAGATGTATTTCTCATTTACTATGGTAACTGTGCCAATGAAGCATGTATTTTACCGCCCATATTTATTACCTACCCCCCACCCCCACCCCAGTGAAATTTTTGGGGGTACATGCATAATCTTCTTCCGCTAACTGACCTGGTTGCTTATAACATGGTTCGGTCTATAACAATTGGGTTCTATGGCTCCCAACTACCATGTAATAGCAGGGTCACACTGTACCTGATAAGGCTGGAAGTATAAGAATCCAAACCAATGGTTAGGTCTTTTAAAAATTTGAGCATGTTGGATAAGGCTACCCAAAGCACCTTAATAGCAGAAATGGAGTATTCCCTCTGTCTTCAAATAATAGAATAAAATTAGCCATGTCACTCAAAAAGAGATGGCTAGGATTAACATGTTTCTTACTCAACCTATTGCAAAAGATTCTCCACTTGGCATGATGGACCTTGAAAGTGGAGCATCCCCTGACCTGAACACAGTGGTCCCCCTCTTATACAGCCACCCCTTCTGCACCAGGAAAGTGGCCTTATAAGACAGGTGGCCTTTCCAGAGGGGGACTACATTTTTGTGAGAAGTATATGTAATGTACATAGTAAGAAAGCTCAATACTTCAAAGTATTTAATATTGTCATTTAATATCTTCGTTTAAAAGTAACATTAATTGTACAAAGGTTCTTCTTGTTATAATAATAGACTTATTTCAACTGAATATACATTAATAGTTCTTATTCTTGGCATAAGCGTGATATGCAAGTGGGTACTGTTGTCATGCACATTGCAAAACCATTCAAAACGTCATTTAAATCTTGGTACATATATTATTTGCTTTCCATTTGCTCCATTTTCCCACTGCTGTTGAATAACCTCTTTCTCAGTTATGATGTTGTCTATTTGAGTCTTTTCAATATAAAATTGTTTTATTCAAATTTTTTTCTACATAAAATTTTTCGGCAATTCCCCCTCCCAACCTCACCTGATGTCGTCAAGTAGAATAATAGACTTCCTTCTAAAATAAAATGTCTCCGTTTGTGTGATGACATGTTAATTATTGGTAATGGTTTATTTGGATGTTGCTAACCGTGATTCAACTATGCAGGCAATACTTTTGTAGAGTGGATGAAAAGCCTTCTTCATAAAGGAAGCAATAAATGTGTTGTCACATGTTTTTTCAGTCTCTGGTATCCTGATTTGTTCAAGGTTAATTTCTGTGTGTGTGTGTTAATGCACAAAATCTATTTTTAGCCTTAGCTAATCCTGTTATGATCTTGACAATTACGTCTGGTTGTAATCATCAAAGAGAAGAACTCGACAGATGTGTGAAGCCAAGAACTCTATCATAACATTGTTCAGGCAATTTCCTGTAAACATCAGCTTTTATAGGTAATGATACAATATTAATCTTGGTGTTACATGTACTTTAGCCAACACTTCTTTCAGTAACAGAAACCTGACATTGGGAGACATGTATCGATGATAGAGATAATCTGATTACTTACCTTACGTCATGATATTTATTAATTATTGGTTCTGGATACATTTGAGCAAAAAAAGTGGCCACTCGTGAGGGGAATATTTTTCATTTTATTACTAATATGCTGGCTGCTGGTCACGTTAGAGGGGTGGCTTTTCTTGAGGGGTACTTTTGAATACAAATTCTGGCCATAAGAAGAGGGTAGCCACTGGTCAGGGGGCATACTGATAATTTTTCTCAAAAACCAGATAGATGGCCTGATATGAGCCAAGCATGACTGTAGCAAATCTGCAGGCTGCTGTACAGAAGATGGACCCTGTGCTGTGACAAAAGGTCCCTCATTTGTGGGAATCTTTTGGGCATAACTACCAATAGTTCAGGAGGATCAATGAACCATGATTGTTCAGCTTATCAAAATGAGCTGAGCAGTGGAGATCCTAACTTTGTGGAGTACTTGTAGCATCATCCCAAACAATGGGAACAAAATAAGTAAACAGATCATCCCATTTTAAGCTGAAGGCATCCAGCAGAACCACAGATCTGGAATGAAGTTTAAGGTCCCAAAATGGGATCAATATAGGTGAGCCAATAATGAAACACTGACTCTCCAAGACTCCAAAAGGGACAGGATTCTGTCTACTCTGTCCAGTGAGACATGGACTAATCCCATGTTGACGAGGAAGTTCATCCCCATGTATACAAAATCCTGAGATGAAATTATATCCAATTTCTACGGGTTTGGTATATGACCCAGCCAGATCACTTTGGACCATAAGGAAAAAAAAGATTTCTCCTTCAAATGAAAGAGGTGGCTGAGAGGCTATGGTGACAAGGCATGTAGCCTTAAGTTTCAGTGCCTACAGCATTTTAATTGGAAGATGGGCCCTAGTCCCATATAAATGCAAACTTGTAATGCCCCAGTGTCCAACAGGGCAGGCTTAAGAAGCCAGACAGGGGAGTGTACCCTGAAGGCAGCCAGAGAGACCATAGGTCTCAGTATGGGGGTCAGGGAACCAATTACCTCGTACACCGCCTGAAAAACTGCCCTTACAAAGCCTTCAAGAAAGTTTCTTGAGCATTGTCAAATGGGGGTGCAAAAAGAACTGAGCAATAAGGAGCCCTAGCAAATCTCTCCAAACTGGAAAGAATTTTCTTGACCTCTGAACTTGAAGGCTTGGGACACTAATTCTGGGTAGAAGGCTTTGTTTACTGCCTTATCAAATGACTAGATCTCTTCATCCTCAGCTGTCTGTGTTAACTGGTGGGAGGACACAGGGAACCCAAATGAAGAAGTGCATGCCATTTGAGCTTGTTTTCCAGTGAACTTGTTTGAGTCTATGAAGACTGACATAACATCATCCTGATGTTGCTCATGAGAGGAAGGACTTTGTGACCTGTGTCTCTCTGATGCAGGGAAGACCTGGGATTAGGGGGAGCTCATCCTGTAACTAATTCTGTGGAGTGAGACACTATCCCTATTTACAGATTTAGACAGAGGATGAGACTGCTTTTTGACCCTCCTTGAGTATCTGAGGGAATTAGGACTAACTCCACCCACTTCCTCTGAGTGTTCACATAAGCAAATAATATTAAGTCACAACCCACAACATTGTCCCTATGAGACCAAGGGCACACAACATCAACCCTACGATACCAAGGCCCTGATGTACAGCATATGGCAACATAAAGTGGATGGCCAGTTCACTTCCCCACATCCCACTGGGATTACAGGGAAGGGGGTCATGCTGATCTGATCCCCTTCAAGTCTGGTACATGTATGGAGACCGATATTTCGATGCAAGATATGCATTTTTGACATGACAGAAGACAATATTTCTGTCTATACAGCATGAACTGAATCTATCCAATATATCCATGGAATGGAGGACATGAAGGCCTAGGGCATAAGAAATGATTAGATCTGCAGTATTTGTGGTTCTGGACTTTCTAGAATTTTTCATCTAAAAATAAAAAAATGGAAATTTTCTTATAGGGATGAATGTAATTCCTGTTCTGGAAAGGGTAAGCATTGTAATGACAGGTAACTTATTATTGGTATTAAGATGACAAATATTGGGTTCAACATAAATCTCTATTTTCATAATGTTGTTGAATATTATACTAAATGGCAGTCATCAGCAATAATGGATTACTTGTACCATATTCTAAGACCAAAGCCTTTTAAGTCATGGGTTTCAACACTCAAATTTGCTTTCTACTTGCTAACTTTGTTTTGTACACATTGACTTTTTTCTTTGTAGTTTCATACATTAGAAAAACCTACTGTGATTATTTGTTCTGAATAACAGTTGAAAATATAAACTGACTCTGAAATGGGTAGGGGTAATTTTAGCAATAAAACCACAAAAGAATTAAGAATAAACATGAACAAAATAAAAAGTGCATTTTGAAGAACATGGACAGAGCAAATGCAAACTGAGAAGAATAAATAACAATCGAAAAAAATGATAGGATTGCATTTCATTAATAGGTTAAAATACTGGATATTTTTAATCTGCTGCTGAAATTTCCATGGTTGAAAGATCATTCACCTGGGATCCAGTTCTTTATTTTGACAGACGAACTTTCACCCCTAACAGGCCAAAATATTGCTCTTGTTGAGGAAGACCAAAAAAACCACCACCAATGATGTCAGGATGTCAAGACTGGTCTTTTTTGTATCTGTACAATCTTTACTGAATGAACTGAAAAATGAAATATAATCTGCCGACAAATACTCCATATATTTTGTTATTTCCAATTTAGTTTTCATAAATTCAATGCTGTCCTTTGCATTTTATGTACTTGCTATGTCATTAATGTATACTTTTAATAAGGCAAATATGAAGGCCATATTTCTCTCCTTTTAAAGCTCAAATACTGAAAACCTGAATCCATTTGATTCCAGTGAAAATGAAAAGAAAACTACAGATAGGATCAATAAATGCAAAATTAAAAGACCATAAACAAAATAAAAACATGATAGATTGACTGTAAATGTGAATGGAATGCAAATGGAACAAAAATGGAGTGTGCATTTTTGTGTGTGTGTGATTTGGATTTTTAACAATTCTGCAGTCATATCACTACAATGTCTGCAGTGTGGCAGTTTATAGTGATGTCTAGCACTGGGGCGTCATGCTGCAGACAAGTAGCATGATGTCCCAACCCGTCACATTATCCTGACACCAGACAACCAGTCCTAACACTAACCTCTTAATGCTGGGCGCCTAGTGAGGCAGCTGTTTGTACCATTTTTTAAAGTCTTTGGTGTGACCCAGCTGGGGTTCAAATTTGTGACCTCTCACATCTGAGATGGACGGAACAAAAATGGAATGCAAATGAAATTTAGATTTGATCAAATTACTTGTTTCAGGATCTGCAGATACCATATATACTCACCTATAAGACGAGTCTAACTGCAAATAACACATACCCTGATTTGCCATAGCATCATGAGCCAGCAGATCAGGGTTTTATGTTGTTTGTTCTACTGATTACTCCTAACGAACTGCACAGAACCCAATCCCACATCTGATCTGGCTCTGTGCTGTTTGCAGTTGGACTCTACCTATAAGTGAGTATATACAGTACAATATGAATATTTCTACAAATATAATAAACTTAAAAGGTACAAAGCAAAGTACCTAAAATCTTTAGGTTTAATACTTTGTATTGATACTTGTAAGTTCTAAGACTGATAGAATAAACTTGGAATTTTATCAATGAAATACTTGTAATTTATGGTTACCTTGAATACCCTTTTTAAAACTCTTCAAAGTTTCTTCAATATCCACAGTGTAGAATTCATGAAGCATGTGTTGAGGAATAACTTCTGTCATGAGAACATGCTGAATTACCTGCAAATGCATAAAGAAATGTCATCTTGGCATGATATTTAACATTATGGCAAGGACAGAAAAAACTGCAGACACTATTTCTTTGCAAAAGCTACAGTAAATACTATAAAACTGGATAAGGATATAAGTTTATTTGAAAAAAATAATTGGAAGTCCTAAGCTCCAGGATTGTTTTTTATTTGTGCATACTGGACGTGAAAAGTGTAACATTACAATTATTTGTAGGGTTTTAATATTTATGCTTATCAGCTAGTTTTTAAAAGATGGCAAGACGTAACATAAGCGTACACTGAGGAAGCAAATTTCTGAGGATGATCTCGTTTTTCATGTAAAGTTCAAATTTTTTTTTTACCATAGCAATGCCAGATGACATGTATACTTCTTTTTCATTAACACATTTTATCAAGGTCTCCACTTAGATTTTGCAGTATTTTTATGCCAATCATTAATCTTCAAAGACAATCAATCACTGGTATCTGCAATATACAGCTAGAAATGTGTTCCACGTAGATGTATGTCCCACGACAATGTCTGATGAAAATGACCAAAACAAAAAACAACCAAGCTGTGAGGGGCAGACTGATGGACAAAGTTAATACCATATGCCATAAAACTTGTTGTGGGGGCAAACACAAAAATGAAACATTTCTGCACTTCTCAATATCTGGACACTTGAAAATCATTCAGACACATTCTCTTTTTTTTCTTTCTTTTTTTGGAGAGTCCAATGTATTCTATATTTACTTTGCGAGTATGTGGGTACTTGTCCTGTTTAATTCTTAAGGATGATCCTTACTTCCACTGCATAATACAGTATTCTGTCATTATTATGTGCATTCAGGCAAGGAGGAGAAACCTTACCAGTCGGTTACTGCATTTAGCAAACACAAGAATTGCAAAAACTCTCAGAAATCCAATTCCATTGGAAAAAAACTCTGGGAAAGAGACAACTGAGGTTGAGATGGGTTAAAAAATTCCATGTTGAGATGGATATATATGTGTGTGATTTGGATTTTTAATGTAGCTTTAACAATTGTTCAGTCATATCAGTCTAATGTCTGCAGTGTGGCAGTTTATAGTGATGTCTAACACTGGGGCATCATACCACAGACATGTAGCATGATGTCCCACCCCGTCACATCACCCTGACATCAGGCTGACCAGTCCAAACACTAACTTCTTAATGCTGAGGGCCTAGCAAGGCAGCTGTTAGTACCATTTTTATTAGTCTTTGTTATGACTTGGCCAGGGTTTGAACCCATGACCTCCCACATCCTAGGTTGATGCTCTAACCACTAGGCTACTGGAGCAGTCCCAAGATGGATAAAGTATTGGGGAAAGGATAAAGATCTGACTTCTTCCAGTTCACAAGAAAGCCAGGTGGATGATTTGTGAGATAAGCAGTGCTCAAAAAATCGACACATGGAGCCCCTATTAACTCAGATTAGGAACCTACTGTATTCTATGTGTGGTGACCAGCAGGTTTGTTGAAAACAAAGTTCTTTGCCAGAAAAAAACTTCAATTGCACTGATGAAATACCTAGTTTTATGTTTAAGACTTTGAAGGACTAGTAAATGATTAATATTTATCACCATGTATGCCCCTTACCCTTATAAAGATCGTCTTCTTATCATACTTCAATCAAAAGTGTAAACATTGTTTACAAAGCGAAGCATGTAACCTATGAATGGGGAACACATTGCCTGGGTTATCTATAATTGGTGCTCACTTGGCTTTAACTATGTGATTCTACCAGAGGTAGGACAAATACCATTTTTGATATTTATATGCTCTACAGAAACCAGCCAGAACCAGAAATTTAGAGTGGCTATGTATTTTTTGAACTGGCTAAGATCTAAATCCAGTTTGCTGCTGGCTTTTAACACCAGAAAGACAGCTTGAAAAAACTTTGTACTTTTTGTCACCAATGTATAACTGAAATAATGATGCAGGACTGAAAAAAAGAGGACACAACCCAAAAGTGTCAGCAAAATCAATAACTATACTCGATATAAATACAAGACAAAATTCAAACAGTATTTGCAAACTCCATGTATCAACATCACCCTGTGCAACTTACTATGTGAGACAAATGACATCATAAACTGCAAAAAATATGCATAAATATCAGATGAAAATTCATAATGAAAGTTAATAAAACCTTATGGAACCTTATTTAGCAATACAGCTCTTTCTTTATCAAATGATAGAATTTATGATGATCTTTTTGGAAATTCAGAGGTGATGCAGTGCCATATTGATCATATTACAGTGAAAGCATTCACTGGTAAACATTCAGTATAGAAAGTGGTGGAAAGGGCGAGGTAATCTGTAAGAGTTTCTTCCCTTTGTCTATGTTATATAAGCAAGAAAGAACTTTCTCATCTTTTCTGGAAGGATGAAAATGTTTATGTTGTTTGTTGGTTCCTGGTTTGTAGCAGCCATTAAATCCACAAAATGAGTGACTTCATATTATGTAATAGATGAAAATACCAAAAATTATTTGGATAAATGAGTGTCTAAATAGTGAAAGTCATACTGAATTACTGTGTAATAGTGGTTTAGGGTTCAAGGGTGAAATGATCCACTTCTACCATGTCTCAAATCGTACTGCAAAACGCAATCTAAGGGTCTGTCAGTAGTAGAGTGCTATGATTTAAGTACTTTACTGAAATCTAACAGCCACTTTTATGTGAAGTGTCTCAGCTGCATTGTATCTATTTGTATAGAGTTTGTATTGTTTCTTGTACTGAGACAAACAATAACCACCAATCAGAACTGAATGTAGCATTATTTCACTGGGTGACTCACTGGAGGTTCATGCTCTTAATTCAATCCAAGTACACAAGATACGAAGCAACAGAAAAACTTTACAACAAAGTGGCTGTTAAATGATCAGTAAATCACTTGAACTGTACACAGGGAACAAGTTTGGAATGTCTCCTTTATTTGACACATGTTATCAATGGCTGAATGTAGCCTATGGAAGACAACATGAGCATGTAATGGGGGGAAGCAGATTTTGTATGTTTATTTGTAGCATGGGAGTAGGTGTTGTAAATAATATTTCATTTATGCTGACAGAAATGACTACACACACTCCCACACACCAGCTTTCTGCAGCTCTTTCTGGTGAATTCTTAATTAAAATAAATAAGCAAACGACTAGTAATTATTCATGACTGCTAAAGATTAAATTTACTTGTAATGAGTAAGTATCATTTTGTATTGATTATTCAAATCTTGTATCATTATGTGTAATGATATGGCAAAAAATATACACTGATACACCAATGAATCATTTAATATATACAGAGTTTTAATAACCAAGACATAACTGTCACAGAACTGGAATTAGTGAATGAACCACCAGTAACCATGGTATACACAAGGCTATGAAACTGCCTTCTACATACTTACACGCAGATGAGATTCTGAGTTGATTTTTGCAGGAATTCCTTTGCCAACCCATTTTTCATTGGCAACCTCTTGACTAAAATGCTGTAAAATTCTATCAAGAATGAATGCTGGCTTGAGGTGGGGAGTGTTTTCAAGGTTGTAGGCACACTCTGGGTGCTGCTGTAACCAGGGACTGTCATCAGCAGTATGGTTAAAAACCAGGTCTGTCATTGCCAATACCTTCCACTCATTCTTCATTTTACAAACTAGGTTCTCCACATCATCAAAGTTGTATGCATTGGAAGGTCGACTGAAGATAGGATTTAATTTCAGATGATCTCTTATGGAATAAGAAGAATTTGATTGGCCCAGTTCCTGGATTGGAGTAATGTGAACCATATTGTAACCTGTTTCCTTGGCAACTCGTAATCGCCCCTCCCATTCATCCAAAGGGCCAAGGCATTTAGCCAAGACAGATTGGCACTGAATACAGTCAAGTGTGATCTCATCATCTTCATATCCAACAGACAGAGTGGGGTCCACAATGAAATAACCCTCACCATTGGCATTCTCTGGTTTGTCACTAAAAGGATAGAAAATATATACAACAATATAATGGAGGTAAAATGTTTGATATCCTTGAGACCAATCAGTCTCAATAGGATTGTGTGTGAAGCATGCAAATGACTGAGACCAGAGATTGCTTCACACATAATAGTATTTACACTTATTGGTCTCAATCATCTGCATGCTTCACACACAAGTCTAAATACTATTACATGTGAAACAATCTCTGGTTTGTCACTAAAAGGATAGGAAATATATCTGACAATATACTGGAGGTAAAATGGTTGATAACTATGAGACACACTCTTCAAGGCTACATTTATGTCAGGAGCAAGTTATAAAACCACACTTGCCCTTGAAACCAATAAGTCTAAATAGGACCCTGCATGAAGCACACAAGTGATACACTACAAATTTATTAATTAACCCAAGTCCTCATAACAAAAAAAAGTCTTTTAAAAAAAAAAAAGTCAACATATTTACAACACTCAGATCTCAATCAGTGATTTGCTAAAACCATGCAGGGGACATTTTAAGTTTGACCCACTAATCCAGTATGGCTGATGCTGGGGCAATGGTACCAAAGTATGAAATTTTGTTCTATTCTCAGTGTAAATATATCACTATGTCCACAAAATTTTCACTTTTCCAACAAACAGCTTTAGTTGTCCCCACAAGTTAGTCATCTGGATTATCATTCTCTTCAATTATTTTGCCATCATAGAGTTTCATCACAGGCAACTAATTATTTTATGAGTACGGAGCCATGGTAAATCATAATTAAAAGAATGAAGGTTGCTGACTGGCTAAAAATAACTACTGGAAAAAATTAATTTTTCATAAGTTACCTGCTTGTGTGCAAACTGTACAAATTTGTAGATTTGAGCCGAAAATAATTTTTACTCTATCACTGTTACTGTAGTGGAGATAAACATGTAGATCTCACCAGGCTGAATTTGTATGGTCCACATACTAGGGAATTTTTGTCAAAAACAAGGTCCACATTTCAAAAGTTTCTTCTTGGATAGATAATTTAATCAATCTTACCATAAAAGTAAAGTAATTTGGCCAAATATTTACGCTACAATCAATGGGAATTGAATCAACTGTCTGTGCCCAGTTATATAATTTTCTGCAAAGTTATATTTCTGGGAGGAAAATGTTTTTGGTTAAATACTTTACCCAAGGAATCATTATGCAGGTAAAATTGTTAACCTACAGTAATCATATAATCTAAACACTAGCAAGAAACATGTGCACAAACATATTGTAAACATTTTCTTAAAACACTAAAAATAACTATTAAAGTTGAAATCAAATGCAATTCAGTTGAATTCATGCAACAAGTTGTGAATATTTTATGAACTGTACATGGATAAAAAAAACTAAATCTTTCAGTAAGGAGTTCTGGAGTTCATTTTGACTTCTCAGTGATGAACCTGAAACCTACAAAAAATAATTCACAACTGGATGAATATGGGCACTGAATTTAATTTCTAAATCTTTCCAGGAAATTAGCAGAACAAGCACTGATAGTGATATTACTATGTCCACTGCCAAACATGTTGAGGAAATATGAAAGTATGAATACCATGGTGTGATCATGCCTTCAAAATATAACCCAAATTTTGATACCTGATGCTTCTTCCAGCAGAGATATACAAAATGTATGATGCTTAATCCCTCCATTTAAAACAAGTCTAGAATTGAGAACAGAACATTTACAACTGCCTTGATGCTGAAGACAATAGGCCATGTGTGATACTTAATACAGTCTGTTGCACTGATAGGCAGCAGAACATCAATTAAGTTCCTTCTAATTTTCCTTCCTATTCATAAAAATTACTGAAGAAATGTAGTATATTAATTATCAGTTCAAATGCAAAAAGAATGTATGTTGGGCACTAACTTGGACATAACATTTAAAAAACAAATCAAGTACCATGAAAACAATATTACACACTCACCCTATGTTTGATAATCCTCAATATAAGCACTAGAAGGGCATTACTAATTAACTGGACCATTATTTAATGATATATTGTTTACCAAAATTTCTATATAGTTTACATTAGCCAAAACAATGCTGTTTAATGGAAATTACTAGAAACCTACTCTTTCCACCTATCAACTCATTAGGATTTACTAAACAACTATTATAATATGCATGCACTACTCACCCAGCTGGTGACTGTTCCATTAGCTATATGTCTTCTACGACTTATTATGACATCATTCAGTAGGTAAGATATATTTTTGCTCAATATATCTGACAATTTTTTATAGCTAAAACATCTCTTAGATCAGCGTGATACTGTTTCCTACTGCTACAAACATGTGCATGATGAGACACAGATAATGCATCTGAACATGCTGTGTGGTCATGTGCATAGGGTGTTTTTGTGGGATGTACAAGGACTAAGAAACTGTATGATGAGTTAAAAACTTGAAATGGTGTTTAATTTAAAATATTGTTACTAGTCAATGGTTCTGTTAATCACATATTTTTCAAAGGTAAAAAATGTGGTTTAAAAGTTTATCAGTAATTTCAGTAAATAAACATGATGCTGTGTAATGCGCAGTTCAACCAAATCTCATTAACATTCACTTTTCCTTGAGATGCTACATTTCATGTGAAAATCATAATACTTTAAGAAGAAAGTTAGAAAATCCTACTAAACCTTCCTCCTGAACCCCTCATGCAGAGATATGGAAGAATATAATGTAATTGGAATAGGTAATTCCTGCATCAATGACAATCATGTACATGTTAACTTCCACACTTAACCAATTTTGTAAACATTTACAGGCAGTAGACTAAACAAAGCCATTCACATGTATAAAAATTGAAGTCTTACCTTTCGTCTGATCAAGGTATGTGGCTTTAAACTAAACTTTCTGTTCAGAAAGTGGTATTTTCTTATTAGATTTATCATGATCATGACCTCTGACCCTTGAACCCCAGAAAATACAGGATTCTTTATTCCACTATGTGCAATCCTCTTATGAAAAATTATTCTGCAAAACCCTTTTTTCTTTGAGCCACAATAACTTTGACCTTTGATCTTTTGAACCCAAATCGAAAAGAATTTTTCAATACCTTAAATGCAAACCCTCTATAAATTTTGTGAAGGTATGTGATCTAGAACTAAAGTTATTGTGTAAAAACTGTTTATCTTCTTTCCTTGAGTGACAATAAAATTAACAGGCTTCTTTCTTACCCAATATGCACAGTATCCAAACATGACTGAGAACTGTCATTTATGTGCAGAAACCACTTTTATCTTTCAGTCACTCTGACCTTGACCTTTGGACCCCAAAATCTATAGGTTTATTCCTTATTGCAAGTGAAAGCCATCCATAAAGTTGTCTCTATAGTCTCCCCAATCTTGACCATTTGTACCCTCCTGGGTATGCTTTTTCATCAGAAAAAAATTGAACGATATGCCAACCACTTTCATTAATGGATGTCCACCCATGTCCCTGTTGGCACTAGCAACTGTAATATTACAACAAATACCTATTTTAAAACAGTGTATCTGACAGTGAAAACATTCCAGGTTTGAAGTAACTGACCGAGTTGCAGATTATGGTCTTTGATGGCCATTAGTGTAACCTATTTTTGAGGTTTAAAACACCCCTATGACAAAGGAAGATTTACTATATCTTGAGGTGCCAAAAGTGAATAAATTTATGCAAATAAACTATTTGTTATGTAGTATGCAAATACACAATGTAAAGTTTTTGACAGTTGTTAGTGTAACATATGTTTGAGGTAAAAACACCCCCACCCCCCGGTGAGGAATATTAATTTTGATTTTGATAGAAGTTGCTAAATTTATGCAAATAAACAATTTGTCATGTAATGAATGATTATTTAGTTTGAACAGACAAGTAATAAAGAAAACAAACAAATGTTGATAGATAATGAGTGTCCACTAAAGTTATATGAGAGACCAAGATCAGGAATGGAAAATTCAATGGTGTAATTTATTTGATGTTAACCAGGAAATTTTTACATGAGTTACTTGAGCACATTATAAAACATTTATTGCAATAATGTTAAGTGTTCAAGGAAAATATTATAGTACAGTGCAGATCACAAAGTTCTGGTGGCAAAAACTATTGAAACAAAAACAATTATTGATACACAACATTTGAAAGGGTCAAATGAAAATAATAGTATATAATGCACTAATTGCGCTCTCAAAATGTTAACTTTAGGAGTAATGATAGCCAATTTGTGCTAATGGATGTTAGACAAAAGAAAACAGGCAAATAAAACCAATAACAATCTTTCAATACCTTTCATCTACAGTGAAGAAGTAGTTGAAAGAACCAGCAATGACAATCTGTACTTGAGCAAAGACATCATGAAGATCACTCTTTGTTGTGGTTTGACTCTGCCATTCTAGTTCATAAAATGTATTGCGACTGTATCTTGTGCTGCTGTTGGATGGATGATTACAGAAAATCCTTATAGACTCACATGCATGTAGGGAAGGGCCGAGTACAAACCGCAGACTCCAGCCTGAAATTCAGAAAACAAACTAAATATAGGACAAAAGAGAAGCATAATTACTCCTTGATGTAACAAAAAAAAACCGACACTGAAATTGTGCGAGAATATCCAGTGTTATCCATTACAGTCAAAAGCTGCCACACCTATTGTCTAATATTATTCTGCCTGTATTTTAAAATCATCTCTGTTTATTTTACAGTTATTAGACCATTGTGCACGTACAGATCTCTACAGACCAGGAGTGGGCAAACTACGGCCCACCAAGGGTTTTCATGCGGCATAGGAACAAGTCATCATTCGCACTGACTGTTTATGTTACTCTGTTTATCAAATAAATGTGCTTCTTTTGAAATTTAAGTTCAAGTTTTCAAATATTAACAACATATTAACAGCTGAAAATTGATTAGATGTTACTTATAAAAACCTTTTGTTTTTGCTATTTCAAATTTTAATTATTTTACTTAATGAACTATGCGGCCCGCAACAAGGTGTAAATTTGTGTATGCGGCACTTGCACTGGAAAGTTTGCCCACCTCTGCTAAAGACCATTGGTAAATTGGCACTGAAAGTCCTGGGCTCTCAGTGTTTAGAAGTTCAAGGTCTGGATGGGAAGGGGACACAAATGATAAACAATCAGGGGACACAAATGACAGGACACTGATATCAAATCAATAGCTTTCAAAATTTTGATCAACAGACGGACTTCTAAACCAGTTGATTTTTTAAAATTGAAATACATTGTACGTGTTTTAAGGGGATGAAAAAAATACAAGTGTACTTTTTGCAATAATATGTATTCTCAAACATTTTCTGTGCAACTTCTAAGTCTGAAATCAAAACATCAACCAGTTTATGAAATGACCAAATTACCTGCTATGAGGACCAGTAAATTGTGCTCTGCCACAAAATTTGCAAACAAAGTCTCTGAATGTGCCACTTTATACATTTTTGATTCAGTCTCAAACAAGGCCTTGAAAATGGATGTGTTTGCAGAAGAATTATTAAATCAAATGCAATTCTATCTCCATGTGCCTGGTATTATCCTTTCTTCCTCCATGTACTATTTTAAAACAACTTTGCATGAAACACAACTCAGGACCTTGATACTTCCAGCCACTGCTGAACTTGTAGTATTTCTTAGTCATGGTTTTTTTTAGCACTGGGAGAAGGCATACAGTTCAGCATTATGACATGAATTGACCAAAAAAAAGGATAAATATTTATCTTTAAAAGATCAAAATACTTACACAAGTGTTTTCTGACCAATTCATATTTTGGTCTGTCCCTCCTTTTTATCTAATCTCCACCAAAATTCAGCTGATTTTTGTTGTTGTTGTTGTTGGGTTTAACGCCATATTTCAGCACACGATATGCTATGCATGGCGGCCAGTATTAATGTCAGCTGATTTTTAATTAAAAGACTATCAAACCATCATGGATCACATTTACAAAAAAATCCCCCTGTTGGCTTTCAACCCTCCAAGAGCGTTACAGACATTAGTTGCTGTTTATGAATTCATAATCCAACTACTTAACACACATCATTGCACTGGTCATCGCACTGATGGAACAGTTCCAGTCCCCAGTCGACTGAATTCTGGTTGGTTTCTGCAATAAGATCTATCCATTTTTAAAAGTGGCACCTGGGTCATTGCTCACAAAAAAAACAGTTCTCAAACAAGTGAAACACACAACTCTGGCATAATTTGAAATTTATGTAAACTTTATTTAACTAAACAATTACACAGAATGGAGACAATGAAACTCTAGTAAAGTGTCCAGAAAATGAAGCTGTATACAGTTGAAATCTAATAAAAAATATGGGGAATTACTTAATGGAAACAAAAGTGGGTTGTTCCAACAATGGGGCTAAAACTCTGCTAAACAATCATGCAGAAAACTAAACTCAAGACAAAATTCCATCAATATTAAGGTGCATACCAAATTTGTCTGAAATGTCAATATTAAGCAACATACCAAATTTAAAGTCCACTAATACTAATGGGATTGATTGTGCATACATGAATGTGGGTGGGTCCGTCAATCAATGGCAATGCAGATCTGGATAATCAATAATTAATAAGGGAGTTACATAATGTGTGCAAAATGGAGCAGGTTGATCTCACAATCATAGGCAATAACTCTGCCACAAAATAACACAGAATTATGGCATCAAAAACTTGGCCAAGGTCTTATCAATATGAAAGTGCAAATGAAATTTGTTTGAAATCTAATATTAAGTAAAGGAGTTATTTGGGAAACGAAAGTGGGAAGGATGGAATAACAGATGGAGATACAGATGGATGCAAGGCAAACAGGCCCAATTTAATATTGCCAAATATTTTTTTTAAAAAGGTGAGGGAAAAACAAGGAGGAGGTTCATATGTGAGTGAACAATCATTACTTTCCGACCAAATCAATTAATCTTTATCATTATAAATAACTTGCCAATTTTAACCATATTCATCCCCTGGTTTCATTTCACCTTGTTAATATGATTGCCTATCTTGTCTTTAAAGGCTTTATTATGACCTATTGGAAAAAAGAGGCTACAGGGTTTGCTGCTGAAGGTCCAAATGCTCCACAGTATAGAAAGTAATGGGGTCCATAACTAGCTTTTGATGGGACTGGATGTACTGGAAGCACCTAAAGAAAGCCCTGACTTAAAATTAATGTCTTTATCACTTCAATGTGTCTTTAAATTTTATATTATGACAGGAAATTCAAGTACAGTAAATTATTTTGATAAACATCTTACAACTTTCCATTATCCTGGTTTTGTTTCATTGATAGAATATAACATAGATGGATGGATGAAGTATACAGACTGAGTAGACTCAGATGAATACTCATCAAATAAAAGATTATAATTATAATAATTATAGTAGTACCCTCAAATGTTTTCAAGCTTATCTTCATCTCTAAGGTATAAAAATGTAGTTTTTGGGGTGGGAGTTGGGTGGTAGAACTAATTTTAGTTCATGTAATACTTACCTGTCACTATAGTTTAGCTTTACATATCTACCCACAACAGAAAAACCCTCATCCCTACTAAATGTCCCTTCTTCCTATTCTAAAGCTAAGGCATAAAGTTCACATAACAAAACTTATTTAGTTGGCATTTGTTTCTTAAAGTACTTATGCTATTAGGCATTTGCATGGATCAAATATTGTTGAATATTGTTATTTACAGTGTAGTGAGAATTTTTTGAAAGAAAATTGTAAAAGTTGTGAATTTGATAATGAAGATTCAAATTTCAAGGCACTAAAACCAGAGCTATATCAAGGTTTCATTTCCCAGTTTTGATTATGATTTTATTCACATTCAACAAATATGGACCAATTGTTTTGTTTATTTTGTAAAAGAAAAATGGTATCACTGCCTGATACTGCATTTTAAAAGAGTTCATGAGTTTTCTGGGTGTGAGTTATTGAGGGAGAGGTTTATCAAAAAACTGATATTGCATAACCATCACTTTAGATATTTTTCTTTATCAAACATTTCTCCATGTTTGACTTGATATGTCATCCACAAAGAATAAGGATACACTATTCTGCATGGATCTATAATCAGGAATCAGAATGGGTCAGTGCACACGTTCTAAGAATTATATTCTACAACTGAAGCAGGATGAATCTGGCACAATAAGAGTTTTTTCACTACAGAAAGGGTATACTAAACAACAGTGACAGATTACATATTACTGATAGCAAACATCTATTTCACAATCAGGCAATGAAAGGTTTTGCTAAATCTGAAGGGACATAAAAAAAAACTCTTAGACTGTTTGGAACTAGGTCAACACACTAAGAATTGCTATTTATTCAAGCATTTACTAATCCCATTCAGCTAATCAAAATCATCAAGTGCTGCCTATGCCAAATGCTGAAAGTACAAACAATGCTTCAAATACTCTAGTTTGGAAACATTAAATACCATCACAAAAAGTATATAACACTAACAGACTATATCATCTTTCCAAAATCAAGGTCAGAAGTTTTTTTTTACTACAATGGATATAGATGATTCTCAGTCACATTTACTCAAATGGCTGTCTGTTCTTTTGGAAGCAAATTGTACCAGTTTGAAGTTAAAAGTGTTTCTACTGGTTATTAGAAAAAGGCAAGATTGTGTTGTCTTCCAGTCATTACTTCCTTCCAACACTATTGCAATTTATTTCCTCTTACCTCAGTGAAGATATAGGTTTGAAACTGAGATAAAAATGAATAATGGGGATCACGAGTGTTTGCAAAGTATGATTAGGGCCAAGTCTATAACCCTTAGGCATAACCCAGGGTTGTGTTGGACGAATATGTGATTTTATCTTCTTATAGTACATTTTTTCATGGTTATTGGGTTGGAACCATAACTATTTACAAATTATGTCCCTACCACATGTGCTCTCTAGGTTATGCCATACCCATAGTGTAATAGCTTGGAAGTGCAAAGATATGCAGTGTCATGTGAAATAGTCTAAATGTGATATTCATGAGTATATATGTAAGTGAATGCATGTGTTCTGTGGTCGGGTATTTTTATACAGATCTGTACAGGGGCACCCTGCAAAACACGATGTTCAGGGTCTACAAAGTGCATCTGTTCTAGTTTATATTGTCCGATATTTGGACAGTTATGCTGGGGTGAAAAGTGAAAGCTTATATCCTACTGAAAATTTAGAATTCTCTGGAATTGAATGGTAGTGGTGCCAGGTAACTGCTTTATGGCAAATACAAAGGCCGCCATAATTCAGAGACTTTATATCAAACCAGCTCATTAAGCAGAATATTTATCTATAACTTGTCACTGTAATAAACCTCAGCTGATTATCCAATATTTAACAACAGATTCTTCCCAGAGTTGCAGCATCACTTAATCACATCGTTGCCAAGTTTTGCAGCCTATTTATTCAAATGCATTTCTAAGTATCACCAGCATCTTCCCTTTACAGTTTGTCTGAATCAAATGTCATCAGACCTTTGATGTCAAAGAAAATGTAGACCACCAGATTTTGGATTACAAGCAAGCAATATGAAAAATGACAAGTACATGTACATGTGTTAAGCCCAGATAATGTAAACACTGTTTTTGGCCTGGGTATCCATGTATCAATGAGACAAAATATTCCTGAATTACTCTGAGAAAATAATTCTTCCCATCTATTTCATGCAGCTAGGGCTCAATGTAAGGTCAATTAGCTTTGCTATGCCAGTAGTAAGCAACCACCTGACACTATTACCATAGGGTTTTGGCAAACTTCAACTTTTCACTCATACTTTGTTACCATACTAATGGTGCAAGATATCCAACACTTGGTGGGAAAATGTCAGAGGAAACCCTGACTGAAACTTTACCTCTTTTTTGTAAACTAGGTAATTTTATGCATAATGGGTCTGCCCTTTTTATTACTGTCAACAACGTAATGGTTGACTTACTCTGATAATAATCTGACCCCCATTTCACTAAATTATACATATCTACAAGTGGTATACATTTTACGCATATTTGAGCAAAAACATCTCAGGAGATCACCAACAAATATGCAAAACCTTATGAATAACTTTAGCATGCATTATTTAGCAGGAGTGGTTTGGAATCCAGCAAAACAAAACCCTCTTCATAAATTTCAAATTAGTTCATCATAAAAGTTACAGACAGTTGCATATTTGATCTCTACTGGTCATTTAGTACCTATTTAATATTCCCACACTTATACCATGGCTTAACTTACCTTTTTCAAGCCTGTAAAGGACATGTTGTCTATTTTCACTCTTGTTCAAGGTTAAAACTCTAACCTGACCTGATGGCATTCTCACCTCTACAATTAGACAAGAAAAATGATCATGGCATTCAGTATCTTCTTATCAAAGTGTACTTTCTGTCTTTAGAATTTCTTACATATATATATATATATTACTAGGTCTTAAAATCTTAAAATATGTAACAGAAGGAATGAAAAGCAGCAATTTAAGTAACATTAACAACTGATTTATTTTTCAGCAGGGAAAAGAGACACTTAAAGTATTCTGAATTAAATCGTAAATAATCAAAAAGGTCTTATCACAAGTCCAAAAATACAGAATGTTCTGAATGAATTCCAAGTCTTTTATGTCATGATGTACCACAATGATGTAATCCAGAATTAGAGCAGTGGATGAAAACCCGGGCACTTGGATACCCACCTGTTGATAATAACCCAGGTAATAAAATGAGACACCAGGTACCTATTTACCATATACAAGTTTTTACCAGTGCATGTGTCCACATAAGCCACTATCATGTTAAGACAGCACTCACTTTGTTTTCAGGTTGGCAATCCTTTCGATGGAGCCATGAATATAATACATGTACTTGTTCAGTGTTCAGTAGAGTCCTGCCTATTAAAGTGTTTGACCTTAATCTCCTAGCTTGTTTTCCTATGTGACAACCCTTTGATTGAGCCATTATTTGACATATTCCACTCAATAATACAAGTATATTTTACACAGTTTTGGAACCTGTCCATCTGTCCATCCATCCATCCAGTTGGGATTATTTTTTTCCCTCCAAAATGCAACTCTAAATCGCTGAAAACTCACCCTTCTAACAAATGTGACTTGAAAATATTTGTAAGCTTCAACCACAGAAGAAAAACATACATCTGCATGCCATTCATGCCAGCATCAATGTACAAGAAAGCAATTCGGGTTTGTACACATTTGATACAATTTCCTGATGTCAAGAACAAAACTGCAAACTCTGATCATAATCCCAATATATATATATATATATATATATATATATATATATATATATATATATATATATATACACACACACACACACACACGCATTATCACTTGACCTACAATGTAACAGAAAGTAATGCACTACATCAGAAAACAACTAGTCTACTTATAAACAAGACTGAACTTAAACTAAAATGCTTGTAAACGTTTTGATTACAACTTACAATCATGGACAAAAGTTAAGCACAAAAATATACATAACAATGTAAGAATTTCCTTACTTTACAAGTATTCTATATGAAAATTACTTCTGATCTGTGACATCCACTTAAGTCAATGACCACTTAGTAATTCCAATGAAAATTTCATGTAAATAATTCCCCTCAAATTATATCTGATGTCAAGCACAAAACTGCAAACTCTGATAATGGATTCCCACAAACAGATATAGATGTAGAACAGGAATGAATTATTTGTTTCGCAAATCTCTATACACATATACACATTTTTTACTTGACCTACAATGTAATAGAATGTGAATCACTCCAACAGAAAAACCTAGTCTAATTATAAACTAGACTGACCTTGAAACGGAATTCTTGTAAACATCTTACAATAACTTACAATCATGGACAAAAGTTAAGAACACAATTAACTATAAATAACATTGTAATAACTTCCCTTATTTACAAGTACCCTATGTGAAAATTGCTTTCAAATTGTGTCACAACCTCAGGAATGCATCTATGGATCAAATGAGCATCACCTGTACATATATTATCATTTAATTCATATGCCAAACTAAATAAGACAATTAAAAAATTTGTTGAGATGGTGGAGTTTTCATACAAATGGACCACCAAGCAAATACAATAAAGAAACCTGAAAATGATAAATTACAATTAGGTACACAAGTTTATTTTGTAGCATACAGAAAAGCCACTGACACTGAGACACTTACCTGAAAATATTTGAATAGATGAAGTATTCAATATAACTTGCATTCAATATACCAGTGGTACAGCTTCTCTCATTACAATGCCCTTAATTGTAATGCAATTCTGGATATAAAACAGGACTGCTATGGACACATGACCAAAACTGAATCAAATTTATGACAATGTATTATAAGAAAACAGCATAAAGCTTCATATTACATCTTTATTTCTCTTTAAAACTTTCATCATTGGCAAAGTTATATGTTCAAATAGTGAAGATAAAAATATTTAAAGTACATAGACAAAAATTATTACTAAAAGTCCGACTGCTGTTTTGTTTATTCCCCCTCTGCCTCATACATGCATTCCTTGAATTCTCCCTATACTGCAGGTCGGCTACACAACAAAGTCAGTAGTTTAGGATCCCAACTATTTAATAATTACAGTGAGTGAGAGCTCAGTATCTCAAACCTAGTTGCCAGAAGGTCCAAGAATAAACAACTTGCACATAAATCAACCTGACACAATTCCTTAATGTAATAAAAGTAAATACTGCTGACTTTTTTGTGCCAAAAGGAATAATGCATAAAGTCTTCCAATCAGCATTAAGATATATATTTTTCTTACTGATTATGTAATACAGTCATTATTGTATACCACAGGACTGTAATACATGTACAGTCATTACTGTATACCACAGGACTGTAATAAAAGATGATCTTGCTAAAGTAAACTGCTTCTCTTAATGTCTACATCATTAATAAATCATACACACAGATGTAATGTTCTGTATGCCAAAGTCATATTAAGGTTGCATTGCTTATGTACTGCATTATGTGACATAAATTCACCTGCTACATCTACCTATAGTGATTTTGTGTTTGTCTAATTCTTATGACCCCAAAAGAAAGTGGCAAAAAATGTACTAACATTTACTTCAGCTCCCCATATAATTAATTGTTTAATTTGGTTTCACAATGTACCAGCACTGTAAGGCTAATTAGTGCCACAGAAAATGTTATATGCTAGATTTTTTTACAGCTGATAAAAGGTTCATTATCAACCAACAATAATAAAACTAAGCAATTAAAACCAAAACATTGAGATGGTGAGGGTAATGTATGAGGGTTCCCAATCAATGATGAATCTAAAGGGGTGGGTGGGGGTGTAACTGAATAATTGGATAAAAAAAATGTATTTAGGTGTATTTAGGATGAACGACAGTACATATGTTGGGTAAAAAATAATCAAAGCGACAACACAAATGCTATATTAAAGAATAAATGTTTACTTCCTTCAACATTTACTTTATCAAAAAGCTCCAGCATGTGCTGACATTGTAGCAACAATCACATGTTGGTGATGATTGAAACAATCTATTAGAAAGTGCTTTATGGTATATAGTAATGCACTCGGGTGGAAAGTCACCCTTTACTACGTTTAAGGTGGGTTATGTAAGTATGGCTGATTCTAATTCATGCAAATGATTTGCCTGACTGAAAATATTGATCAACTATAAATGCCAATTTAGAAATTTAAGCACATTTATTACAATTAGAATTAGCTTGGAAGTAATAGTGTGTTGTGGTAGTGCTATTAATAGTATTAGTGGCAACATTTTAGCTGCTGATTATCAGTCATATACTACAGCATCTAGCGGCAGTACATCTAGAAGTACCATCTAAAAACCAAAAACAAAGATTCTGATCTGCCATTGCATACTGTGCTTGCAGATCAGGATCTATGATGTTTGTTCTACTGCTTACTCATAACAAACTGCACAAACCCAGATCTGATGGCACAATATGTGACAGCCATTCTGGGTCTGTGCAGTTTGCAACTGGACTCATAAATAAGGTAGTAGTAGTTGTAATTGTACAGTGCTCTCTATGTGATGCTTTTCATGGGCACCAATTTAAAAGTGGTCACATTATGTTGACATACAATATTTTCTCTGGCTTTCCATGAAAAGGTTAAGGTCTCCCCCACCCCCAGTTGAATTTATAATGTCCTTTCACAGTGAGCTGCCTATTACTTGATTACTTACATTTTACATGTTTATTACATCATCACAATTATGAACATTACAGGAGATTGTTTTAAATTATTGCAATAAATTCAAACAAGTTCTCTATGATACTATATTACTGTCAAATTCATCTTTTAGATCAATATCAGAATTTCAAAAATTTTATTAGAAATGAAAGATCAGTGCACATGGTAGCTCTATCACATGAGTTCTCTTTTAAATTCTTGCACAACTGTTAGCAATATATATCTTTCCTTTTTTCATTCTGGTTACTTTGAACCCTCATATTCAGAATGTAATCAGTGCAGTATTCCATTTTTTGGTGAATTCTTTCTATGTTTGATTATTACTTCCAATTACGCTGTTTCCTAGAATTTCTTAATACATAACACTTGTCCATCAGTTATCACTTTAAGACTTAAGTACTCAAAGTGAAAGAGACATTCTTTAATTAATTGATTTGTGTCGCTAATAAAACACACAAGTAATAACAATCTATGAAAAGCATGCTGCATCACGTGTTAAAATCAAGCATCATGATTACTTAGTAAACTTGCCTAATAATCAAAGCAAAGAACCATCTTGCAAGTGATATGCTGCAGATGGCCATTTCTGTGTGAATTTTACAACTCAATGGCAATGTTTATAAGTCTCTATTCAAGATTATTTTGTGATTATGAGGTGCAAGGGCACAGCAAGAGAAAATGTGGTTAAATTCCAAGAAAGACTATTGAGTCATAACAGTACAAAATACAAAAATATGAAATTTAATGATGTGAAAACACATCTTAAATCCAAGTGAAACCAATTATGCAACAGTAACATTAAAACAACACCCATTTCATGGGATATGTGGGCATACCTATGTTTTAAATGGGGAAGCAGGGAATACAGTAGTGGTAGTAGTATGGGCAGTAAATGCTACAGTACTATAGTGTTAACACATTAACCCCTGCAGGTTTTTGTTGTTTTCGCCTGAAATTTGAGTAGGAAACACACTTTGAAAGCTATTTCTGAATGCATCCTAATACCTCAACTTCCAGGTGATTTTCCAATAACCTAATGCTTAGTTGTGTTAGTAATTATAAAATTCCACTTTAGATCCCAGACAAAAAAATTATTTTATAAAATAAAATCTTAAAAATCAATATTATGCATATCATAAACATATTGCCATAACTCTTTCTCATAAATGTATCATAAATTCAGTTTGTTTTGTATCTAGATGATATCTGATGTAATGGTACGCAGGCATCAGAGCTGGAGTTGCTTAAAACCCACTATTTATCTGGTACGAATACACAGGAAGTATGCATAAATATGACATGTTATTTGTCATCTTTGTGATGACTGTCAATACTGGAAAATGACCAATGCATGCAGTACATGTTAAACAATGCATAACCAATTATTGGATAACTGAAAGTGATTAAAAAATTAAAAATGCTCTCTCTCTCTCTCTCTCTCTCTCTCTCTCTCTCTCTATATATATATATATATATATATATATATATACACACATAGTTTGTTAGTTTTAAAAAATTTATATTTCATTACATGTTACTGTAATGTAACATTGTTCGCTGGACTTGACCTTGTCCAAGACTGAGTTTATTTCTGCTTGACCTAATTGACTTTTTTTATTTTTACTTTTCTATTTCATTTATGTAAACAACTAATGATAGCTTCATTATTCATTATTCTCTATGTGTATGAGCTTTTTATCAGACTATTATACAGGTAAACAAAGAAGGAGTAAATATGTTGAGCAGGTTCAGGGTTTTGGAGATTCCTAAGTGAATTTTGTAAGCTACTGTGATGTAAATAAACAAGGCTCATTAGACCATTCTAGAAGGTTATTTTCCATTAGGTAATGGTTGTTTTTAGAAAATGTTAATTGTGACCTGAGGTCAAGCAGAGAACTATATTATCTTGTGACTGAGGATTTAACATCTATCACTTTAAGTTGTATTATGTTGTGACCAGTTTGGGCTGAATTTTATTTTCTTCAAATTACTGAATTCAAGTGATTATCTTCTCTGGAAATACAAACGTGCTCTGACAAAATTCTAGGATAAAGACATTCAGTGGAATTTATACTGAATTCATACCTGGAATAATATTTCTGTGATTGAACAATAGACTACTGACACATCAGCACTTTGCAGACCATAACAGACACTTCATCACCTTCTATTTTAAATCTTTTTGGGACTTGAGTTACTGTGTCTTATTCAGGACTTTTTATTACTTGGACTTTAATTCTTAAATTATTTTTGGATTTAATTTTGCAATACTGTATGTTCTTTGTACTCATTTTTTACTTTGTATTCTAGACAAAAAAGTCACTTGTTAAATTTTACAAAGATTGATGTCTTCATTCATTTCTGTTACTTGTTTTAAGAGCACAGATTCATAACATACAGCATAGCACAGCAAATATAACTATTTTATCATGTTCGGTCCTATCTATTAAAAAGAGGTTCCAATTTAGAGAAAAATAAATAAATGACATACTTCTGAAATGTGTTACCAAAGATGCAACATTCAGTGAATATATGGACTACGTTGTTGCTTTGTACAAGGATGACGCTGATGTGATCAACTTTGCAACTCAGCTAGTCACTGGAAGTGAAATTGAGGATATAAATAGACTCACTGTGCAGAACACTGTTAACTGATACAAGAGATGAAACCAGCTTCTCTACAACTCTTCTGAGAAGTAATGTGGCTGCTAATGCTGATCCAAGTAAAACCAGTATAAAAAAACAACAAGTGACAGATCACTTTCCTTGTTACAAAGAATAATGACATATATATGCACCAGCATGACTCAGGAACATCTTAACACATTAATGACGATGTACGTTCAGAGACAGGCTACGGACCACGTGGTCATGTGTGCTATCACAAATGACTTTATGAAATCTAAGGAAACACACCAGGCAATTTTTGGAAAGTTCTGAATCAGAAGTGAAGTGCTAACGTAAATGTATTGCTTTAATACAACTTTTAAATCATTGTTTTTATGGCTTTATATATAAAATGAAATAAAGAAAAAGAACCCATTACATTTTAATTTGAATATGCTCATAATGTTCAAAAATGCTAAATTTCTTGTGCTAGTGTTTAAAAAGTCACAGGGGAGGACCTCCCAGACACCATACCACCACCACCATCAGGAGTACGAAACACCGTGACCCTCCCACACCCACACCTTGCCAGCATTGACCTGGTCTGGTGCCCCTGTGGTACCAATTTTATATGAGAAGCAGGTGGAACTTAATGTTCATGGAACACTAGAATCAGAATCAGAGGCTACCTGTGATTAGTTTTACATTATAAGAGTTGTAGCTGTTCTTATTCTTAAATGAAGCTGAGCCCATTACCAACCTTTAAAACATAACTATTTTAGGTACAATTTGCGTACTTTCACCAAGTTGTGTTGTGCCTCATATTAGGGTGAGAACCTATTCCTTGATAATTCTAGTTCTTGACAATGGTCCAAGTCTGGAGGAGTTAACTCTCTTGAGTACCATGTTGCTATGGTTTTAACTGGTCTGTCAAGAAAGGATTTCTTGGATTGGATACAATATGCCAGCCAAGCGGGGCATAAAGTATATTTATTTAACAAAACATTACCATCAAGGTAAAAGAATAATAATGAGTACAGTGAGACTATTAGAGCCCTGATAAACACTTACCTTGAAATGTGCATTTAACACTAAATTCTGCCTACTTTTCATACATCAATTTAAGGCAAACAATAAATATAAATTATCAATAATAAATTTTGATAAATTGTGCAAAACCATTGCTTGGGGCTGAAATCCCCCTCATCCAGCTAAAACTAGTGAGTGAAAAGTTGTTGTGGTCAAGTGACGTTTCTGATCACTTGCCCAAATGAAAAAGTGCTGCCTCATGCTGACCAGTGTTAATCTTGAAAGAAAAAGTATGTTCTTTTGAGAACATAGCAGGTTTTATTCACTGATACATGTATATTTTCAACCAGAAGTTTGTTTTCAATTTTTGGGGGTCAAGCTCACACAATTGCTTTGCTCTCTTCAATGCTGATAACCAAAGCGAGAGCAAATTGGTCTCAGTTTGTATTACTTAAAACTGGTGCTATGTTTTCAGGGCCGGCGCTACCATATAGGCAAACTAGGCAGCCGCCTAGGGCGCTGCTTTCAGGGGGCGCATTTCTCCAAATCAACAACAGTTTTGAAAAATAAATAGATAAATTTCAGTTTTATTGAGGGTCGTTTTTTTATCCTGGTTTATTTCATACAGGGACAAATAATCGGGTAGATTCAGTCTGACCGAAACACCAGGCTGACCGGAACAAGCAAAATGAATGAGTGAAAATCGTGCGTATATGAAACTTTCAGAACGTAATTACGTTCGCGTGTTTTTATAGGCCACGAGGTTTTTTGTGGAATCACGCGTATTTGAAACCTTCAGTTTGCCGCGGAAACCAAACTGAGGGGGGTAACTCCTTTTTTTTAATGGTGTAAACAAGTTAAGAATTGGGCAGACAAATATGCCCATTTCATGAACTGGGCAATTTGACAGATTGGCCATAACATATATATGGCGGAAAAAAAAGAAAAAGTCCTCTCGAGCCCAGTACCACAAGCGAAAAGCAGAACAAATTAAGGGGCTAGCAAAGCAAGAGGGGTTCTTCCTGAAATAACTTCGTGAAGAGAAAGCAAAACAAGAACACGATGAGTGTGCTCTTGCTGAAATTAGCACTGGAGGCACTGAATGTTGTGAACCTACTACACATCATGATCATAGCGTTTTTTTGCGGTGTCCGGACATTTGAGCACAGAGGGGTAAAAATTACCCTTGGTCTATTTTCCGGGGGGGGGGGGGGGGGGGCGGGGCAGAATCTAACCTTGCCTAGGGCACCAGATAGTCTGGTGCCGGCCCTGTATGTTTTGAAAAACAAGCTATACCATAATCAAAGTTAGGTTGTTAACACTGTCAACTGTTATATTTCTATCACTTCTGGGTATGTAAAAAAAGTTGCAGTACTTGCCTGTGACTGGCCGATTCAATGTCTGCACATATTTCAACCCTTGCAATGGTATAAACAGGCACCAATGAAGAGGAATTTAAAGAGATATTTTTGGTTTGGTGTTTTTTGGCACAGAAACACAAGTAGTTTTTTAGTGCCAAGATGACAGGAGTAAACTGCCTTATAGCAAAAGGAGATACCATGGAAGCTGATTAAAACTGATCTGATAGTGGGATTCACACCTGCACCATTTGGTCATAAGAACTAGCAAGCTAACCACTGAGCCACCATGACTCATGTGGAGAGAAGATGTGCCATACAGTACATTTAATAAGTGTACCAGTTGTGGTATATTTGCTATTTTCACACTAGCAGTTTAGGGCAGTCTAGGAGGTGTCTTTTTTCACATTTCCATGTCAGGCTTGTCTTGGGGTGACTCTGGGTTGGCCATGGGACTGACCATTTAATTTTAGGGGTGGAGTGGGGGCCTGGGATTGTTTTGAAAATAAATTTTGGGCTCTGAAATGGCTTGAAGAAAATTTCTTACTCTGACTTATAGCAACAAAAGACCTATCACTAGTATATCCATTATATTACTTGAAAAACAGTTAACTTTTGAAAAGTAAACAAATAAGCTAATGTGATGATTCATTCTGGAGTAGTAATAATAAGATATTCAGGGGCCCTGAGTGGCCGAGTGGTCTAAAGCGCTCACCATTACAGATCATTGCCATCTCACTTCTGTTTGCATGGGCTAGAGTTTCGGGCTTGGCCAATGTGGGTATGTGAGAAAGCTTGCCAGTAGCTTCTTATGGGTCGGTGGTTCTTTCCTGGGTTTTCCCTGGTTCTTCTTCTACCATTTATACTGGCCGCCATGTATAGCCTATCTTGTGCTGAAAAATGGCATCAAACCCTACAACAACATGATATTCAAGATGGCCACTGTTGAGGCCATACTCAGTTTCCAAATCAAACTATTTTCATTTTACATTCACCCTCATTTATGCATCCGAGACCTCCAAATTTGTAATTGGACCCCCATATTAAAATACCAGAGGTATTTTTTTTCTCTTCTCAATCTGAAAACCTCTACTGGAAACTCAGTGTGCATGCATATGCATGTGCTTTATATATATATATATATATATATATATATATATATATATATATATATATATATATATATATATATATAATTTAGTCCAAGTATTGCAACTCATTTCCACTGAGGACTCTTCAAGGGCAAAATATAAGCTATTTGCCACATTAACCAAGGACTACCACTAAAAAGGTTACTGTAAGATTTTAATATAAACAAGGTTGGAATATATATCACGTTTACTTGCCTGTTCAGGAGCCAGTACTCTAGTTAATCAAACATCCACATCCAACACAGCTATGAAGAGCTAAAATAATCATAATAAAAGATGTAGATAAACCAATAGGCATACTGAATGAAAATTATAAACTATATATCAAGGTTTGTGTTTAGCTATTTTGAAATGCATAGAGGAATAGTGTTCTGCTGATTGTGCAAAATGGAAGTAGGTCAAGATTAGCTGGTTAGCCTGGTATAGAGTCAAACAAGCCTTGGGGTAAATGCCAAGGGCAGGACTGGTCTAGTTGTGCTAATTAGTTGACAATTCACACCGTAACCTTGCTGAAACACAGACTGAAACTGCATGATTCCAGAACAATGAACTCCTGTTTCTAATATGAGTTTCCTCCATAAAACATATTTATCATCATGGGCCTTGTACTGACATGCAGTACAACTGTGGGGAACAAAACTTACCTGTAACTTCTCTGTGCCTCATCTCAGGTCATAGGCATCAGCTGTTGAGCTTTTATGTTGGTTCTGATATAAACTGACACTATTGATCAAGATCTGCCAGCACACTGTGAGCCAATATATCTGGAGCAACAATGTTTGCAGTTGGGTGAAAATTACACACTGTCAAATTTTCAAAATACTCTTCTTCTTGCTACACATGGTATTTTCATATAAATACACTGTGATCAAAATGTCACTTTACAAATCATATGGAGTATGTGTACCTCTCATGATATCCAACTCTGCTGGAATATAACTTCTTTTAAGTATCTAACATTTGCCATATTTAAGGCAAACTGGCATCATTGGAATAAATATGAAAGTACTTCTTACCTGAATCAGTTTAAAATGTATGCACATTTTTTTTTTATAGTAATGCTGGCCATAGCTGACAGCAGACTGGCATCATTTGAACATTAATTGAAAGGCCTTTATGCCTTGATGATTTCTGGAGGCCCCAGATGACCAAGTGGTCTAAAGCACTTGCCTTTACAGATCAATAACAGCTCATCTCAGTCTTCATGGGTTTCCAACTCTGCCACTGTATGTGAGAAAACAACAGTTTGCCAGTAGCTTTACGTGGGTTGGTTGGTCTTCCTGGGTTTCTCTTCCACCAAATACATGCACCAAAAACTGAGGCCATTCTGATCACAACACAAAGACTTTCTCATTCACATCCTTTACCTCAAACAATAAATATCAGCAATGCCAACATTAAATTCACACAATCAGTACGAAATCTAGGTGTTACTCTGGACATACTCTCACACTGCACCAACATGTCATGAACATATGCAAGGCTGCATATCTTGAGCTGAGACACATCAGCTCAATTTGCAAATATCTTTCAGTTGATGCCACTAAAACACTTGTGTGTTCATTAGTACTTTCAAGACTGGACTATTGTAACTCAATTCTGTCTGGTTCATCTCAATATCTACTCCAGAAACTTCAAAACACAGCTGCTCGGATCATACTTAGAGTACCACGATCAGAGCACGCCTCCCCGCTGCTCTGTACCCTACACTGGCTATCCATTTGATCCAGAATCAAATGCAAAATTTGTTCTCTGTGCTACATTTCACTGTCGGACTCCAGTCCAACATACCTATCTGACCTCACCCATGTGTACACATCAGCAAGATACTTACGCTCCTCTTCTGACAATCGTATACTCATTATTCCCACTATGAAAACAAAGTCATATGGACAGTGTTCTTTTGCATACCAGGGCCCAGCAACGTGGAATGAATTACCCACTGAACTTAGACACAAAGACACAGTGATCACATTCAAGAGGACTCTCAAAACTCACTTATTTCAACTGCAAGAACAAACTTAAAGACCTAATAATGTTTCCTACCTGAAATATTCTCAGCATGTTTTTTATTTTTTAATGTTTTTCTAATTTCATGTTGTTTGTTTTTGTAATAATATTATGTTTCTTGTCTTATAGATGTTGTCTAATGGTGTAAAGCACTTAGAGCTTCTAAAGATTAGGCACTATACAAAGTCCTCATTATTATTATTATTATGTATTTGTATGATGGCCACCATGTCCAATAATGTCACTTTACAAATCAAATGGAGTACATGTACCTCTCATTATATCCAACTCTGTCATGTACCGTACAGTGCCTCATAACAACCAACCAGGAAGATCTCTAAAAAAAATCTGTCAAGTGCTTTTGAGAATAAATGTAAACAATTGTTTTTAGTAACAACAGCCATATTTGATGGCAGATCAGCATGATATGAACATACTTTAAAAACCTTCATGTCAGTTTTTTTTTAAAAATTTTGTTGAGTGGTTTTATAGAAGCTGTAAAAAGCAACTGTTCATGGATTAAACACAACAGACAATGCGTGGTGGGTGAAAGACCACACTTTACTAGTCTTGCACCTTGGTTGAGCTGTCAAGGGGAAATTTTGTGTAATCCTGTTCCTCAATAACAGTGGTTCCCAACCCCCTGATAGTGACCCAAATCAGGGTCATGATGACATTCTGGATGGTTTCTGGGATTTGCTTCTGTGGATGGCTAAACTTACCCAAATGTAGAAATGTTGTCAAGAGGCTCATAAAAACATTTTCTTTTTAGTTGCAGCCAAAAAAAGGCTGGGAACCAATGCCCTATAATGAACAAGATATAAGGATTTTGCTAAATTTTAGGTAAGACTATAAGGTAAAAATAAATATCCATCATTAGAGTAACACTTATCCAGGTGGCAGCATTTACATTATAACTCTGACTACCAGGGATGCATCAATACAGTAAAATGTATCAGACTATTGTCATAACTGTGGCAAAGCAATATATACCACTGCCCATGTCTTGTAGTATACATGATACAACCTCAAACTAACTATTTAATTTTATCATTTAGTCGCACATGAAATTGAAAAAATGTAAGATTTATTAACTGGTCAAGTTCTTCTATCATATCAATTTACAATATACTAAGTTTTTATACTGAAATATGTGTGTGATTTGGATTTTTAATGTAACTTTAACAATTTTCCAGTCATATCGCTACGTTGTCTGCAGTGTGGCAGTTTGTAGTTATGTCTAGCACTGGGGCATCATGCCACAGGCATGTAGCATGATGTCACACCCAGTAACATTATCCTGACACCAGGTCGACCAGTCCTAACACTAACCTCTTAATGCTGAGTGCCTAGCGAGGCAGCTGTTAGTACCAATTTTAGAAGTCTTTGGTATAACTCGGCTGGGTTTCAAACCCAATACCTTCCACATCTGGGGCAGATGCTCTAACCACTAAGCCACTGGAGCGGTATATACTGAAACACACTTTACATTTATTCCAATCTGTTTATTATCTATTTATCTACGTTGTATCGTTCTGCTGGATATTTACTCAAAACCATGTAAGAATTTACACCCATATTTAACACACTGAATTAATACACAAAGGTAGTCTACAACATTCCCAAGAACAATACAATTCTTATTTGACACATAGACATTATTTACTGAAGCAACTTTGTATATTTTCTATACATTTTGAACATGTGTGACTCAAATTTCATAGCCATAATATATGACTTTAGCAAGTTATCAAATATTTTTTAAGGCATCTTCACAACTAATGTACCCAAATTTCCTTATGTAATAAAAATAACAAAATGTGACAACAGATTTGATACTACATGTATGTGCTACTGATGTCTGAGGTTCTCTCCAAGATAGTTCAAAACGAATATGTGCCCTGCAACACTCTTCATAATTTCTTAAATGTCCTCCATTGCAAAACATAATTACTTTTGTTTAATCGAAGTTAACCATTCCTACAGTATTACAAAAGCACTCTCACGTGTCTGATCAGTGTTGCAATGCTATATGTATCTCTTTATAAGCACAAATCCTAGCAACAAAAATAGAAACAGAGTAAAAGTGTAAAGCTGTACCGATGTTACTTTTTGACGACTATGCAGATACCACGTATAGCCGATTCTTAAAATTGCTGATACCGATTATTTCAAGAAACTGACTGTTCTACAGCTAGTGAAAGCACTAGCATTTGATTGACAAGTAAACCATGCCCTATTTTTGTTATAACTAACAATGCCTAAAATGGGTGCAGAATTATGTTAACAGTTCAAACGTGGTCTCAAGCTACCATACATGTGATAACTATTTCCCATATTTTATATCCCACCTTATTTCTTATTGTTAACTCATATATGCAAATAAAACTACTTACTAAATAACATATTTATTCCGAATTAGTTTTTGGGGGGCACATATGCTCTGTGATATGTTTCTTCATTCCTTCTTTTAACTGAATGATGATAATCAATGCTTATATATATGCTACAGTAATGCCAGGTCAAGTTGACTCATGTAAGTTTCATTGGTGGGAATGGAGATCATAATTTGCTTGTTGAGAAAAAATCTACAGCATTCAGTCATCATTCCTGGGATTCAGGAAGCAATTCACTAACAAGCAAAGCACGTAAAGTGTGGCCAAAATAAATTTCTGAACTCCTGGTTGACGGAGATGTACTTCATGAAGCTAGCCATAAAAAAAAAGGGGGGGGGGGTAATTCCTGAATGCGTGAAATCAACGGTTGCATTATATATCACTTAGCTTACATTGCAAAGTACGATCACTGGGTTTTAGTATTAAAATGTCATTATCTAAATAAAGTTTCTTACAAAACTATTATTTGGAAAATAATATACATAATATAGATTTGCTTAATACCTGATGTTTCTATTAAAAAAAGAGAGACTGTAGGAAAGTAGATATTTTACATTTGATAATGCATCTATTTCAGGTGACAACAGTTAGCAGTGTTTCCCTTTACGCTTTGCGCATCAGAGACCCCCAAAATGTTAATTTGACCCCCAGTTTTGATACCAAAGTTTGTTTTTTACTCAGTCTGACCCCCAGTTTTGACACCAAGGAGATTTTTGACTCTCAGTCTTGCACCCCTAGGGGATACACTGAGTTAGACCTATGCACTAACGGTGATGCGCAATGCGAAGACCATGGATGTAGTGCAAACAGTCATGTAATGCTTTATTTTGTAATATTATGGCTGTATTGCTTGTTGTCAATAAAGTAATAACTAACCCATCTTCTTCAATTTTCATTGCCTATTACATTAATAGTCCTGGAAAAATATTCACTACTTATTCTGACGACATTTTTTGAAAATTGGCAACAAAATATTGAGATTGGTGATTTTTTGGGTGACAACTTTTTAAAAGCCAGTACCATCCCTGTATACTGGAAGTTCAACAGCCACACGAGGCCTCTTTGGCTGGTTGGCTACTGTGGGATGAGTGCATGCATGGTATTGATAATTTGTTGTGAGCAGACATCAGCGGTAGTTTACAGCAAGCATGTTAAAAAGTATTTACATTTAAGAATATACTGTCTTTCAATTAACCCCCAAATCAAATGTTTATTCCTTAATTTCCACTATTTAATTCTGATTTAAAATTCAAGCCATGTCAAGATGAATGTTATGATTAACTTTATATTTTGGAAATTTTGTTTATATCGTCACCGATTATACCGATTACTCCAATAATCGGCCTGATTACGAGTATGGCCAATTAATTGGTACAGCTTTATAAAAGTGAGACCTACCATGATGTATGCCTATAACCTATATAAATAGTAAACAGTAATGCTTAACACAGAAACTATCACCTTGCTGCACTTTATGGATGAGTGTCATAAAAGTGAAGGCATATACATCAGGGATTGGCAATCAGCTTTAACACATTACCTAACTGTGCTTGTTATGAATTAGTAGGATATGACACAACCTGTAATCACCTAATACCTAAAAATTGCCAGTGTGTACAATATCTTGACCCATACAGACAAACTGTGAAAGATACATGTACATATAATGTTCCAGGAGCAAATTTATCATCCAGAAAGTAATGCTTTTCTACAAACAGTTCCTCTTTATCCTCATTTGTGCATCTGACACTAGCAAGTTTGTCATTTGATCCTGAATTGTGACAACACAGTTTGTTTTTGTACTCAATCTGACAGTCATTTCTGACATCACATGTATTCCTGATTCAATCTTGAATCCCTATGGGAAACACAAAGGATGGTTACAATGTTGTCTCCCTACAAGAAGGAATCATACTAAATTGATATTTTTTGTTTTAGAAATTTAGGTTACCATCCTAAAATATATACAAAAAAGGATAATATATTGGAATGCAATATGCTTCTGACAAGGTGTAAGTGTTGAACAATAATTATAGTTTCTTGCCTACCTAATAACTGGTATATAAAAATGTTGAAATAACATGAAGCTATAGATTTTTTTTCCTAAATACATCTTAGTGTTACCTAATTTCAAATGTCTTGCTAAATTTTACAAAAAAAAGTAAAAGATAATCACCATTAACTAAGAGCAGAAGTTTTCTTGAACAAAACCAACAATGCTCTGATGCTTTGTCACCTCTATATTACACTTATCGCAGGAATATCTAAATATCAGAAAGCTCAGAGGAATGTAAAAAGGTAATCCTATGTTTAGATATCTTGCAACATTCAATAATGACTTGGCATCTTTATAATACAGTGGAGTCTTGTTAATCCAGACACCTTGCTATCCGGACATAATTTAATGGGAACAGAATTCCTAAACGATAATTTGCTTCGTTAATCAAGAAAGCCACATTCTGGATCAGGAAATCAAAATCGGGGACCAAAGTGTAAAATTACTTTAAAACTTGTATCGATAATCCAGAAATAATCTGTCAAAAAAAAGAGAGAAAATTTGACAAATTGTGTATGAAAATACAGTCCGTCAGATAACACAGATTCACCTATGCAAATTTGAAGGTGTGTCAATGTATCAATCTCTGATTGGTCAAATTCTAGTGGTATGTTAAAGTCATCAATTGATCAAGTGATCACGTGTGTGGAAAAACTAAGCAGTGTGACCATATTGTAACCAGCGATTGTATAAACAATGTCTATTTTAGCTAGTCGCCGAAGGGGGTGTTAATAATTAAATAATCACACTGGGATCAAATTGTCCACGCTTTTTGACACAACATATGGTAAATAAATTAAGTGTGTCATTAAGCCTCTTTGTTGTTTACCAATTGTATGTAACAATCAGTTTATTGATGGCTGTACATATACAGTTGATCGATTTAAGCTGTGGACAGTATAGGGCATCATTTCTAAATAAAATGGGGACATCAATTATCAGCTCATTAGCAGCTATAACAGCTGTAAAATGACTTATAAAAATGTCTGCATTTTATTAGTTTACCATAACGCATTAACTGCGAGATATCAGTTTGCATTTGTTGTACTTTTTACATATATTATGGTGACACCATCCAGCAAGCATAGGCAAGTAGAGATACTGGCCAGCATAAAAAAGAATTTCGTATTTTGAGCAGACGTCAGCAATATTCACCAGTGATGACATAAAACACAATAGTAAAGCCCTTGAGAATCTGTGGCCACTATCAAAAATCATTGCAGACAGATCCACCAAATAATCCAGGCAAACAAAGGTTACAGATTTCTTCAGGAAATTGACATAATAAATGTATGTACAGTATAGTTGTCTTATTGGTATAATAATTTTAAAATATATATATAGATACGCATACATACATACACACAAACACCAATGAAACAAATGGTTTGAAATATGTTTTAAAAAATTGTCATTGTGTACTAACCCCATTTCTGCATCTATCTGATATCCCAAACTGTTCCTCCAATAGTTTACGAAATAATGTCCATATGCTTGAAAGCATGCATTAGCCAGCCAGATGTGTACTATGATCTATTAGCTACTACATTTGTAGTATACACCAGTAACGGAAATCAATATGGAATATGTAACTACTCTGAATCAAGTCCAATCTTTTGTTTTGCTGGTTATCTAAATTTAATTTTTTTCTCTCCAATCTGCCCAAATTTTCAGTAGAGCAATTGTTCCATACTTAATAAACATATTCTAAAATTTGCATCAGTGGATAATGGTAGTCCAAAGTGTCAATGACTCAGACCAGGAAACAAATGCATATTGTCAAAAGAGAACTTCGGATACGACACAAGTCGGTCTGCCAGTTTGCGATTAATATCCATGTTTGACGTGTTAAAGTACAAAAGAATGTCATTTGTCCAAGCAGTAAGTTTTTTTTTAGATCATTGTTTATAATCTTTCGTACTTGTGATGGGTCTGTAGAAAAAGTAGCAACAGAAGTAAGAAGTTATCATCAGCAAATAGTACCGCTTATGAGTTGAATATATATATATATATATAGTTCATTGGGTTGTATGCTGAGGCCAAAGTCTTATCAGTTTGACTAATAGAACTTGTGTTTATTCCTGTTGTTGCTGTATTATATTTTTGTACTCTCTGAGTGGCCACGTCAGACTTTCCTTATTTGTATAATAAGTTTTAAACATTTGTGTATTATATGAAACAAAAACATTTTGAAATATGTTTCAAAAATTGTCTTTGTGTATTTAAACCCAATTCTGCCACTATCCAGTATCCCATACTCTTCTTCCAATAGCAGAATAGGTTTTAAAAAAAAAAGGTAAACGAAAGATGGAAATGATCTGACATGCCATTCTCGTATATTTCCTTACAGTTAAACCATTATCACACATCATTCATGATAGTTACACTTAAACTATATAGCTGTTTCACCTGCTGGTTTGCGCAAATCTCAACATATCCCAGAATTTAAAATAATAAGAAAAATGTAATTATTAATAACCACAATATCATAATCAACTTAACAAATCAATATTAATGTGTTTATTTATAATAGCTAAAGCCATTAAACTCGCGCATAAATTGCAATACATGCTGTTATCTTGAACTTTTTTACTTTCCAAACTTCTTTTTAATCTGATGTTGCATCACTTGCAGAAAAAGTACATATTTAATATGATATTGATTTATTATATAACTAATACTAAATTTCACAGATATTAATTATACACACACCACCAATATACACTATGGTATATATGATATAACTGAAGTGCGTTTCAGTGTTTTTATTACGTTCCGGTGTTTCGGTGCATTCTAGTCCTACATGTAAGACCTCAGTGCTGATATTTATGTTGTGGACATCAACGTCATACAGTCTAATTAACGACGCTGTGTAGTGTGTTTTGATGTCAACTAACATCGTTACGAAAGTCAAATTTTAAAAAATATTCACACAACTGATAACTAATATAACGACACTTTTCTACAAAGTAAAGTCATAATGTTTTAGTCAGACTTTACTTACTCTGATGTCTTTTCTCTAATAAATTAAAATTCTCACAAAAGAAATGGACCTATTTTCAAGTTTTGTTGGCCTACATTTCAGTTAGCTGGAAAGTAATGAAAGCCGGGAATGCCAAAATTGGGTTAGGTTGAAATATTATTCTTTAACGAAACGAATAAAAATATATTATGCCTATTGGAACTGTAAGCAATGGTTCATTTTGTTCAAGAAATATATCCCCAACATGAACCTACTTGAACTTACTTTGGCATACTTCGACTACCGTCGCATTGCAAGAAATTCAAATGTATGTCAACGGAATGTGAAAATGCATTCATTGCCAGGATAAAGACAGCACAGTAAGTATATTAAATACACATAAATTGGTGGAAGAGTGTTGATATAGTCTGCCAAAAGTGTGTGGGATGTTCCTGAAACTTTGATTATTCAATGACATCGGAACATGCTATACAAGGCCGTTATTTAATAATAATAATAATAATAATAATGAGGACTTTGTATAGCGCCTAATCTTTAGAAGCTCTAAGCACTTTACAACATTAGACAACACCTATAATATAAAAAAACATATATAATGATATTATTACCAAAAAAAAACACCACGAAATTAAAAAACATAAAAAAATTGATGACAACATTTAAGGTAGGGAACATTATTAGATCTTTAAGTTTGTTCATGCAGAAAAAATAAGTGAGTTTTAAGAGCACTCTTGAATGGGATCACTGTGTCTTTGTGTTTAAGTTCAGTGGACAATTCATTCCACATTGCTAGGCCCTGGTATGCAAAAGAATGTTGTCCATATGACTTCATTTTCATAGTGGGAATAATGAGTAAACAACTGTCAAAAGAGGAGCGTAAGTATCTTGCTGGTGTGTACACAAGGGTGAAGTCGGATAGGTATCTTGGAGTTGAGTCCGTCAGTGTTGTTGTTGTTGTGGGGTTTAACGCCATTTTTCAGCACGATAGGCTATACATGGCGGCCAGTATTAATGGTGGAGGAAGAACCCGGAAAACCCTGGAAAGAACCACCGACCCACGAGAAGCTACTGGCAAGCTTTCTCACATGCCCACATTGGCTGAATCTTAGAGTCGAACCACCGCAGATAGAGGTGAGATGGCAGTGATCCGTAACGAAGAGCGCTTTAGACCACTCGGCCACTCGGGGCCCCAGTCCGTCAGTGAAATGTAGCACAGAAAACAAATTTTGTGTTTGATTCTGGATTGAATGGATAGCTAGTGTAGGGCACAGAGAAGCGGGGCAGGTGTGTTCCGATCATGGTACTCTAAGTATGATCAGAGCAGCTGTGTTTTTAACTTTTTGAAATTTCTTAAGTAGATATTGAGATGAACCAGACAGAATTGAGTTACAATAGTCCAGTCTTGAAAGTACTAATGAACATACAAGTGTTATAGTGGCATCAATTGAAAGATATTTGTGAATGGAGCTGATGCGTCTCAGCTTAAGATATGCAGCCTTGCATATGTTCATGACATGTTGGTGCAACGTGAGAATACTGTCCAGAGTAACACCTAGGTTTCGTACTGACTGTGAATTTACTGTTGGTGTTACTGATATTTATTGTTTGAGATAAAGGATGTGACTGAGAAAGTCTTTGTGTTGTGATCAGAATGGCCTCAGTTTTATCATTCATCTGCAGCTTGTTACATGTCGTCCATGATTTCACATCAAAAATGCACCTCTCTACACCTTGGATGGTAGCATCAACTTCAGTTGGGTGGCTAGATTTGTATATTTGGGTGTCGTCAGCGTACAATTGGTGAGACACTGGATGATGATCTATGACACTTGAGAGTGGCTGAGTGTATTGAATGAAGAAAACAGGTCCAAGAACAGTCCCCTGTGGAACACCACAACATAAATTAACTGAGCTGGAGTGTATTCCATTTGCAAGACACAATTTGTGTCCTGTTGACCAATTAGCCCGTACAGAAATTTCTCATGGATTCCATATGGAATACTTCAGGAATCCGTATGGAAGAGATATGGACTGAAAAACTTATGGAATCAGACAATTTATTCCATATCAATTCCATAAGTACTTCACAGCAAGTGAAAATTCCATATGGAATAAAGTTGCAACTTTAATCCATAAGCCTATTTTTCCATATGGAAAGCAGGCTCATGTATTATAGCATCATGGAAAATACCCTCTGAAGAATTAATAACCTAAACTATCTGATTCAAATAGAAATATTGGTGGGAGTTAGAGTACATGTACATGTCAGTGTAGCTGATGTGGAAGGATGAATATATACTCATGTAACTGTGAAGAAACATATGCATGTCAGTTTTCTTTAATTTATTTCCACCGATGTTTAGAAACAGACAAAGACATGACCCAGAAAGTAGAGAAAATGTAAACATGATCAGAAAATTAAAATCTGGTAGTACAAGCATAGATGAATCTTTGGACTTAGAAAATGTTGTGCAAGGTGGATTTTGGGCTTGATCTGATGTTTACTATGAAAAATAATTTTTTTGGCTTCCTATTAAAATATGCTCTACAAAAATCATACCCTAGAGAAAATGTGACTGAAATTTCAGCAAAATCAAAGTAAACATTTTTTGACATTCACTCAAATGTCCTTTTTCACTACAATTATGGTATTTTAGGAGATGTTACCAAAGTTTCTGAAAATATCTTTGAAAATTTTTCATTAAAATTTCACTGACTCTGACAACATTTCTGAAAATATCAGTGGGAATTTGTGATTGAAATTTCACTAAGAGTTTGTCAAAAATTCTTCTGAAAATATAGTGATATTTTTTTTAATTAGTGACATTTCAATTAAAAAAATATCAATAAGATATAATATTTATTTTCTGTTTCTTGTACAATTTGAACGATTTTTAGCAGCATTTATATTTCCTGTTTCTGACAGCTGTAATTTTATTGTTTATTTTGGGCACAATAACTTCTTTCCACATCTTTCCTTGTTATATTTCATTTTGAAATTTTGTTGTATTTTCATTTAACTTAAACTGGATTTAACTGCCCTCAAACAAGTTTTCGTGTTTTCAGTTTTAAATCAGAATTTCGCTTTTCTCCTGACCTGAATCTGATTTTCCTCGCTATGGACCCTTTTTTTTTAATATTGCCCCCGAAACTTTTTTTTTATATATAATGCTCTATCTGCTCCCATTTCGCAACAAGCTTTCTAATAAGTATTTGTTCCATTTATTATTTAAAAGATTATCGCTGTACAGAGATTTCTGATTAGTCAAAATTTTGTACTTGCCCAATGAATCATTGCATAACGGAAACTGATGGGAATGAGCATGCTTGCTAAACATGGCGATTCAAATTTTCGAGCGGGATAGGAGATTGAATAACCATTTGAAAATTGTGCGGCAATGAGAATAACTTCAGTGCAAAGTCGATGGGAATGTAATTAGTCAGTCCGTATGAAAACTGAACGCCAGGACTAGCATTTTGCTTTTTGTGCCATAAAGAGCCTTGCAGTAGCGGCTAACATGCTAAATAGGACAAGGAATTGAACCAGGATGATTCTGAAGCTATATAACTCAAAAATCATTAACTTCCAGAATGAATTTAAGGAGGGACAACATATAAATCACTGGTGGGAATTGTTGCCAAACACCCATGTATATCAAAGATAGTTATATCTTGCGGAATGTTCTTGGCCCACACATATAATCATCGTTGAATATCGTGAGGCATTATTGTGTATATTATAGATATAGGACATGAAAATTGAAATACCAGTTCTTGCAAGTATATCAAGGTATTTTTCAATGGAGATGCATCCAAGAATGATACAAATTAAGTCTCAACTGTCTCTGTGAAGCAGCTCGGCATGATATCGGGGCATGAAATGAGTGCGGGGACAGGCAATTCTCAAAACGCATTTTTGTTAATTTTCATATAAACATGGTCCCACATAATTTCATGAAAATGAACAGTCTATAACTCTTGACAGTGCCCAAAAACATGTTTATAGCTTCAGTTTTAATTAGGACAAACAATGAAAGCTATACCAAGTCACATTTGTCATTAGCCTGCTTAGGAATGTGTGTACCCTTTTCCCGACCCCATATTTATTTTCATGAAATCTAACACAACTGTTGGACCTTCATTACAACTGTTTCATGTTTGTATAAATTATTTCAACAGAATATAGCCAAGCTTAATAAATACTAAACTTCAGAAATGAAAAATATTTGTAAAGGGGCCATAATAAGGGGGAGATAACGCAGTGGGCCTTTTCCTATGACCAACAATGCAATAAAGTTAGCGAATGCAGTTGAACAATCCACAGTGGGCACTGAAGTTAAGTCAGAAGTTGGATATGCCAACTGCTAAGAAGTTTTTTCTCCTCAAAATATTGCCAAATTCCATATGGATTAATCAGAAATTCCATATGGAATTTTAATTTTATTCCATATAGACAACCTACAGATCTCATGGACTAATTTGCATATTTCGTGGGATTTTCCATACGGAGTATGTAGAGAATCCATAACATTTCTATATGGATACACTGAAATCCAAAAGAGTGGTTCAGCTATAGAATAAAAATGTCCATATGGGTATTTCTGTAAAAGTACATATGGATTCCGTGTCCAATCCATGTGGAAAATTTTGTACAGGAGGACATGAACCACAGTAAGGCTGTATCATGAATGCCAAATATATGCTCAAGATGGTGAAGTAATATATCATGGTCTATTGTGTCAAATGCTGCAGACAAATCAAGGAGGGTGAGGACTGTAATCTTTCCACTATCCAAATCAGAGAGAATATCATTAACTACATTTAGAAGAGTAGTTTCAGTACTGTGGTAAGGGCGATATGCAGATTGTACATGGCTAAAAAGACTGTTTGAATTCAGATGAGATACAAGCTGGGATAGAACAATCTTTTCTAAGATTTTTTTATATGAACTGGAGATTAGAAATTGGGTGGTAGTTCTTTAAATAGTTATGGTCGAGTTTTGGTTTCTTCAGCAGAGGCTTTTACAATGGCAGTTTTAAAAATGATGGGAATTCTCCGAATGAGATAGAGGTATTAATAACATCAGTTAGTGAAGGCAATACTGGATCTAAGCACTCAAGCAGCAGTGATGTTGGAATTGGATCAAGTTCACATGACTTTGGTGCACTCTTCATCACGTATGTACGTATTAATTCCATAGAGACAGGTTCCCAACTGTATGATGGCAATGAGTCAATTGAAATTGTGTTGTCAAGCTTATCTGACAGTAAGACATAGCACTAAAACAAAAACGTGTGCTACGTCTTTCATTGTAGGACTAGGTGCGTTCCGGTGTTTCGGTATTTCTATGCACCCTAGCATATCTACATTTATATTGACCAAGGCATTATGTGCGTTGAGATATAAAAGGTCGGTCTGAAAATTTATATATTAAAAAAATAATATTTAAGCAATATTAAATTTTTATACCGTTAGTCTAGATAGAGTACAAGTCTCACTGGGTCAGAGAGAAAGTCTCACTGGCCTTGTCTTAAACATGTGCGACCTGATTCAAGGTCACCAATTATCAATTATACGAGGTCAAAGAAATGGTAAACTATGCATAATTTATATCATCACTGGAACCAACTTTTGTATTTTATCTCATTTCTTGTTTTATAGCTTTCAGACAATGTTGCAAAGTATACTTATTTGTCCGTGTATCGTTGCAAGTTACGCAGGATCGAGACTGACTTGGTGCATTTGCAGTAACTTCCGACGAGCAGACGACGTAACTTTAAGGTAGCTCTTAGTAGTATTAAGTTCTGTATTGCAAAATGTACTTTTTAATGCAGCAAACATAGTAAAGCTAAAATAAGTGAATTTCTACCAATACTTACCATATATGGCCGCATAATTGATTGCAATCCTGAATACAGCTGCAACAACAGTGGTGATCCGGTCTCAAAAGGGAGATAACATTAAAACTTCTTGACTAGTTCTCACACTCTTTTGATCCTTGCTTCGGGTAATGACATCGTGCGGACAAAACCAGTCTAAACAGGATGCACTGTAAACGTCAAACAGAAAATCACTGTACTAATTCAGTCTCCATAGTAAACAATGCAAAGAACCATGATATTAAAAATTCAATAACTTAGAATTTCTGAGTGCTCATGATCAAAACCATATTTATCAGTATAGATGAAACCTGGATGTCAGCTTCTGTGAAAGAGGAAAGGAATGAGAAAGGGCATTTTCTGGACCTGCATGTGTTTGAAACATGTGCTTTAATTCCGCACCAACGAGTCAGGTGCTAATTTTAGTAATGAGTGTTCAAGCTCAAAATTGTTAAAGGACTGAAATTCCATCAATAAAACAATGTCTCTGTTTTTTTCACTTGCAACTAGGTAAGTTCTCAAAAGATTCTTTTTCTTAAAACATAACTTATTTTTCCATATCATTAGTACCGTGTGTCAAACAAGTGCCATTTGTTTTCCAGCGATCTCATTAATTACGCTCGGTGAAATACATAACATTATCTTATTTTAGCGTGCGTGTTACACACCATGAAAGAGAGCATTTGTTAGATTGTTCATTTGTCACGGACAGAATAAAGTACCCCACTGCATTTAAGAGAGAGAGAACTACGCTGGAATTAAGGGTAAAATGAGTATATAACACAATAGATTTTATGGGTATTACAGTATAACAAATTATACAAATTATAAATATGATCTAGATAGGAATTAAAATAATAATACATGTTGCCATAAGACTCACTTTTTATGTAAGCCTGACAGAAACTACAACTCTTGCATAATGCACCTATATTACGATTATATGGTCTTAAAATAAGAAATAGTACAGAGTGAAAACAGCGAAGTTTGTAAAATGCAAGAATTAATTGATTTCCCTAAAATACAAACAGAAAAAGTAAAAAAAGAACTTACGGTATTGCGGATTAAATCACAAAAATCTTAGAACAGGAGTCCTTACTATTGATATTTTGGACAAGCTTTAGTGGTATTCCAAAATAAACCTGAATCTGAAAGTGTTGATGTGCCTGTGATGGCATGAATTGTAATGACGTGCTAACTGTCTTGTGTTGAATCACAATAATAATATCGAAGAATATATCCTTTTTTGAATTTCATCATACATCTAAGTCTCTGTGTCCATGTATTTTTGATGAACACTTTGTATTTCAAGTGAATAAACAATTTGAATAAATTCCAGCCCAAATGAAAAACTGGACGCAACAATAAGACTGATTTCTGCTTCAGATATTAGTGCAGGAATGAATAATTTCCAGTAAACAAGATTTATATGACAAACAGACGTAAAAAGAAAAAAAGCTGAGGGACATAAGTTCATTATTCTAGAAAATTTAGAGGGTCTGTTACAACAAAACATTAATCACGTAGTCGAGGGTCTAGCTACCTGTAAAGTACACATATCCCTGACCCAGCTGAAGATAATGATCCTGATAATAATCTCATGTTTGTTTACAAAACTGTGACTGATAATCGACAAGGTCAGCTATTAGGATTAAGGTTGCATTACCACATAACGAAATAAAAATTTGTAGAAAAACCGAACAAATAATGTAAACTGAATATGCATAACAGTATACAGCACTATGGATTATTTTAATTCAAGGAAGTGGGGCGGTTGACCACCCACCCCCACATCCCCCTACGTGGTGGTGTTGTATATGTTGTTATTGTAATGGTTGTTTTTGTTGAGGAGGAGGATGTCTAATAGGTCGATTATCTGCATTCTGCATTCGGGGCACGTGATATCGGTTGAGGGTGCTCCTTTTTTTCGGTTGGCTCCACCGTTCATTCGGCGTTTTCACTCCCTCTTCCAGTCTTCTTCTTCTTTGTATTTCTTTATCTTCCCATATCAGGAGAAGAGCCGTCCTGTTCTCCTCTTGAGCTCTTAAACTCCAGCCCGTGGCAACTGGAAGGCCGAGGCTTTTCAGCCTGTATATGGCAAGAGCTGGCAACATCTCCGTTGCTAGCGTTATGGTTAGTAGTGACATGCTGGTTCTTCATATTCGAGCTGCAGATTGAGTACGACTGACTCACAGAAAGATCTTAGATTTGAGACGTGTTTGGCCATTCGTTCATGTACATATACTTGAGGGTTGGGAAAGAAGCTACCTCACGTCAAGATTTTATCCTTCATCAGAGTGTAAAGACTTTAATTTCGGTAATTTAAGTTTGCCCACCGCGCACTGTTTAATTACTCGTCCAATGGAAAACTGGAGCCTCCACTCGACGCATTACTGCATGCACCACATGCTTATTATTATGTCAGGTAGAGGTCAGATATGGCGTAGTAGGAGACGCCGTGGTCGGAGGGCTCTAAGTGGTCAAGGGTGTATGTAACGGTGCAAAGTTTCGTATATGTTTTCGCAGTACATTCTGTCTTGGTCAGCGTGACATGTAATCATGAAGATTGATGTGTGGACTAAGTTCGCAGTAAACTGGTTGCTTGCGATGGTTAACCTATTTTGTTTCGGTGCATGAGTGAATTTTAGTTAGTCAGTTCGGATAACGGCGAGACAGATAGGAGAAAGCGACGTTAAGGTAAGTACATGTAACGGAAAATGACAAAGTTGAGACAATCCAGAGACAATATTTTGGAAATCTCGGCCATTGGAAATATTTGTCATAATGTGAAAATGTCCAGGAATAATTATTAATAAAGGTGGACTAGATAGAATTATTCTGACTACTTTGGGAGGAATACAATTTTGGCGGTTAGATAAAATTAATCCTGATTGGCTAAGCTAAACGTGGGGTTGGGTGTTCCCAAACGAAATTCAAGGTTTGAAGTAATCTCCCTCGCCAAATTAGTCAGTCTAAGTTTCTGTGGGGAGCCAGAATTTAGCTCAGGAAAAAAATAGCAAGTATTTCTCGTTAATCGTCATAGGGAAGGGGGGGGTCTGGAAGAATTTTATGAACCTGGAATCAGAGAGAGAGAGAGAGAGAGATTCGGCTGCATAGAAAGAGAGTGTCTCAAAAGGGTACAAAGGGGAAAAATAGCTCTATACCTGTGATACACAGGGGAAGGAGTGCAGACAACACCCAAGTTACAGTTAATGACCTGAAAAGGTTGGAGAGAAAGAGAGAGACAGAGATAGAGAGACAGAGAAGAAGAAGAAGAAGAAGAAGAAGATTTATAATGAATCAGAAGCAACCACGCTATGAAGGCAATATTCAGTCAGTCACTCGATACAATGATAAAATTTATTTTATTGGCTAATTGCAATTTCCCATTAAGTATGTAATTTTATTTCTAAGAGGAAGAATATCTTTCAGAGGACATGATCAATTTCATTTTGTTTTGTGTAAATTATTAAATTGTTCTATTCTATATCTTTGCTCAGATCTCTGTTATACCGTCAATTAATTTCACATATTTATGTAATTAATTATTCGATCTGGGCAATAACACCGTGTTCGATCATCTCCTAGATAACGATAACCAAAGCACCATGGTGGATCATATAACTCTCCTCACAGTGTAAATTTTAATGTTTATCGCCAAAATAATGTAATGTCGTCTTGTACGTGGTAATTTTGAATGTAACTTTTTAAAGTAAAACTCCGTGTCCTTGGTAAACTTAAAATTGTTGAAGCTTGTCTAAAGTTTCATGTTTATGATCACTGTCATGTTGTGCAACTGGGCCGGATGGTCTGGGTTTTAACCAACTTAGAGTGCCTTGTTTACTAGTGGATTGTTGCCTATTGTTGTATTTCCTTCAGATGCCTTAGGGAGGGGTGTTTTCCGTTTCCAAATTTGTTTCCGCCTTGTGCGGTGGGGCTGATGGTCTGGGATTAAGACCACCCTATATTCCTAATATTGTCTTAAGCCATGTTTATTACTAGGTTGCTTGTAGTGTACCAACCGATCCCATTTTATGTTGCGTGGCCTGATGATCTGGGCTTAAGACCAGCTTAAATTATCTAACTTTATTGTGAAGATCGAGTAGATGCTCTCTCCTAGTTCTTAACCAGATTTATCTCTTTGACATTCATAGAAGAAGAGCAAGTTGTTAGTTTTTGTAGTATGTTTCGGTGTGTCAGCTTGTATTTAGTTGCTTAGCTGATTTTTTTTTTAAAATTATATCTATAGCTACTGTTGTGGTTGTAGTCGTCGCTATAAAGCAGCATCTTGCAACAACTCCGACTAATTGGTTTTGTCGTATCTAGGTTGTGATTTAATTAAAATGGTTTCCCCCTAGCTACTGTTTTGTATGTGGTCATCGCTATACAGCAATGTCTTTCGATAAAAATCCGTCTATTAATTTAGTCGCAGCTTGGGGTGGGTAGTTGAATTAAATGAGGTAATTTTGTTTAATGAATACTTTAGTTGAACTGTTAATATTCCCTAGCTACTGTTTTAGTTTAAGTCGTCGCTATAAAGCAGTGTATTTCCACCTCTCCGACTATCTGATTGGTCCAAGCTAGGGAGGTGATCTGATACTCCTACTGTCGGTTTTGTCGTAGGTCGTGGGGTGATCGTGTACTCCGACTATCTGATTGGCCGTAGCTAGTAGGGTGATCTGATACTCCGATTGTATAATTCAGTACTGTCCAACCCGCGGACCGCGGACCGCATGCGGCCCGCGGGCTGGTTTTAAATGTCCCGCCAGAGCTCGAGCAGTTATATAGTCGCTGCTTTTCAGTTTTCTGCTGCGGCCCTCGGCTTCAAGAAAAACATTTTTTTCAGTGGCCCATGGTGTCAATAAGGTTTGACAGCACTAGTCTAATTGATCGTAGCTATTGGGGTGATCCGGTAACACCTATGATTTTTACTCTTATCTTGATTTACTTCTGATTTTCCTCGACCACTGTTCTCTTTGCAGTCTTCGTTATAAAGCAGTGTCTTTACACCCCTCCTACTATTTGTTTAGTCATGGCTAGGTAAGTTAACGTTTGTTATTAGCTTGCGATTATATACATTTTTAATTCTAGTTCCTAATGTTGATCCTTTGTTTCATCTAAATTTATTTTGGTAATAGCTAGTGGTTATATGTTTCTTCTTTTCCCAATATCAGAGATAAATTCTATGATGTGTTTATAGATGGGATTGATGTTTTTGTTTCCTATCATTATTTATGGATATGTTGTGTGTGCTTGTGTGCTTTTTTGTTGTTGTTGTTTGACCTGGAATTGATGTTGTTCGTTAAATTTTGGTCATTCATTGTTGACATGTTGCAGAGTTTCGGGGTTGGGGCAATGTGTGCAGCTAGTACTCACTGCTTGTGCCCCTGGACGATGCTGACCAAAGCGATTTGCCAGCAAGGTTTTCCCAGCTTTTAGTCTGGTAATGACTTGTAATCGTGCGGGCAGTGATCCGTAACGGAGAGCTCTTTAGACCGGGAATGTTTCTCCTGATTTCTTTATGTACGAGGCGTAGCTTGTGGCCTTGAAGGCTGTAATACCATTTTCTGCTGACGAACCCCGCGCTTATGTCTGAAACACAGACGTGAAGGAAAACATCCCTTATACAAGTTAAAATGCACACCACACACAAGACCAAATGCATCCAAAAGAGACGATATCTCGCTGACCTCAAGAAAATCTCTCTCTCTCTCTCTTTCTCTCTCTCTCTCTCTCTCTCTCGATCAATCAATCAATCTAAAACTCACTGTCTAGTTTCCACACGCGAAACATGAGACCAAACGGAGATGGTTTCTAAACATCAAGTAATGCAACAAACATACTATCCATCACTTCACCTTTTCCATTATACACCCCATACACACTATCCAAAACGCCTCGTGCTAGCGAAGAGTTTTTGTGTTATCATAGAGTTTAAAAGGAGATAAACTCTCACAAACATCCTATCGAACAGTAAAATCCATACACACTATCCAAAACGCCTTGTCATGTGTCCCAGCAAAATCAATTACTAAAAATGAGTAGAAATGAATAAGGAGATAAAATTTTACAAACCTACTATTCAACATACCATATATACCATCCACTACCCCATGCGAACAATCAAAACGCCTTTGTAGTGCCTAAAATCCCACACAAACTACCAGAAGATCATGATATTGTGCAAAAGGAGACGAAATCGTACAAATGTGCTATCCAGATATTCCTATACCATCCAACACCACATACAATCAATGATGCCTTGTGGGTAGGGATCAAAAGAAGGAAATGAAATTTCACAAACGTACTATCACACACCACCAACACCATACAATTATCCGAAATGCATTGTGTTAGATTGAAAACATTTCAGAAATGGCATAAGGATAAAAAAGGATTGCCTACTCCCAACAATTTAGCTAGAATAGGATTTGTCTACTTGGGACCTGAGGCCAGATTGGGACATGAAGTACAGTGTTTCAGTTGTGGTGTGGCGATCCGTATGGATATATGTATCCATAACGATTCAACTAAACATGGAACATACTAGAGAATTTCCACACTGTACTTAATTTTCTATGGTCTTTCTACCGATCACACCACATTTGTGAAGGACCTTTGAAACGGTAGTACTGTGGTCCAGGAAGAAAAAAAAAGGAAGACTTCCATGACCACGTAATCATCTTCATGGATACTGTCGAAGAGAACATTCATAGTTTGCTGAGACAACGCATTCTTACAGAGTTTGTCAAGATACAAGTGAAACGCTGTTGTTTCGAAAATATTTAATTGGTCTAACATTTATGAACAATTACCTGCTTCCTTTAATAGTTCGATGCTAAAACTTTTTCCCACAATATTGCATTGACACACAGAATTCCATGAAACGAAACGAAAGAAAAGGTGAAAAACTTGGAGGAGTGCAAAAACAAAAAACTTTTACAAGAAGTTTCGCCTCAAGACGAAACTCCTTTGCGACGTTTGCAAAACGTATCAAAAGACTTCTTCATGGTGTTCATTTTGTAATTAGTGACTAATCTAGTTTTGAAAGATTTACGACCGGATAACGTGTGGCAAACGTATGAATATTTATCCAAAGGAAAGACATTGCTGTAATTGATTAAGCACATTAAGAATCTGCCTGACGTGGATACAAAAGTTTTACCATACCAGGACCTTTAAAAATAGTGCTACAACAGATTCCCTGGAAGGAAGTCATTGACCTATTCAGACCTTGTAGAATTACCAACACCTTTTACAAGAAGTGTTTCCATTGAATTTGGGACGCTATGTCGTGTTAGTGACTACGTGTCTGGCAATTCGTTTGCCAGCTGAGTCATTCTGGATTATTTACGAACAGTATTTGCAAAGACATCATTGTAACTCCTTCCACTTTATATGTACACGAAAGAAAAATTGTGTTAAAAGTATTCAGAATAATGATGAAAACAAGTTATGTACCTCCGTGTGAAGAAGACATTCGTCGTACATTATCTAGCTCGATACTTACCAAGAAATGTGTATAACTTGTTGGTTACACCAACGTCTTCACGACTGGAAAGATGTATGTGATTGGAAACTTTGGGCTTCTATGCTTGGACGTAAGAAGTGCCTCGCTATGCCCGAGATTTATGTAATTGATCAATGAAATAAAATTGACTTACACTCAATTGTGAACATGACATTCACACCAATATTAGAAACAGTTGTAGAAGAACCCAACACAGAGGAAAACCCAGTTTAGGATAGTACCGTCGTCGACATTTATTGGAATGAATGGACATTCCTGGAGGAAACAATCAGAGACTGTAGAGTGTAGAAACTGAAAGATGTTTGAGCGTGTCCCTAGAAATCACGAGGTACACTTCAGTCGTAAATGTTGTTGTACATGGACTTGTTTATATGTAGTTTTGACCATTTTGATTTGAATACTATTGAATTATCTAGTCATTTATCTCTTAGCTGATTTGGTATTTTTAAAGGCACGACCGGGAAATGACAAAAAGGATTTGGTCTAGGTCTTTCGTCGACCGGGGAAGGGAACTACGACTCCTTTAAGAAGCACGGGAATCTTGTTATCACGACCTTGCAAGAATATAGATAGTAAATGACATGGGTGCTTGCACATAGGGGAAACGGGGGCACTTCACACCACCCCACCACCGCTGGATTTCACCTTTAAACATGCTTTGGCCTACATCCGTAAAATATATTGGTCGACCACTGCATATTTGTCCGCCCACCCACCCCCAACAACAAAAAATTATGCGGGCACCCTATGTAACTGAAGATCTCTCATCTCTGATCGATCTCGAGGAAGTGACGAACCACGATTCGAGAAGACGACCCAGAAAAAGAGTCGGACTGCGGTTGAGAAGGCGACCCAGGTAACGACCTAGTTAGCGGCTAGGCGGCGAGAAGAAGCATGGAATACGACGATATCCCAATGAGGCTGAGATCAATCATATTATGGAGCACCTTTGGACGATGAGTTTTGGCGCTTAACGTAGAAATGCGAGGATCTGAAGAAAAGACCAGCTGCAAGGAAGGTGACTATGGAGAGATGCGCGTAAACGGCCAAGAAGGTAGGGCGTCGTCGAGAGAAGGAATAGCTCCAAGACTGCAGATTTACTTTAGCGGACAGACCATGTCGACACCGTCGGAATCGCTGAAGATCAAGAGATAACTGATACCACATCAACAAGAGATGCAATACAGGTAGCTTTCACAGACAGATAGTGGTCTGAGAGCAAGGGAGTGTTTGTAGAAGAAAATGGTGTGGCGTCTGATCTTCCGCAGTGAACCCTGAAGAGGTTGACCGTTATTCTGATGTTGTAGGACAGGACTACAACCTTGATAGATTTTATAGTTCACTTCCAGATGTGTATTACCCAAAGTTCTTGGGAAGAAGAAGAAAACACTGTATTTCGGTGTTACACTGAGAATGTCAAGCACAACAATTACTGCCAGTTCCTGCCAATAAAACTTACGCTGAATCAAGTTAATGTTCCACGAGGCAAGAGTAATGATGTTCTCTATGGCTTGCGATTCGCACAGTGGAGGACACATCGGCATCAGGAAAACTCTACAAAATATCTGAAAACGATATTACTGGTGGGCCTTTAGAAAGAAGTTATTGTGGTGCCAGAGATGTGAAGCAAAGTCACCAGGACATAAAAGGTGAGCACCAATGCAGCTGGTTACGTCGGGGGTTCTGATGGAACGTAAAGCTGAAGATATGGGGCCACTTTTGAAGACCGAAAATGGAAACATTCACAATCTCGTGATCGCTCACTATTTTATTAAATGGACTGAGATATTTCCGATGCATTTACGGGAAGGTTCAGTCGTCACAAAACTAATAGCAGAGGAAGTCATCACAAGTTTTGGTGTGCAAAGAGAGATTCACAAGGATCAGCACCAACAGTTGAAAATGATCTCTTTCGTGAAAGCTGTCGACTTCTTGGAATCTAAATAACTGGGACCAGTACGTGCCTTTCGCAGGGCGACGGCATGATGAAAAGGATGAACCGAGTGCTAGAGATCATGATATCTGCTTTAGTCAAAGAACGACAAAGATATTTCAGCAGTGCATTATACCTCGGGGTTTTACCCACAATTGCATTGCTAATGAGAAGGGTGGCGGACATGCCGCGAGACATTGTATACGGCAGTCCACACATCAACGTTACAGACGTTTGCATGAATGAGTTCAAGCATTAGCAAAAAAGGTAGAAATTCCCCATCGTTTCGCCAGAGAGAATTTGCTATGCAATATGCGGCGACAGAAGCGCTATTATGACAGCAGGACCAGATGGGAGCGATATCAGACAGGCGCTTTCGTCTGGTTGTTCTCGCCAAAGAGATAAAAGGGGATATAAAGTCGCTGACGGAGCGAATGGATTTGACCCTGCGAAGTCGGACCCTAATGCTAAAATTCAGGGGAACAACGACCTTGATGATGCCAGTTTTATTGCCTCGTACACTGTCTACAGCATGACACGAATTCTCCCAATGAATGACAGCGACAATGGGGAGTCACGAACAGCTGGTGATGAGCATCCTAGGAGACTGAGAAAGCTACCCAAGAAGTTGGATGAGTTCTATTTTGAATGTTTCTAATTAGGAACAGTGCATCTTTGCTAGCCAAGGTTCCAGTGTGTTAATCCTATATACACCTTGGCAAATCTATCAGATATTTGAGTGTTTTGTGCTAGCGACATCTTTTGGATTTCATGAATTTTCTCCCTTAGTATTTAATGCCATCTAGCCAATAGCTTGGAAAAGCGGTGCATTGTTACTTTATACATCGGACGAAACATGTGGAGGCAATAGACTTTAGAAGGATACTTTGTAAGTTTAATATCGAAAGTATGTCTACGTACCATAGAGAAGCCATTACTTGTGTATTTGAGGAAAATTATGTATTTGTACAAACATGGTTCCGGCAGTGGAACATTGCTTTTTTATGAGTCCATTCCAGTTGTGTGCTCCCGTTGTATCGACCATGTGAGAAAATTGTTCAAATTTGAACAACTTGATTTTGATTGGATGTGTTGGACTGCCGTAGACCTATCCGACAAAGTGTAGATAGGGATAACATATCGGGACATTGGCTAGCAAAAATGGGAATGGTAAGTGCTATCGTAACACTCTTATGTATAAATAGAATAGCTGGATGTGCTCGATTAAAATTGCTCAGCACAGCGTCCATTAAGAATACGGATGGACACCAATGACAAAGTAGTGATTCGTAAGGATAATACTAAGCAGAGAATGAGTCGGATCCTGATAGTGGAAGAATGGTCAGAGTCATCGCTGTTGCAACCCTGGGACCAATTGTGTCCTTGTAGTTATTATGATGGCTGGAAGGAAGTCGTCTAAAATAATCTGTCATTCTAAATAGAACATTAATTATTTTGTGATTATTTAATATTGTTTTGCTAATTAAATGTAATTTATTGTGTATTCGTATGTGCATGGAAGAACATAGTTATGGAGGCGTGGGTTGTGTAATCAGAAAACACATGGACAGTAATCGTTGTTTCGATGAAGCTGAAGTTTTATTTTAAATATTAGTGGGCTTTCTGGCGCCAACTAGGCCTTTCAGCGACAAGTGGAGAGGAGCCACAAGGATTGTTCAAGAAGCACGGGAATCGTGTTATCACGACCTTGCAAGAATGCAAATAGTTTCTGAAGATCTCTCTTCTCTCATTATTTCGCTCCTATTCGTCTCTGTCGATCTTGACGGAGTGACGTGCCGCGACCTCGACTCAGCTGACGTTGCAGGCTACAATCTAGTCGGTGATGCCGAAGACGACTAAATCGACGACGTAGACTGAGATCCAGAGGACGACCCAATCAACGATTCGTTATGCGATTGAGTAGGTGACCCAGTCGACGACCTAGTTAGCGACCAGGCGGCGGTAAGACACCAGAAATACAACATACCCCGCTAGGGCAGAAATCTTTCACAATCTGGAGCACCATACCTTAGATACAGCAGGGTATCACTCCAATATAAAGACCTATCTTAAAGGACCCGAGAAATCGAAACTCGAGTAATATGGCCGAATGAGTTCCGCTACATTTCATTGGTCGTCCTATATTTCATGAGCTGAGTGATAACCGAGCAATTGAAACCAGAACTGAATATGCTGTAATATCAGACGACCTCAGAATTTGGAATGTAAGAATTGCAAGCAGAGTTTAAGTATGTAAGAAATACTGTTATCCGCTATTACCAGCTCACTGGTAGTAAGCTTTTATCGTCGTTGCAAAACAGAGCCACTATCAAGTCAGCCAGATTGGATTTTCCAGTTTTGGTGACACATGTAACAAATTTGCCAACCCTGTAAGTGAAATAAAATGTGTGCTCCTAAGTTATTTCCCGAACGTCCAGGTAAGGTCGATAAAGGTAAGCGTCCCTTCTGCTGATAATCAGTTTATTGTTCATGTACAAATTTAATCTACTTTGCTGAAAATCAAAAGCATAAAATTCTAGACGGGAGATGACTCTATTATCGACTCCTCGATTGGTGTTGGCCCTTTTGAGAATTATGACCTTCAGCCACAAGTCGATGTTTTCATATTGGTGTAATCCTTGATCTGTACTTTCATTTGAAAGTCGGTAGGTAGGTAGTTAAAGACAACACGGGATGAAAATTTACCGATGGGATTCTTGGAAAGTCATTATCGTTGGTGGTGTTGCAAATATATCGTGTTCTGGCTATGAACATTAGCAAAAATGTCGGTGCATCGTTTTCCTTTTTTTTTTTTTTTTTTTTTTGGTAATAAATATCTCTAAATCTCTGACAGCTGTTCTCCTTTTCTAATTCTTTTTATGTGCGTGTTTGTTAGTATTGAAAACGTCTCTTTTGGTCTTGTCCTAACTTTTGACGCAGAGGAGCAATCAGTGCTTTCGACAGAAGTGTAGAGAAAATCTATTGGTTTGTCTTGCCTACCCAATAGTTCTTTTCTTCCCCGAATCAACACATTTTTTCAAGCTTTCATGAATACGTGCTGATGACCTTTTGGTCGATGAGTACATATTGGAAACATTATTTTCATTGCATCAAAGCTGCATTTATTATAACATACAATCCTCTGGTCACCATAGGTTTTATGATGGGTACTACCGCACGAAAAGTCAATATTAACTTAGATCCTAAATCATGTCCTCGTTTTTGAGATATTCCTCATTAAACATCATCCAGTTTTTACAATTCCTTTGAGGATCGTTATAGAAAATGTGAGTAAAGGGTGACTTTTACTTCAGATAATAGAGTATTTGTCAAAAAATCTCCTTTGATACTTATATTACAAACATTTGTCATTGTCAAATCAGTCAGACTGGGTTGTCATTGGCAAATCAGTCATCCTGGGTTATTATTGTCAAGTCAGTTAGAATTGTGTTTTAAGCTGCTTGGAACAATTTCTGAACCTTAGATTTTTTAGTAGAAGGACTGACCTCGGTTTGAGAGACAGACGGACAAAGCAAAACTTTCTTTTCCCTTTTTGAAAAATGGCAACACCCGAATGCATCATAATGAAATGTTTGTACTTTTAGGCAAGATTATATTTGACCTGCTGTCTGTCTGTCTGTCTATCTGTCTCTCTGTCTCTCTCTCTCTCTCTCATGTTGTGCAGTAGTAGCGGCACTATCACAACGAGTACATCATTTTGGACGTGGAAAGGTGTAAGACAGTTGAATCTAATTATGTCAATTCTATATTTGTTTTGAACCAGTGACCCTTTCCAGATCCTGTATGTGTCTCTTGGAGAAGATATATTAGTCAAATGATTGCCAACTGTAACAAAATGCAAATCCCTCCAGAGGTCTAGTTGCAAGTGTATTTTCAATTAACACTGTATATCTTTGACCAGAAGTGTCATCTGTCATTGCCCTTTCATTTTGTAATGATTGAAAATGTGTGAGTGTATTCTCCTAGATGGAAGGGTATATAGGGAGAGAGGTAGCTAGGTTAAATTAAACTTGAACGAACTCCACATCTAATATGTCTCCTAGCACCCGTATCACCTGTATGTTGTCTAATTTGGGATGAAGTCGTTTTCTCATATTAGGCTAAGAACAATGTGTGTATATCGAGTATATTCCTTATATTGCGTATGATACACCTTGCCTTGTATCCTCTGCACTGGATGTAGCTTCGAGTATGTGTGGAATGTGTACGCTGGAACTAGAAGTGGCGTCTACATCACTTGGTTGTACCTCTGATGTGAGAAAACGTCTTTTCTAAATTAAACGTCATTATTATCCTGGTCGTATAAAGCAACTTATTTTGTAAGGGAATTTTTCTTGACTGTGCCATACATTTTGTTTAGGGAACGTAAAATGGGGGTCTCATCATTTGGCGGCACATTTCTATGATGCGACAATGTACGTTCTAGTAAATTGTTTACGGGGGAAATGTATCCTATTAATAAAAGTTAAATTGTATATGTATTTCAAGCACAAAAAATAGTTTGACTGTACAAAGAAGATCGGTATGGCGATTCTTCATAAAGTATGTCTCCTAACACTAGATTATACTGTCTCATTTTGTAAAAGTCGATTCTCATATTAGCTTTGACACTCCTATCTTGTGCGAGATCATTAGGTGGCACAAATGTTAAAAACAGCGCTGCCTTCTCTGTGCCAGAAGAAGGTATAAGTGTACCAGGATTGTGCGTATGGAATCTTGTTGTGGGGGTCTAGTAGCGTACTAGCGGAGCGGAGTGGCGGACTGGGCGGTTGCCTCGGGCACCACAGGTCTTGGGGCGTCAAATCAGCTGATAAATATTAAATTGCATGAAAATCGTTTGCGGGGTCATTACCGACGCACCGGGCGCCATTTGCCTTTAGTACACCACAGTTTGACACCAACTTGTCTTTCATGAAGGAAAATTCAGTTTTAGTTGCGCTCACCAACTGTTATCTGCACGCTTTCTCTAATGTGACATTTTCTGAAATCTGTACAATTTTTACTGTATTTTTACACCCTCCCTAACGGCTGTCGCTCTGATTTTGCCAATACGACTAGTATGGGCTTCATTGACTTTATCTCCTAACACAAGTTAATATTGGCTCATTTGGGAGTGAGACCAACCGATATTGTGAATATTCAATTTATTCGATATGTGTGTGAGAAAGAAAAAGAAAAACAGTTTTGATTCTGAATCGGAAATACCATTGAGTGTGTGCAATGGAAGCCGTCTACATCTTTTGACTGCAACTTGTCTCTCATGCGAGAAAATTAGTTTCCCGAAATGAGATGTGGTAAATGTTTCATACAAATACAATTGCCTATAAACTGTATTTAACCCTTCGCACAACAAAAGAAACTCTGACTCTCAAGGCATTAGGTATGAGACTTTTTTTTCCACAGGCAATGCCACTTAACATCTGCTAATAGTGGGTCTCTTTGGATAATTCGCTTTCTCACACTGGACTGAGACCAACCTATCCTGTGTATATTCATTATACAACATTTTAATGTTAAAAGCCCACCTTTTGTCACCTTTGCACCGGAAGTAACCTTAAGAATGATATGAATGTGGATATAGGAACGTGCAGTTGGTATCTCATCTCTTGGCTACAATGTCTCTCACGTGAGAAAGTTCATTTTCTGCAAATGGTGCAGGGACAAAGTTCTGTCACCAATATGATTAAATGATACCGTTATTTAATACTCAGAGGAAGTAACTTGGATGATTCTGTTCAGAAATTCTACACGAGTCTTAATAGATTGTATCTCCCAGTATCAATATACTCTGTCACATTTTCAAAAATTCGTTTCATAATTTTAGACTGAAGCCAACGTATCTTGTTTATATTATTGGTATAGCATATATTTCCGGAAAAAGAAAGTTTCTCCTCCATACCGAACGTAGCTGTTAGTGTACTTGGAATGTGTATACTTGTTATGGCTGTCAGCGTATTATGCTGCAACTTTTATCTTATGTGTGAAAGTTCAATTTCCGAAATTTGATGGAGACACGTTTCGCACCAATACAATTAAACGGCACTTCTACCACATTCCCAAAGGAACTACCTCTCTTTTTCATAAACCACAACACCTGCAAACAATGATACAGTATCATTTGCGTAAAAAAATTAAATTTTCTATATTAGAATGACACCAATTTTTTGTGTGTGCATTCCTCAGTCTAATATTATGAAACGATTTTTTGCAAATGTGACAGAATTTGCAAATGTGACAGAATATGCAAATGTGACAGAATATGCAAATGTGACAGAATATGCAGATGCTGGGAAACACAGTCTATGAAGACTCATCGAACTTATTGACAGGATCAAACTTATTTCCTTTGTGAAAGACCCAGTTATTTCTAGGCAACTCAGGAAAGTAGATTTTGTGTGCCGGAAATGTTTTGATGAAATTGTGTAAAGTGGTTACACATCTCGTTAATCTTAAGAGCACTTTTATGAAAATATTCATCTCTGAAATTTATTGCGGTCAGAATTGTAGATGACAAATATAATTTACTTTTTTGAAGCGGGTTTTAAATTGACATTTCTCTTTTCTTCAACAGTATTGAACTTCAGCAGTTTGCTCTTGAGGCAAGTCTAAGCCTTTGAATAATCTCTTGAGTAAAGATATGAATGAACGAATGACAAATATTCAAGAAATATGAGTTTATGGTCTGTCCCCTCGAGGAAGTAAGGGAAATATATACCTACTATACTCGCTTATAAGTCGAGTCAAGCTGCACACAACAAAGGTCCTGATGTTGTTTCTTCTGCAGATTACTCCTAACAAACTGCACAGATCCAGATCTGGGTTTGCGCAGTTTACAGTTACACCCGTCTTAGAAGGGAGTATATGCGGTACCATAAAGTTAGAAGTTTTCTTAAAGAGACAGTTGGATTATTACCAGAACATGTTAAAAAGGTGTTTTTTATCATGCGCCCAGGCTCATCGGCGATCAGTCTGCACCCATAACCAATTATCTTGCGATGTGCTTTTTTATGAGCATCTAGCGAGGCAGCTGTTAGTACCATTTTTGTAAGTCTTTGGTATGACTCGGCCGGGATTCGAACCCACGACCTACCGCTTCCGAGGCGGACGCTCTAACCACTAGGCCACCGGAGCGGTCACATTAATAGTATTATTAATGCTTAATTTAAGAAAAATGTTGAGGATACGTAGAAGATTTTCTGTATGAATATATATTACTTACTTAAAACAATCACATTTTAAAAACATATTCCAAATTAAATACATATTCCAATCTATTTGCAGAAATCGCCCAAGCTCGTGCTGGGAAATAAAATTTAGAAATGCTTCGCAGTTGTTTCAGTCCGACATAGATTTGCCAACCTTTTTTAAAAGCTTTCCTTTCTGCATTATCTTTCAACTGTATTGTATTGAATATATCCGTATGAACTCGCTAATAAGACGAGTCCAATTGCAAAATGCACAGGCTAATAATGCTCCGGCAAATCCGGGTCTGTGCAGTTTGTTAGGATTAATCAGTAGAACAAACAACATAGGTCCTGATATGCATGAGTGTTATACTGTAACGTGTCAAGGGTCAAGGTCAAATAAAATGGAATAGATGGACAGCCTTTCTCAGTTACTAGATCTCTCCACTGTATTGTAGTATCAAGAAATGGTGTGTTCACCACAAAAGTTCTTATTTAGATCATAAAAGCACAAAACAAAACAAATATAAATAGTCAACGCAGTTTATTATATGACTTCCACGCTTGTAAGTGTTTTCTCACAAAATTTAGTGCTCAAAATGGTGAAATATAATATTTGCAAATATGCAGAACAGATGTTTGATAAAGCATGTTGAAATAACAGCAATAGTTGCAGTAGTAAACTGCATGTGAAAGTCAGCATAAATGTTGAATTTGTCCTAAGTCACATAATCTCTAACTCAGATAATCCCAATTCCCAAACTAATCTTACGCAGAAAAAATAAGTTAATAGTTCTCAAAATTTGTTCATATGTCGTTTTGAGCAACACAGGGAATCAGGTCACTATTAGTACTTCCAGTTCAGTACCCACGAATGTAGTTTTAGTCTATTTTTAGAACATTTTTCCTCTCATTTTGGTGGTGATAGAAGAGTTATATTTATGCATTTTTGGTAGGGATTTAAAGGTAATTGTTTATTCTTGAAAATATGATCTCAGGGTGTGGTGTTCCGTGTGTATTTCGGCGACAGTGTTCAGTGAGTAATAAGGCTTTGGTGATGATCCGGAAGTGAAATCTGTGTTCTGTTTATATGCTGCTCTGTTGACAGTCCAGCCTCTCAAAAAAATGCAGGTCAACCTTTCACAAGAACTTCACCGTGAAGTCATCTTTGAAGGTATTTTAGATTAACATATGATTTATATTGATTGTCACACAGTGGAAAGGTCGGTATTGAGAAACAAATGTAGATAACATATAGTAAAATTAACTGTGTTCATTGTCCACAGTCTGGAACCGGATGTCAATAGTGTGTCGCTTGAATTGAATGCGACACTCTGTCGCTTTGTAACAAAAAAGTGTGTCGTTGTCTCGGGCATATTATTTCGACATCTAAATGACACAACCACTACAAAATGGATGGAAATTTGTGATTTCAAAATGATACATAAAAACGGCGCCCGATTTCAAACGACAAAAATAGGAATTATTTCACAATAAATTGTACAAAGATTCAACATTGATGATGAACAGTTTCGTCACACTGGTGACGAAATATTATGAACGTACATGAGTATTACCTTAATCCTGGAGAAGAATATGGATAAAAATTGCCTATTTGTCTCTCGAAATAGAAGGTAAGTGATAACAGTTTACAATCCTATCATGTACACACTGGGCTCCAAAAATTCTTTACCCAGATGATAAATATTTAAACAAATCATTTTTATATGATTTACATATTGTATCAAATTCATTTTCTTTTGTGCAAGGGTCATATATCAAAAACTGTTACTACATTTACTATTATTTGCATTGGTAATAGAGGTACAACTTTCCAACAGGAAGGGAATATTAACAATAAAAGGAGATCATGCATTATCTCAAACATTAATATTATGTGCAAATACACTTTATAAGAATATAAGTTGTCAGGTAGTCAGGATTGTTTCAATACTTCCGCATTTGTTCTTTGCAGTTTGACTCGTCTTATAAGAGAGTCAGAGGGTACTGTAAGTTAGTGTTATCCTTTTTCATTTGCTTCTTTGTTTGGTACTTCTACTGTTGATATGAGCAGTGAGTTTAGTTGATGGTATTTTTTTAATTATGTGCATTGTCATGAAGGATAGGATTGATTAATCAGATAATATACCAAATAAATCACAATGTTATATTAACTCGATTTGTCCACACAATCCGCTTATCAAAAATGGACAATTACTGTTTTCTGATTCGACATGCAAGGTTTGTATTTAAGCACTTGTTTTCTTGTTTGTGTGTTATTTCTTTTTGTTTTGGGCGGTTGTATTGGTGGTGGTGGATTTTGTCGTTGTTGTTGTTTGTTTTTTTCTCCATACACTTAGCTATCTTTTCATTTTGTTCTTCACTTTCTTTCTTACATGAATTCCAGGGAAGAAATGTTTCAGTTTATAAATGAAACAAAGTTTACAAAAAATAAAAAAATAATCAAAATATCTTCCCATAATCAAACAGTCTAAATAAAACGTGTAGGTTAAAAGTTTCGTCTATAAATACCTCATGATTCAGCAAAGTTAATACCATAAATTAGATTTCCTGTCATTTATTTATCTACTTTTGATCAGCGTTTTCAATACTATTTCCCTGTCACATGGCTTTAGATATGGTTGTCTCGGTAAAATTATTACACTGTCGTGGCTTAAAGGATCAATTTAAAATTACTTAATTGTATGAATTTTCTTAAGGCAAAACATATTCAACTTAAAATGAAGAAAATAATGGTAATTTAGCTACATAACCAGCACTTGGAGAGTTGCAGTTTTATTGAACGATAATTCTGACTATAAAGGAAACAATTTGAAGACGAGAAAAGAAACAAATGGAAATGCATTAACTTTAGATGTAATAAAGGAAGGAAACGGTTTGTATTGTTTAATATGTATTGTCCTAACATTAATTGACTGGAATTTTATTAATTAATAAAAAATTAAATACGTACAGTTTAAAACTTTAATAAAGATTCGTAAGTAAATTTGGAAGGTTAAATTTATCCCCGTTTTGAACCCTAATGAGCAATAAAGAAAATAATGTACGTTTAAGTAATCTTTAACGAAAGAGTTGTATCGATAGGTATAACAGATGAACTAACTTGATCAATACTTGGAGAGTATTAAATATGGATAAGAAAAGATTTAAATGGTTGGGCAAAGACTTAAGCAGATATGATTGTATTTATTCATGATTGTATTTATGCTTGATTGTATTTATTCTTGATTTCAGACATCTGGCAGGTAGCTAGTATTGGAGCGGGATACATATCTCATCACATTTTATTCACTGCGACATCCCTAGATTAAGTATGGAGTTTGACATCCATGATCAACTCTTCTGAAGCGCTTATTCATGGAAATTAGAGAAAGTACAATTTCTTATGCATCTCCAAGAAAGAAACAAATTGGTATAAGTGAAAAGTATTTAACTTATGGAAAAATAAGTTCGAGAAGGAGTAGAGAAATTCTGCAGATAAATTAGACACAAATATGAACAAGGGGGAAATAGAAATAAAAAAAAATATTAAAATGGATTACATTTCGTTCTAAAGTAATTTGGATAGAGGAGGGAGAAAAGTGATACAGCTCTTAAGTTATTTGGAAATTTAAATTAAGTTTTAAAACGCATGCCTCAGCTGATTACAAAAGATGGTTCGCTAAGAACTGCATAATATGAGATATTAAATGTGAAACTTTATAAATCTAGAGAAGCATGCAAATGAAATTTAAATAATTCTTTTAGCCCGCAGTTTGAAACACAAAAGCTGTGAAATAAACAAACTTCAAACGAAGGGATGATTACACGTAATGAGTTGCTATCAAGTCTTAAAAAAATACACAATTATTAAAGTCCAGGTTTGCATGGGTTTACCGCAATTTATTTTTACAAATATTGGGAACGATATGAGTTTAGTTCGTCTTGGATATATAAATTCTTGTTTTCATAAAAGTGAATTATCAAGTCATCAAAAAGAATGGATAGCACTTGCAGTGATAACACTTGTTTTCCAAAAGGCAATAAACATAAAACTCTACTAAAATAATTTGGAGACATATAAGTTTGTTAACTGCTATTTATAAACTAGGATAAGCAACAGTAGTGATGGTGGGAGACATAGCGTCAATGGAAATCAAGTCAAAAAGGTGTCCGGCACTAAAGCGTCAAAATTGATCTTGGACCACTATAGTGTCAAGGGAAAGATGAAGATAGGTTGAGTCTTGCATAGGGAGAATAGGAGTAGAACAGGTAGGGGGTGATGTCACGGTACTGGACATTGGCAAGAGTCTGACCTGAATACGCGCCACTCGCGGTAGAAACAAATACAGTTTATATATATATATATATATATATATATATATATATATATATATATATATATATATATATATATATATATATATATATATATATATATTTAGACATAGATTGATGAACATCAATCAGACCTAAAGTATAAAATCGACTTTAAAAATTTTTTGGCACGAGATTAAATGTTTTCGAGGCAAACATACAATATCAAATCGACTAAAAAAATTTTTTAGGCCATATAGCAAATCTTATCGAGACATATGAGTGGCCATGAAAAGGGCCTTTGGTTTTTTTTGTTAACATCATTCCGTTAACATAGAAGGCATCGCATAGGTCTTCTTCTCTTCCTCAAACTTCTTTTGACTTCTGGACCGTAGATGAGGACTCTCTTCCAACAGCATTGCCTATCCACACAGATTCTTCTTTTCCAAACGCTCGTATCAGTGATCTTGATGATTGTCCATGATGATTTGACATACATGGGTACGTCCGTGCGGAAAATCATCGACAATACGAGGGAAGACGATTCAACGTTAGTCCACATCTTGTGACGAGAACAGGTGAAGGGAATGAAGTGAACCGCGGTCATTTATAGTGGAAGAACGGATCGAAACGGATTGAATTTTTTCACTAATCCTAACACTCGTTACAAAATTCACTCACACTGTGGAGTCTGTCTTCCAATCCGAAGAGATATGCCTGTGAAGTCACACTCCCTATATAGATGCCCTAGCGTCTGTGCGCAGTGAATCAATTCGACAGAGCTTTCAAACATGACGAAAACTAAGAAGACGATGAGTTGGGGTGCATCGGCCGTTGAGACCAGAAGCGATGGCTTAACAGCGGCTACTAAAGTCAACACGGTCTTACTTCCAGAAGAGACTGATTTTCATTGGTATTTAGTGGATTTGCTCTTTTCTTCGCAAGAATTTGTTTCGGTACCAGCACCTTCGCCACCTTCTCCTTCCTTACCACACGTCGAGGATTTTAAACAGAGACAGAAAGAAGAATTGGATAATTTTTTTACAGCAGCAGAAAAAAGCATAACAGTCTTTTCTCCTTTAACAACAACAGCAAGAAGAAGAGGAAAGAAGAAGGAAACTACAGGAAGAAGAAGCAGCAGAGAAGAAACAATGTCTAGGAGAAAAGGAGGACAGTGAAAGTCAAGCAATGATTGTACTGTTATGCATTTAGGAATAGTTAAGGAGTCTAAAACAAATTTATCAGACTTCTTAATTACGACCCAGGAGAAAAAGACCTTTCCGAGCCAAACAGCCCAACCCTTTTGCTATGCCTGATATACCAGCTCAGTGATTTCTACCAAAGCATCGACATGAGCAAGTCCAGAAGTAGGCATTGACCCTGGCAACGGCTCAATGCAGTTAAATCTGATTGCTTCCCGTTCCTGAACCTTTTAATTAAAAAAACAACCACTCAACGGTCCTTTTCAGGGCAACCCACTTCTCTCGAAAACAGATAGTATTCATTTTGCCAAAATCAATTAAAAGTCAAAATCTTTTTCTTTTGCCCCTTTGATGAACGTGTGTGAGTACGTGAGTGTAGGTCTTTATACTAAAAAAATAAAAACCAAGAGTTACTTACATTTTTTCTGGCCTATTCTGGTACAAATTTTACAATTCAATTCACAACACAACACTTTAAAACGTCTATTGATTTATGTGTCTTTGTTAACTCTCTGTTTTTGAATTTCTTCACTTTCACAGGATTTTCCTCTGCTTCCTCACTTTCTCCTCGTTTTCTTTTCTTCTCTTCTTTCTCTTTCTGGACGTGTGCGGATTGTTCCTTTTGAGAGAGTACCTCTTCTTCTTCCTGTTCGGAATCCCTGTATACATTTTGTTCCTGTTGTTTCTTAGCACATTCTCAAGACCAATGTCCTGTCTCATTACAATGATAACAGGTATCTTGACTTTTGTCTCTTCTAAAACCTGTCTTGCTTTTTTGACGTTCTGGTCATTCTGTAGCCTAATGCCCTTTCTTCTGACACATATTACAAGTATCGTGACCTTTATCTCGAAAAGAGGGAGAGTAGTTGGTAGGCTTCTCTGAAGAAAACTTTCGTATGACACCTCGCAAAACTCTGATCAAAAGTTCGATCTGTGTTGGCTCTTCCATTGTTCTGGTAGGTTTGAGAGTGAAATGAACACTGGAAGGAAAGACAATGACCCTTTATATAAGGAAGACACTGGTCTGATATTGATATAGGGACCCATAGGGTTTAAAATGTAATGATTTGACTTGTTGCAGTTAAGATGAAACGAGTGCATCATTTCTTGGAGAAAGGAGAAGGTAAGAGGCAGAAATGTGACCTATCGCCTGACACAGTAGACGAAGTATTAGCTCAAATTCATGAAAGTGATTTCGAAGATGACATGAGTGAGCCGGAATGTAGACCCGAAGAGTCTACACCAATCCAAAGTTCGCCACCACCACTACTTAACCCTGAAAATTACTACCACATTCGACAGACGGAAAAGCGCTCTTATAGAAAATTTAGAATCACAGATTACACGTACACGGTGAAGTTTAAAGATTTTACGTCCAACCTACCGTTGGAGAAAGCAGAGGGGTTCATCACCGATATGTGGAATTCGTTGTTAACAACACGGAAACGACAATGTCAAGCCAACGAAGACGATCGCTAGAGACTTTCCATTCATCACGACAGTTTGAAGTCACCCGTTTGGATTGAGTTTAGCATTCTGGTAGAATTAACACCTTCCAAAGTCATCGACAAGATTCAACACGTGCAACAATCCAAAGAAAAGTTTCTCATCTTATCTTTAGTCATTGTCCTCACTGTAGTAAGATTCCTGGAGGACGTGAAAAAATATTTCGGGGACCTAACACGTTGATCGATTTTGCCCAATGAATCTTAGACCCCATCGATGAGACGTGGTGCCAAGAGGACATCGAACGTTACGGAAATTGTCATCGCAATGCCACGGTGATTGCTCACAATTTCTCGGGATACAGTGGACAGTTTCTTCTCATATACTAAACGGATCAAAGTACTGAACGTCAGAAAGTGACTTTGAACGGAGCCAAAATCAGTTCCATGCAAGTGGGGAAAGTGCAGGTTAAAGATTCGATGAGTTACTTGGCCATGCCTTTGAGCCGATTGACTAAAACTTTTGGAATGACAGAAATGGTCAAAGGCTATTTTACATACTTTTTTCAATACAGATTCCAATCAACATGCCGTTCTACCCCATTTGCCTGAGGATCACTACTACGACCCCGACAACATGCGTACCGAACAACGAGAAGCTTTCTACGCTTGGTATCACTCTCACGCCTAGGACACCTTCGACGTTCACGAAGAAATGTTAAAGTATTGTCGTTCCGACGTGGACATTTTACGGCGTTGCTGTGGAAAATTTTGAGAGCACGGAGGGATTGATCCTTTGAAAAAAAAAACAATGGCTGACAAAAGCCCTCAAACGTTGAACTTTGTCAAACGTCAATATTCGGTCAAAGCCCTATGCTGGCTACATTACTTGTGCGACAAGGAAGAAAATGGATCCAACATGCCCGAAATGGAGGAGGCGAAAAGACCATCGGAACACATTAAGTGGATGGTTGGGACTTAGAAAACTTCAGGATCGTGTACGAGTTTAATGGTTGCTTATTTCACGTATGTCCCCTCTGCTACGCTCAACGTGACACTAAAAATCAGTTTTTACAACGTACCATGGAAGACTTGTACCAGGTCACTCATCAGCGGCGCTTGAAGTTAGAACAGCAAGGATACAAAGTGGTGGAAATGTGAGAACACGAGTACGATCACCGTTTGAAATTCGATCCCAAGTGGAAATTTACAAGTTGGTGGACACACTGAATCCACGGAACAGTTTGTGCGGAGGACGAACGAATGCCACCTATTATCTCTACCATGCCGACGAGGAGAAAGGAGAAAAAATAAAATACTTGGATGTGTGTTTGCTGTATCCTTAAGTGTGTAAATTATGTTACTTTCCAGCAAGGCACCCACAATTGATGACTGAAAACATCGACCTGGGAAACATTCGATAATGTGAAGGCTTGATTAAATATAAAGTCTTGCCTCCGACGGACTTTTACCATCCCGTCTTACCTCGCCATTGCCAAGGAAAACTATTGTTTCTCTTGTGCCGTACTTGTGCCGAAACGTGCAACCAAGACCGACCTTGTCAGTACACCCAGGAAGAACGCGCTTTGACAGGAACGTTGGTCAGCGTAGAATTGTTTAAAGCCCTGGATCTGGGATACCAACTGTTAGAAGTGTACAAAATTCACCACTTTCCCAAGATAGAAAAATACCACAAGGGTGAAAAAAACTCAGAAAGGCATTTTCGCAGTGTGGATGCTCTTTCGAAACAGAAACAAGAAGCCTATGGCAATCCTTCCTGGTTATACAACCACGAAGACCAAGATAAATTCAAAGAGAAATAATGGGAGCAGGAAGGCATCATTTTAGACCACATCGAGAAAAACGAAGGAAGGCGATCGTTTGCTAAAGCGGTGTTGAATTGCTTCTCCGGGAAAATGGCACAAAGTCATATTTTCTGAAGACAGAGTATTTGTCCGATCCTTTCCGCTACTTCCAGATGATTCACGACAAAAACAAATGCACAAAACACGTGGACGTCCTTCGTGAGGGCTTGATTCTAGTCAATTAGGAAGAAGAAATGGACTTTGTAGAAGCTGATGAATTTGGAAATGTCATCATTGCGGCTTACGTGACAGCCCATGCTCGCTTTAATTTGTTCGAAGCGTTACACCAACCAGGAGAATGTGTGCTGTATTTCTACACGGACAGTTGCATCTACATCGATCGCCAGGGTCACCGTCACCCTGTCATCGAGTCTACGTTTTGCTAGTGGCGGTCCTAAAAAGTATGGCTACAAATACCAAATTCCCAAGGAAAAGTGCACATCAAGTCAATGGATTGACTCTCAATTATCGCACCAGTCAAGTAGTGAACATTGGCGTGCTGAAAGAAGATTTGCAGTCTGGAGAGGATCGTAGTTTTAGATTAACCACCTACGAACCGCACAAGATGCACCTTTACCCAGACACATATTCGTCAGTCGATCTTTGGAAAAAGTGTATCAAATCGTGTACCAGAAGCGAGCGTGGCTTCAATCACTTCATTTTACCGTACGGACATGCTGATATTGGTCAGCATATATAAAAGGACAACGTCCAAGACCGTTAGTTCATTGTAATTACCAACACCAAGAGAGAAAGATGAATACTTTCAAACAGACAACACCATTCAAGTTTGGGGATTCTCAAGTGGAGTGCGATGCTGTACCTTGCGATTGCATGGAAGCCGTACGCTGTGACCACATCGATTCAGTACCACATCATGGAAACGTTCAGATGACTACTACTAAAATTACACCTACCATGGAAAGTGATGCTGTGCCTGTCAAACCTGACGGATGCGAAAGCGATGCCACTCGTTATCCTGGACTCTTTACTGGTTTACTTGGTCAATGTCAACCCCCACGTGAAACCATGAGTCTACCACCTTACGGATGTAATTCAACTCTAAGTAAACTCCTGCGGATTTCACCGTACCCTCATCGAAATGAGCCTGTGAAAGACGAATATTAGTTCCCTGTGCGCTTGCTTGAATACTGTGACTTTGGCAGTCGATGCCAAACGTTCCAAGGAATGCGACCTAAATATATGGGAGGACCAACCCCCAACCAATTAGCCAGAGCAGGATTTATCAATTTTGGGCAAAGGAAATAAAGTCAAGTGTTTCAGTTGCGGTGTGTCACTTCAAGAGTGGAAACAGAAAGATTCGGCTTACCTGGAACATGATCGATTGTCTCCGGATTGTCACTACCTACCTTTAGTGGGACCTTAGTAATCTCTGGATGGATAGTTTACAAGAGAACAATCGTGGTTTGCCCTTGGAGTTGACGGATTGTATTTACAGAGAGTTTGGACACAAATGAAGTCCAACGCAAAGAACAATTTGCATTCGTTAAGTCACCATGTTGGAACCACCGGTACCTGAATGGTACAAGAGGACTTTGAAAAAATTATATTGGTCAGACATTGTTGAACTGGACGAGAACCAGAAGACTTTGGTGGCTAGTCATTCTACTACTTACAGGGTGGCCATACTACATCGAATTCCAATGGAAGAGTTAAAGCATAACCAACATCTTTTACGCTATCAAATTTTGTCTGTAGAGGAAAATTCTGTGCGACGACGGAATAGTTTTGTGCATAAAGTACACTTATTACTTCAAACAAAAAAGGGTATAAAAACGGACTACCTTGCCGCGACCTTTTTCATTCGTGATACAGCGTTTGCCTTGGAAGGAAATCAATGGCAGCATTTATTCAGTGTGGATTATCATATCTTTTTACGAGCACTGTATTCCATGAATTTGGATCGTCGTGTAGTGTGTGTCTTAGTAACGTACTTTCTGGGATTTCGTTTACCAACTGATTACTTGCGGGCTCAGTACGATCTGTACAGTGCGGTACCGCAAAAAAAATACCTTTAAATGTACACGAGATACTCATTCTGTCAAAAGCATTGCGCTTTCATCTTGATACTTCTATATCTCTCAATGAAAAAAGAAAGATTTCTCAAATTTTAACCACTTAGGATGTTTACGAAGATGTGTGTGTAGCTTTTGACTAATACCCTCAATGGACAGATATACGTGTTTGGAAAAGTTGAGGTTTCTAGGTTTGGACAAAACAAGTGGAAAATTCTACCCAAGAGTTGTGATCCTAAATTCAAACATCCAGTGAAAAAAGTAGCTTTTGAACTTGTGTTAGTGACATTGTCAGAAGAATAACTCGTCACCAAGAAAAACCAACCCCTTCAGGACAGGACTGTCATCGACATGGACGTTTGTCAGAAGAATAACTCGTCACCAAGAAAAACCAACCCCTTCAGGACAGGACTGTCATCAACATGGACGTTCCCGAAAGACAATTCCAGGAAGATACATGTGTGACTGTATCAAATGTAGAGACTCTAAGAATATTGCACACTGTCCCTATGACGCCACACCTTCGTGAAAACAATTGTTGTACAGAGACTTGTTTATATTCCACTTTGATCATTTTAATGTGTATTTAGGATGTACGTAACCATTTGACTTCCATGTATTTTTTTCTTCTTCATGTTGATCCATTTTTAAAACATCAATAAATGTGTCCTGAAAAAGTATAAAACTCTTGTCTTGTCTGTCTTCTTGTCAAAAGTGACATTCTCTGCACTATGGCTAACTCCGCTGTCTATTCCCTCTTCCTCCACTTTCAAATAAATCGACGAACACTTAGATCGTGCCAGTTTAGAGGCCTTTTATATTCGCCATCCCTTTAACATGTTGATTGCTGGACCTAGCGGTTCAGGCAACACCGAATTTGTCAAACTTTTGATCGGAAATAAACATCATTTGATTGATCGTGCACCCCAACGGATCGTGTGGTGTTACAAAGAGTGGAAATTAGCGTACAGTCTCTTGCGAGAAAGACAAGGCGATTCCATTGTGTTTGTAGAAAGCATTCCTTACGAAGACGACGAAATCGTGTCTGACCCCAGTGTAATCTATCTGCTCATCTTCGACGACATGTTAGGGGAAGAAGAAGAAGAAATTAAACTGTGTACTGCGCGCAAAGAGCATCATCGTAATGCCAGTGTCATTTACATCACTCAAAATTTGTTTGAAAAAAATAAAGCCGATCGCACCATCAGTGTCAATGCTCATCATGTGGTCTTGTTTAAAAGCCCTAGAGATAAATCGCAAGTGCAAGCCTTAGCCAGACAGTTAGGAACGTCTTGACTGACTCATGAGTACAACGGTGTCATTCAAACCCTCACACGCCTATTTACTCGTGGATTTAAAACCCACCACCCGCTATCATTTGCGATTTCGTACCCATCTATTTCACCACTGATGCCAAAACGGAGCGCTTGTTGTGTACACATACCCCGTCGTCGACTTAACAACAACAACAACAAACATCAATAAAAAGTTTGGACATTTTGGGTCTCTCTCATACAGCGTCACCATTACGTCCCTTCAGTCTAATTTTTCCGTCATAATTGATTCGTGCCTTGTACTGTATCAGCCGCGAAACAAATCCACAAATACGTGCTCATGTCTTAGAAGCCAGTCTCACAGAAGTCTTACAATAATTTACAGTGACAACATGTCGATTACTGAAAGGCATCATTCACATTCCACATGTTACAGAGTTTACTGGATCTATCCAAGCAAGAACTGTACCGATTTTGTCCGTTCTAAACCCCTACACAATGCGTGATGCTTTTCATAAAGTTGATAAGACCTAAAGACAATCAGTGGCGACGAATTCCACTATAAGAAAGACCTGATGCAAACAATGGGAATCAGTCTTTTTGTGCCTCTGAACGCCCAAATATGCCCCCTCAAGGAAGTGCACACCGTAACCACCATCGTCATTCTTCTGTCCAAAAAATAAAAGAAAGGAAAAGGAAAAGGACAGTCTCGTCATCCAAAAACAAAACGCTTAGCCCAACATCGACGTCACCCCCAGAAAAAAACCAATCGTTCAAAGAAAAGAAGAAGCAAGCAAAGGGGAGGATTACTTTAGCCATAGAGAGCATACGTTCAAACAGGTTGAAAACAAAATGATCCAAAAATTTCACCTACAAAAAATAAGATGAAAGGAAGCATGTCAAGCCATGGATTTAAGTGTGTGTGTGTGTGTGTGTGTGTGTGTGTGTGTGTGTGTGTGTGTGTGTGTGTGCTAGTGAATGCCCAAAGATCTCCCCTCAAAGAAGTGCACACAGTCACCATCGTCATTCTTCTGTCCAAAATGGGAAAAGGACAGTTTCGTCATCCGAAAAAAAAAAACTCTTAGCGAAGCATCGACATCACCCCAAGAAAGGACACAGCCGTCTAAAGAAAAGGAGGAGCAACCAAAGGAGAGGATTCTTTGGCGATTTTGTAAAACAAATTGTCACGTTTTTGACGAAGTGATAGTTCCCCAAAAAGATAAAAGGGCATGTGCCAAGTCATCGACTCAGTGTATTTTTGGTGTGTGCCCCGGAACCATCAAACAAACAAACAATGATGTCACCCCTTCAGAATACATCCTTCTTCACCCCCACCCATGTTGTCCGTCCTGTCCAAAACTCCACCCATGCGAAAAAAAACCTCATTCAAACAGCTTCCAAAGACGTCATCTACACTGTGATCGAATGTTGCCTGTGAGTCTTGAAAGGCACAATACCTTTGTATCCACATAAAAAAATGCTTAGCCAGACATCGACACGTTCATCCACAAATGGTCCAAAAGAAAATCCCCATCTGTCAACAGAAAAAGATGTTGGTCCAACTTTGAACATGTTTATCCCTGTGAGGACATCTTGCCAAAGCAATAGTAAGGCCCACATTTGGACTTCTGGGAGGTATTTTAGAATAAAAGGAGGATTCTGGAGTTAAAAGATCTCAGAGGTGACCACGAAAATACCATTTTGCCCCATCCATAACGGTATCAGCGAAGAGTGGGTGTCATATTAAAAAATGGTGAAGTGTTAGCTAGCATTTACTACGATCCATTCCATGCTGCAGGTTATGGAGGAGTTCAGAAAATGTGTAAAATGAAAAGTGTCTGTTTACCTCAAGTACAACGATGGTTACAAGAACAAGCCACGTACACCTTGCACAAACTCATTCGACAAAAGGTTTCCAGATGTCACACCCGAGTTTAGGGCATCGATCGTCAATGGCAGCCGATTTAGCTGATGTCTCTCATTTGGCCACCTCCAATCGTGGCTACAAATATTTGTTTCGTGTTATCGACGTCTTTTCAAATTTGCATATGTCGTGTCAGTGACTTCCAAAACTGGTGTTGAAACAAAGATGTCGTCACTTTCTTCGATGACAAACTAACAACGGCACCGAACTTCTGCACCAAGCTTTCCAAAAAGAATTAAAGAAACGTGGCATTCATTTTTTCACCACCGAAAATGCCGAAACCAATGTTAGCATCGTGGAACGTTTTCAACGCACCATGAAAGAACACATGTGGAAATATTTTACGCATCAACACACTCTCAAGTATATTGACGTCTTACCGCACCTGGTCCAAGCGTACAACCAATCTTACCTTCGGATAATCGTATGTGCCCACCAAGAAGTGACTCCCGACAACGAAATGACCGTCTTGGACCGTCTGTTTGGTACTTGCCCGACTGCGACTGCGACTGCGACTGTCTCCATGAAAGGTACAGTGCTGGAGACGGAAATTGGGTCCGTGTTGGCAAAATCAAACGCACTCGTGACAAAGGTTACTTGCCCAACTGGACCACCGAATCGTTTAGTGTCACTGGACGAGTGCGTGTCCGTCATCCTGGCGTCTATAAATTGGAATTGTTAAACGAAACGTTTAAGTAGTTCGAGTTAGAACGCGTGACTAAATTAGAAAGCAAAGTACGACACCGAAATCATTCTCGAACGAAGAACCCCAAAAAGTGGGAAAACGCGTCAGAGAAGTTAAAGTACGTTGGAAAGGTTATCCTCCCAGTTTGCATTCTTGACTTTAAAAAGAAGTGACCATCATGCCCTTCAACACAGCCTCATCTGAAACTACAACCGTGACCACTCCTTCACCCATTTTTTCTCTGAAAGATTTAGAAAAGCAACCCTTGTGGATGTGGTGTGGATAGCGTGGAAACTCCTATAAATACCATAGTCGCTACCGAGTCAGGTATTCCTTGCTCCCCTGACGCCACAGCAAGGACAAGGTAGAAGGAGACGGAGAAGACAGCTCTCCAGAGGACTTTATACTCTCAGAGCTAGAAAGACCAAGAACAGAAGAACCGCCCGAGACTCAGACGTCTTTTATTATTAAATCAGAGAGAGACAAATGCTGCACCGAGAGTCTTGTGCATATTCCAAGTCGGAACTGGATCTATTTGACATGCCACCCACCATGATGACGATGCGAAAATCCAAATGGGTAGAATTCCATCCCGTCTCCTCTTCGTTCAGAATAGCAGTTACTTATAGTTGAAAGTCAGTGATCAAACTGGACGATACAGCTCCAGGAACCAATGCCTGTCAAGAATTTCATGCATTCCTTGTTCAGTGAAGTGGATTTGTACTTGAATGACAAACTCGTCAGCAGTAGCATGGATACTTACCCCTAGCGATCGTACCTGGAAAATCTCTTGACGTATGGAAAAGAGACAAAGAACACTCATCTGGATGCTTGCGTGCTGTGGAAACCTGATACAGCATTCTATGACAAGTTTAACGACACAGTCATGACAGAAGCTGACGATCCTCACAAGGTAGGATTTAACGACCGTCGAAAGAGAATCTTGCAAGGGCGAAGTTTAGAACTGATCAATCGTTTGCATTTGGACATGTGGTTGCAAGAAAAGCATTTGCTGAATGGAATGGATATCTACCTGAGACTGAATTCCAACAGTACCGTTTTCTATTTGATGGCTCATGCCAACAAGTACAAAACCATTACCCAAGAAGCCAGACTTTACGTGCATCGTGTGGAAGTGTTACCTAAAGCGGGAAACGACATCAGTCACACTTTGAGCAGAACGACTGCTAAGTATCCTATGCGACGCGTGGAAGTGAAAACTTTCACCATAGCCTCTGGACTCGATCCATGATCGAATATCAGCTGTTCCAAGGACAGTAACTCAAACGTTTAATTGTTGGCATCGTTAGCAATGCAGCCATCATCGGAGCCCACGGTCAAAATCCTTTCTAGTTTAAGCACTACAGAGTATCCAAAATCAAAGTCATTCGTAATGGCAAGACCTTGTGTACCAGACCTTTCGAACCTAACTTTGCCCAGAAGAATTACTGGAGGTCGTACTTGTTCCTGTACGAAGCCACGGGACAGTTAGGGACCAACACCAGTCACGGCATTTCGTACAAAGATTATGATGGAGGTTAGGCTTTGTGGGCCTTTGATTTCACTCCATATCAAGGTAGCGACGAGGGACATTTCCACCTTATAAAATCTGGTCAACTGCGTTTGGAACTTCATTTTGCAGAATCTCTACCCAGACGGCGAATGTCATCTTGTATGCTGAATTCAACAATGCAATAGAAATCAACAGTTTGAGAGAAGTAATTCTAGATTATTAGAAGCTGTGAGAGACTATTATCCTTCTTTAAATGGTGAAGAATCTATGGAACTGGAATGGGAAGGTAACGTGGAAGCAGAACCCCAAGACAAAGACGATGAGGACGTGGTGGTCATGTCCAGATGGGCAGAACAAGAACAACATTTAGTCTAATGTTTTGCCAAACACATGGCAGATAAAGTTACGGATTTGATCAAGAAAGATTGTTATGGATGTTAAAACGATTATCCCAGTCAAATGCAACACGATAAATGTCTGATGATCAGTCAAGAAGAAAAATTGGACTAGTATCTGGACCACATTTGGGGTCTCATCTCGGAAGAAGCAGTGAAGCATCAGTGGTGTTAAGACTTGCATCATCATTCCTCTCCATTGATTGCAATAAAGATCCATCACATTGAAGCTCTCTTGGCTCAGACTGCGCAGCCAAAGCGAAGAAAGGGTTACTTGTCAGAGATGTTCAAGTTAAACGTCAGGACTGAATTGATGACTTATAATTACCTGTGGAAGAAACAACAAAAAACAACAAAAAATGGATATCTGGGAATTTTGTTAGCTTTTGAACCACAGTTCTCATACCTCTTGGAATCTCGTCGTGTGTGCTAAAGATGAACTGCCACATCGCAAACCTCAAGGCCATCAAGCTTATGTCATCAACACGAACGACAGTTATCTCAGAGGAACCCACTGTCTAGCCATCTACTTCCCTAAAGAGGGTTGCGTAGAGTATTTTGATTCGTATGGATTACCGCCTTTGGAAGACGACATCATCGACTTCATGAGTTTATTTATGCAAAATAAAAACGTGTTTTCAAAAAATGTGTGAATCGTTTGTTTTCTAAAAAGTTGTGACTATACATGCCCTTTCCCTCACCATAAAGATTAGCTACCACAGTATTCTGACCCGACAAAAATCGTAGGGATGTTTTTTCATCGCGTCCGCGGTTGAGCCATATAAAGCGAGGCAGTCTCCTGTCTGACCATCCATTGTTGGTTCGTCAACCTATGAAGATGCATTCAAGATTAGCCAAGCTCAACAATGCCTACGAGAATTTACATCGTATCAGGCAAAGCCTGATACTGAAGCCTGATGTGATAGAGAAGTCAGGATGTTAAAAGTGACCGAAGACCTGATAGATGAGGTCTTCAGAGATGAAATCAAGAAAGAACAAGAAGAGTGGACGAAGAAGTATTGACTTCAGAAGCAGCAAAAAGAACATCAGCAGCAACAACAGCATGAATCAGACAGAGGATTTGTTGACTGCCGTGCAGGAACGAAATATTTTCCTTTCTCTTTCCGAAGAAGCAGATCATATCCTGTGAGAAAGCATGCCACCAGGCGCAATCTTGTATCATAAAAGATTGCCATAACTCCCCCGTCAACACAATGTCCCTTGCATGGCTACCCAAACCTCTAAAACAGGCATACTAGTCAAATTGCGAACATTTCTATTTGTAGTTTTGAAAAAGAAGTGTGTCTAAAAACACTTCGTTTCTTTGTTTTATGTAACAAAAAATGAAGCGTGCCTATCAACATTTCGTTTTTCTGTCTTGTCAGATGTATGTGTTTTTTTAGGTCCGCGCGTTCCATGTTGTTTTTAGTGATGATATGGGTATTGTAAGTTTTGGTGTAAAGAGGATGCTTTCCTTCATATCCGCGCTTCAGACATATAAAACAGAGCTTTCGTAAGTCTGGCTACCCATCGTCAACCTGTCAACTGCGAAGAAATGAGCAACAGAATTGCCAAATTGTTGGAACTCCAAATGCACCTGGAGTATGTCAGGCGCCTACTTGACGAACTGGCCACGTAGGCGATACAGGAGGAAGCCAGGAGTAGAAGAAGAAACTAAAGAAAAAGAAGGAAAAAAGAATTCTGTCTCACCTTATGCTGAGGCCTCTGTGTGAGGTCAAGCCTAAGGTGAGGACATCTCCCCGGCCAATTCCAGTACCACAACCAGTAACAGCACCACAGCCACTACCAGTACCGCAGCCTCTACCAGCACCTCAGCCTGTGCCAGTACAGTTTCGTGCGCAGGAGATAAGGATGCCACAGCATCCACGAGTGTGGAATAGAAGAAGATAGAGGGCATTTTCACTATCCCTTAAAGTGAAGACTAAGAGAGTGAAGCCAGTCACCCCACCCACCCACCCGCGCTACCATCCACAACTATATATTTGTAGCAGGACTGGAAACGGCGATGTGTCTGTGGTGCCATGCCTGGTAGATGTCACAATTGGCCAGGTGTATTTGGAGTTAGAAAAAAAACAGCCCTTATCTGGGCTTACCAGATCTCTAGGAAAGAGACTATTCAAGTTGCCTATTTGTGTGAATGTGGAATAGTGTGACTATAAACACTGACTTCTGTACCGATGTGTATGTGTTTGTATGCGTTCTTGTACGTTTGTGTGTTGATAGTAGATAATGGTTTTTTTCTTCCCTTCTGTGTGGATAGTAGATATTGGTGTGAAAAGTATATAATTGTTTTTTTTTCCTTCCCTTCTGTGTAGATAGTATATATTTATGTGAATAGTATATAATGTTTTTTTTTCCCCTTCTGTGTGGATAGTATATATTGGAGTTAGTGGATAGTAGATTATATGTAAAGTTATTGTAAGAGATGTTTTCCATCACGTCCGCGTTTAAAAAATCTAAAGCCAAGCGTTCGTCATTCGCGCCATTCAACATTGAATAGTCAGCCATGGCGACAAAAATATTGACAAGACGAAGAAGTTGCAAGAATTTCTTGACAACTTAAACATGATAAAACAGATGCTGGTAAAACAGGATGATTATTATTGCAGTCCCCATCGAGTGAAAATGGAGATAAAAACTTGAGAATGTTAAAAGAAATGTTGAGGGCGATGATAAATGAAGAAAAGGAAGATTAAGAGGATAGAATAAGAATGAGGGAATGGAACGAAAAGATAGAAAAGGAAGAAGAAAATGAAAAGAGGAAGAAAGAGGAGAAGGAGGAAAAAGAGAAACAGGAGAAGAAAAATACTGAAAAGAAGACAAAAAGTGTAGGACAGAAAATAAGAAGCTGGTGGAGGAAAAGAAGGAATTACAAGACAAAGAAAAAGAAGAAAACCAAAGGTCCTTTTCAGGGCCACTCATATGCCTCGAAAAGATTTGGCCTCTTGCCATTACAGTTTTAGCTGATTTTATATTTTAAGTGTGATAGATTGATGTACCGTGACGTCACCCCTACCTGTTCTATTCCTATGCTCCCTATACAAAACTCAACCTATCTTCAACTTTCCCTTGACACTATAGTGGCCCAAGGTTAATTTTTATGTTATAGTGCCGGGACACGTTTTTGACTGGATTTCCATTGACGCAATAAATTTTGATGCTATAGCGCCGGGACACCTTTTTGACTGGATTTCCCATTGACGCTGCGTCGCCCCCTATCACTACTTGCAATAAGGTCGAATAGACTATAAAAATAATATAAAAAAAATTAACTAATACAGCTATATCAATGTTGTTGCTGTTGTTGTGATTTGGGTTTTTAACGTAGCTTTAACAATTTTTCAGTCATATCGTTACGATGTCTGCAATGTGGCAGTTTATAGTGATGTCCAGCACTGGGGCATCATGCCGCAGACATGTAGCGTGATGTCCCACCCAGTCACATTATCCTGACACCAGGCCGACCAGTCCTAACACTAACCTCTTAATGCTGAGCGCCAAGCGAGGCAGCTCTTAGTACCATTTTTGTAAGTCTTTGGTATGACTCGGCTGGGGATCGAACCCACGACCTCCCGCATCCGAGGCGGACGCTCTAACCACTAGGCCACCGGAGCGGTCAGCTACACCAAAGTGCAAAATGTAATAATTAATTATGAACAAAGTTTCCATTATCGAATTTGGAAAACTTGACTCAGTCTCTGTTCTTATTTTTAAACATCTCACCATTAGAAAATCGGACGGAAACATTATTTGATCCTAGCTACACCTTGGCGGATCAATCAGATGTTTCGATGCTTTGTCCTAACGACATCTATTGGATTTCATGAATTGTCTCCCTTAGTATGTCGTGCCAACTAACCAGTAGTGCCTAACAGAGGTGCTTTGTACATCGACCGAAAATGGAGGATAGTTTGTAAGTTTAACATCGAATGTGTGACTACCTACCAGAGAGAAGTCGTTACAGGTGCATTTGAGTGAAAGGTCATCTTTGTACCAACACGGACCGGCAGTGGAGAATCGCTTATTTATGACTCAGTTCCATTTGTGTGCTCCTCCTGTCTCGATCATGTATGAACAGTGTTCAGATTTGAACAACTTGATTTTTTATAGGATGTGGAGGATTTCCGCCACATCAAAATGGGATTCACTGGCCCGAAGCACAGAAGTATCCGATCGATCCGTCAAGGTCTAGATAGGGTTAACAGAGCTGAACCTTGGCTAACGAAGATGATCATACCTGTGTTATTTGTATGCTACTAAAATGATTTTAAGAGTTACCATAGATAGGCGTAAACTATATGCAACGATCACCGATATAGGCGCGATGTAAGGAAGTGTGCAGCTGCAGATATTTTGATTAGTCGTGAAGTGACATGCCACTAATGAATCAATCAATGAGCCGTGAAGTGATATGCCACTAATGAATCAATCAATGAGCCGTGAAGTGATATGCCACTAATGAATCAATCAATGAGCCGTGAAGTGATATGCCACTAATGAATCAATCAATGAGCCGTGAAGTGATATGCCACTAGTCAATCAATGAGCAGTGATGAGATATGCCAATAATCAATCAATCAATCAATCAATGAACCGTGAAGTAATATGATCCTAATCAATCGATCAACGAACTGCGAAGTGATATGCTGCTAACTAATCAATGAGCCATGAAGTGATATGCCACTAATCAATCAATCAATGAGCTGTAGATGATGCCACTTTTAATGATAACTTTTTGGAACCCGTACTGAATAAAGGAGTCAATACATTGCGTGTCCTTGTATGTAACCCGTCTTATAGTTCTGTGCATTTATATTATTTTCTGCAATACTAAATTACAATATAAATCAATTAGGAAAAATAGTCAGCATTCACTGCTATATATTTTTCGTGGGATCGTATTTAAATAATAATATTTTAAATACGTGCAAGAAAAGAATATCAGCTCTTTTATATAAAAAATTGGGTATATTTAGATCAGATCAAATCAAACAATACACTCTAGCGACTGCTCACTTTATCCCTCTCTCCTCTCCCTCTCGCCACATCAATAAATATGTGTGTACGTGTCTTCAGAACAAAGTAAAATGTCGGTTAATTTATATAAGATTAGATATGATTAATCCTATGACGTATATGCGTGGAAATTTCCCGCGGCTTTTGTACTCGTTGACGTATACATTGTCAATTTACCATGGAGATGACCTACATTGGTAGACAGTGTAGTCTGTTCGTATGAGTGATACAGTAAAGGTGAAAGGTTATGCATGAAATCATCCATGATTGAAAAGACGCTTGAAGGGTAACATAAAATGCAATTTGAGACCTTGCATTGGTATTACCTTAAGTATCATGATGAAGTTATTAAGGCGTGGACGCCAGTACAAAATTAATGTGTTCATATCATACGGGTTGAAATTCATGTGATATATATTGCATTAAAGTGAAGCTTATCACTGAACGGCCAAGTTATCAGAAATAATGGCGACGCGACCAGAGTAGGTGAGATTACGCTAGGCGAAGGGAACGCCGTCGTGAGAATTTTTTCTTCCTGTTTTTTTTTATTTATTTTTTTCGCTGACATTTTTATAGTATTTCACATTCACTAACGGAGTAATTCTTCACAAAACTTTTATGGAGGTTGGGTGGCAATTTTTTTAAAATTGTTCTATAGGAAAATTGGGGCGGCACTAAAAAAAAAAACATGGTATTGGACACCACTGAAGAACCACATATTAGAAAACAGTGACAATAATATCTGGATAAATTTGCAAAGGATCCAGTGTTCACTGTCAGTAAGGCTACGCTCCATGCTAGTTGTTATACCGGACACAAACATATCGTATTTTTTTCTACGCAAACCGGGTGGCTACGCGAGGGGTGTGGGTTTAGGGATTCCAACTGGGTGGTGGCAATAAACCCCAGATGAAAAGCGAAGAGGGGGAGGGGGCACTTTTTGGCATCTGAAATTTTCATAGTATTTTACCTTCACTTTGGTCTAATGGAAGCAATTGTCTACAAAATTATATTGGGAGGAGGGAAGTTGGCAACTGACAGAAAGACTCTTTAGCAAAGAAGATATAAATATTGCCTCCAGCCGACATGAACCCTAGGGCCGCCATTGTCCCCCACCCCCACGTTCTTGACAAGACAACAGTATTCGGTGCAAACTTCTTTGTACTGAGTAAAGTATATGGTATCCATGTGCCATATGTTACACGGTGCAAACTCTTTATTGTGAGTAAAGTATACAGTTCCCATGTACCAGTGGTTATTCGGCGCAAACTTCTCCATGCTGAGAAAGTATACAGTACCCATGTGCAAGTGGTTATTCGGTACAAACTTCTTTATGCTGTTTAAAGTATACATTATCCATGTGCCAGTGGTTATTAGGCGCAAATTTCTTTATGCTGAGTAAAGTATACAGATCCGTGTGCTAGTGATTATTTGGTACAAACTTCGTTATGCTTAATAAAGTATACAGTACCCATGTGCCAGTGGTTATTCGGTGCAAACTTCTTTAAGCCGAGTAACGTATACAGTGCCAGTGATTATTATAAGTGTCATTAAAATGTAATCAAAACAATAATAAAAACAAACCTTGCTATTTGTATGGAACATGATTTGTTCTTCATTCTTTCACCATAATGTTGGAACTCTTTTATTTCGGTAACTGACAAGTCGATTGGTTCATCTTTGACATCCAAGAAGTCAGCTTTATATCTACTTTCGGAAAGAGTGTGTGTCTTACTGATACCGAAAACTGTAAATCACATATAAGGAAATTCCGAGCAGAAATAATTTCTCTTCAAAGGAGACGAATCTGTGTTACGATATGCTTAACACAAGATATGAAAGACACACACTTGTAACAATGCACGAATCTACTGTGCAGCTAAAATATGTTAATATGAATGATTAATCTGGAATCTATTTATGCATAGCTCTAAACTAGTTTTATTTACACTATTTCGCTGCTTCTCCGGTTAACATATTTCCCCTTAAGAACGATAAAATCACGCTACGCTTAACCGATAATATCGTTTCGCAGCTTTAAAATTTATTTCAGAAAGTTCATTTATGTTTCGTTTAACAAAACCTTAATTACAAAAAAAAATCTTTTCTTCTTTGCACGGGAGGAAATATACGCGTATTTGCCTTATTCGCTACCTGTTAGGTATGGCGAGCGTCAGTAATAGGTGTAATTCCAACACGGTAAGATGCTATTTTTGTGTGCTTAACTCTTTTTCTCTGCACAAGATAGGTTATACATAACTTTTATTTGGCGGAGGAAGAACCCTGGCAAACCCCGATTAGAACCACCGACTGAGGGGAAGCTACTGGCAAGACTTCTCACATACCCACGTTGACCGAGCCCGAGACTCGAACCCACGCGGACAGAGGTGAGATAGAACATGGACAGCATCAGAAGTAGTTGCAATTCCAATATGGTCAGTATTTGGAAGACGATCCACATGCTTAGTCCATTTATTTCCTTAATATTTTCTATCTGGCATCAACATATAATACTATATCGCTCTACTTACTACCGCTCCGGTGGCCTAGTGGTTAGAGCGTCCGCCTCGGGTGCGGGAGGTCGTGGGTACGATCGCCGACCGAGTCATACCAAAGACTTACAAAAATGGTACTAACAGCTGCATTGCTTGGCGCTCAGCATTAAGAGGTTAGTGTTAGGACTGGTCGGCCTGGGTCCAGAATAATGTGAATGGGTGGGACATCATGCTACATGTCTGCGGCATGATGCCCCAGTGCTAGACATCGCTGCCACATTGCAGACACCGTTGCAATATGACTGAAAAATTGTTAAAGCTACGTTAAAAATCCAAATCACATCACATCACTCTAATTACTGTAATGAAATCCAGTATTTGCTCAAACGCTGAAATAGTACATGCAAGATCATATGTAATGAAACTGTCCCTCCCCCTTCTCTGTCTCTCAACCGTTACACAGTAGTCTGCCTTGCAGAAAATTTCAGTCAGAATAGGAAAACATATTAAGATTCACTGGCACTCACAAGTGAAGCTATGATGTGTTTTACTAACACACCAATGGTATTATGTATGGTCTAACACCGATTTTCTCTCACCATAATAAACAATAGTGTTATCTTCTAGTTCAAACAATGTTCTGAATTCCCCCGGGAGCATATTAACTCTCATCATAGGAATGTATGTCACATTATCCTTGATTAATCTCTGTCTTTTCTGCTGTATGTCTTTCAGTCCGTTTGAAAAGTTCTGAACCTTTATCCATGGAAGGTACCAATGTTTTATTGACAGAAAGTAGCTTCCAACCTCTCTCTCTCTCTCTCTCTCTCTCTCTCTCTAACGCTGTCTCTCTCTCAGTAGTTCGAAAAACCGCCGTTTTTGCCTTATTCGCTACCCTATGTCTCCCGGACATCCATCCGCGCCTCTAAACCTTATGTCAAGTCATTATTTTATACTCGATTGCATCCGAGTACAGTTTAATGATCGTATTGAGACTGCGCTGTGTGGTCACAACAATTAGGAATAGATGCGTACTCGGGAATGTAGTCAAATCAAAATTAACTTGCTCGCATCACCAGAGGCACCGCTTACCATCGAAATAGTTCCGAAAACAATACCGACTGGCGCATTTCCAATTGTGGATGTTATCGTGATTTCTGTTACACTAGGACCAACAATGACGGCCGCAGGATGCCCACAAATAGCGTCTAAATCCAAACAAGTGCGTTTGTATTTTACAATCAACGCGGTTCTTTTCGCAAATGTTGTTCCACTTCGATTATTTGTTCACGCCGGTAGGACTGAGGGTCTGTCATATTTCCTCTGTCAATAATACAATCGCGTACTTTAATTGCATGACATACAGACCTTGTCCGGTCTCATCATCACGCGCAGGGGCAATACGCACACACACTTCTAACCAGCTATTCTTTTTGACTGGCACAATTGTCATGTATGTATTTTAAAAAAAGAAACCATTTGCTCGCCTTAGGTATACTTATATGTCCGGTAATGTGCGATCTTGTAATTTGTCATCCCTCTCTTACAAAAGCACACCGATTACGCCAGAACCTTTGACATCTAACGATCATCTTTGTCCAATAACAATTACCCGAACATGTTTGTCCTTGTTGAATAACAGTCGGGACTTTTCTCTCCTCATTCGAGTCAATGTTGGTTTAAACTATTCGCTGGTCAACGTAACTAGGATGGAAACATCGGTGATTGCTACTTCGCTATTGTAGAACAATGTCGGAGTGTTTTTGCATCTGGTGCTGAAGTTAACGCTTCGGCGTTTTGACGTGCACACGATTTGATTCCAAACTGGCCTTGAGTTAGTAGTGGTACATCAGGGTGGATCCAAATAGCTATTTCTACTTGACCCTTAACAAAACTGTACGGCAATTCATACTAGGGTTTGGTAACACCAGGTTGAAGCAGATATTCATTGACAAGTTTAACGAAATCGTTATCAGTGTTAGCATCCACTAACAATTGGTGTAATACTCCGTCGGTAAATTCCCCAATCTCGTCACCGCGGTCAGGTTCCATTATGTAAATTCAATGACAAAAATCTAACCTTAACCACAAATGCGGAAGATGATTAAGTTTCCGTCCAGATAAAAGTTTATTGCTTCGAACGCAGTTTCATCTCTTGCAACTAATAATGATGCTCTTAATGCAATTGTAAAATTGACTATCGTTTTTTATACGTGATATTGTTGGGAGAAACCTAAAACCAATATGTATTTGTAAACATTGCCATTCGACCCCACGAACCTTTTAGTTCCTGTTATCATAAACAATTATGATCCTGGCTCGCGTACCTTCAAGATGTGATTTTTAGGTTTATCAAAAAAAGCATCTGTAAAATCTAAAAACAAGTCGACCATTTGCTAAGATTGAGTCGTCAGTTTTTTCCTCTCCCTTTTTGGTTTATATTCAGACAATTAAGGTCGATGAAGTTACTACATGTGGTGGTGCGGATACGTGAGCACGTTCTTTTTGCACGTATTGTCTTCTTGGAACCTTAATTGTATCAACATAGTTTTGATAAATGCAACCGACACGACGCTGTCTCTGATTCCACCATTTTCAGTCACCTCAGCCAGGTTCTTGCGACAGCGCCTTTCAACGTGACAGTAATATCTTGAATGTCTGCATTTGACGTGTTCAGTTTGCCAGTGTGATCTTAAGAAATCACATGGTCACTTCAATCAACGCCAACAACTTTGCTGGTAAACAGTCAAATCCACGTTGGTGGTAAATCAGTTCAGATCAGCACCGTGTCGTCTTTCAGAGTAACGGCTGTAAATGTTGATAAAGATTGTTATATAATACCATCACTCGTACTTTAATGTGAAATTAATAAGTGTTTGTAGAGTTAATGAACGCTGCGGTGCACTCGCCGTTTCAAAGATAAAAGGATCGTATTTGGGACCATCCAACCGTGGTTGTACTGGCATATTCGAATTGTTTACCATACTTGGAAAATTAATAAACCACTTCGACTGGCGGGGCAAGTCCATACGAGTTAAAATATAAACTATGTTGGGGTGTCACCATGTATGCGACTCAGTGAATGCCACGGCACGTTGATAAATCCAGAGTGATGATGCCATTTTCACGTATACGTAGCACCATCGCTGCAAGTTCGTCTCTCAGAAAAACACCACGAAACGGTTCATTCGAATTTTGCCATCACAATTAAATCAAGATTGGACAACGGCGTGATTTTCTGCGACCAGGTATTCGAAGGCCTGAGGGTATTCAACGAGTCGTGCCTGGTAATCGAAGGCCTCTTCATTCTTATGCGTCCGCAAACCGCCTTTTATAAAGTCATTCCTGATGCGGTTCCGACATCCCACTAATGGTACAGCTTTTGCAACTGGAGCCACTGCTGTCAACAATGCTGGAATTGCTGCAAGGAATGGAATATTCCATCGGTCTTTTGCATATGTGTGACCTCTGACTTGGATAGTTTTAATATCACTGAGATTGTTTTATGTTTGGCCGCATTAAGCTGAGCGAGCTGCGTTTGGGTCAACCACACGGGGACATTTCCAGTTAATTTTCAGTGTGACCTAAGAATTGTTTTGGATTACGTGTTTCGTTTTTCGTTTCCAGCTGACTTTGAATAAGGCCGACCTTTACTTCGTGATAGGAGATTTTTTTTATTGAATAATAACTTATTTGAAACAAGTAACACGTTCAATCATGAATTGGTAACATATTTGCGAATTTTCTACAGGTGCATCGATCATCCTCATTCTAGCACCAGCACCTTCCAACAAAAGTATCTTGTCGGAAAGTATCACAACATAGCATTTGTAATTAGCGCCATCAGCGTGACCGATATGTGCATGAAAATACATATTAACAACGGATCGTCTGAATAACTCCAGATGTTCTAGTGAAAAGTAATAAATCGGGTACAACGTACGAACGTCTTGTTGGGAAATTTTCAGGCCAGTTTCGACGTTTTGATTCTGGTCCATATACGACCTTCAGATTGTGATTTGCACGTCATCTGCGTAGTCAAGCCAAATTTTTCCGAAGGCTCCTGATGACCGTTTAAAAATCAAAAAGACATCAGTGACTTCTAAGTTGTTAAATACCATTTTATTAATTGTTTGGCCTTTATCTCACGCTGAAAATTGAAAAGCCCATAACACGTGTTTTGATGCAGTAAGGCCATGCTGGGCACTTTTTTTACCAGGTAAACTTCCTCACAATACCAGTGGGTAGGTGGGTGTCTGTGGTATATGCGAGAAACGACAGGGTTGACGTGGATCCCGACTGCGTAAAAGGTAAAAAAACGTGACTCTGTGCTCAGTGAAGGGATAGCACGGGTATCTGCAAAGTCAGTGCATCTGATAAAACTTCACCGGCATGAGCACCGGCATCATGCAAAATGGCATCTTTGGATTTGATTTTACGAAAGTAGGTGACCGTGTGTGTAGGCCCAAATATCACCTTGCGAACATCTCTGCAAAACCAAAAGATCTGACTGAGGAGAATGGCACGCGAAAATGGTAATGAGGCTCCACACAGTTGTGTTCGGAGCTGTGCAAATCCAGATTTAAATCTGGGTTAGCAAACGCTATATTTGCTACATCTGCGTCGGCACTGGCTGCGTCATGTTGAGGCCGTCTGATTATATTTGGTCTATGATATGCATGATCAGCTACATCTTTGACAAACATCATGGTTGGACAAGCGGTTCTCGCATAATCATTGTTGTTTCCGGCGGGTCCGAATCGCCATGGTAACGTAAACATTGTCCAGAATGGATTCTATTTCCTTACCATCGATGGAGTAACAACTCCAGGTGGCCATTGTTAACAAATCGCAATAGGGCGATAGCGTCGTAACTGACATTTTCTTGCATGCCAGTTTTCTCATCCACTTCCAAAAATACCTAACAGGGAAGGAAAGAGGTGTTTTGTACTTGCAATTCTATTTGTAATTGATTTGGGTCTCGGCAGAATATGAGTAATACTGAAAATCTCTCACAAGAGCTCCTATGCCAAATACTCGATGAAATAACTCTTTTTATTGGTCAGTGGTTTATAGAATCTACTCCCCATGGCCAGTTCTGCAATCGTTGAACCTCACGATCGCTGTTGAGAGGCTTCGTTAATGATTTTGCTTACTTCAGCGGCATTCAGTCGATGGCAACGTAACTGGGGTCGTCGTTGCTGATCGCGTTATTAATCGACGTAATCCTTCTCGAGGTGTTATAGCCTCCTGAGAACCCATTTGTTTTAATCGATCCACAGTGGCACTTTTAACACTATCCACAACCCGCATGGCCACTTGTTCAGCGATGGGAACAGAGCGCTAGGTCTGAGATGTGTGTATTTTGGTGTGCTTTCAAATAATCCCCGAACGGCGTCACCAAGCCCAGTTCCGTAATAGTTCATGTACACGTGCTTTCTCGCGTTAACTACACGAATGGGTTTCACATGCTCATGCACGACTGTTGTTGTTATAATTATTAAATGTATGATCAATATCAACGGCACAAAACGAACATGGGTTAGCCGATAGTTATATGATGTAATATACACGCGCGTAATCGAGATCAAATCACCTCGTTCCACTGTTGGTAAAACTGCAAGCAGGATATATCGCCATACCGTTACCCTGTCGAGTCTGACCTGCTATCTTAACTGCCACCGACAGCGTCACAAGTTAAATTAACCTGTGTCGTTGAAGTAATTCTCACAATGTAAGGCGCGATATAATATAGTAATCTAAGATGTAGCCAGGAAAACCTAAAACTGACTTTGTGGACGCCCGTACAATATCCACCGCATGCATTTGAAATTTGATGGCGATGATAAAACTGTGTGTTGGCTCTAGTCTTTGCCATTGACCACCGAAATTCTTTGTCGAATTTCTTCATTAATGAATTAATTGTTGTACGCGCCCGAGAGAAGTTCGATAGTATGCAATTTCGCGCCACTGTCTTCTGAAAACACAAAAATAATTGTTCGCGGGCAGACCGCCAAACCGATGTGATCGGATATTATGGCAGCTGTAATACATTCACAGAAAAGCAAGTGCGATCTCAAGTTTGCCGTAATCGTAAGCGGCTACGGATCTAAAAAACAGGTGACACTGAATTCTGGTTTGGTGGATGAGTTAATAAATCAACGAGGGCACGCTCTGGGCTGTATTTACAACCACCTACTCCATTGTTGCCCAAATTTCAAGCAAGACGCGAAATGTTTCAACACGAAGTATTTCCCAACGAACCGCCTCAGTTTTGTCATCGGTGTATGCATGCTGAATATCTTCTTCAACAAGTTTGTGCATCAGCACACGACACGTGTCTCTGTCCAGATGATTAGTAAACAATCGCTGACAAATTGACGTATCTTCATTAATGACTTCTGGGGCATTGTTGCCCTTACGATCTGATCCAACAAGTATTTCTAATCCATCCGTGAGGTTGTTCGGGTCGCACATTCCACCACCAAGACTGATTCTTTCTTTTGTCCGAGATTCTTAAAACTTATCTAGCTCTTTTAAAAACCATTCGTCACGTTTTTTTCCAGAGAAATGATGGACATATGGGAGAGTTTTCTTCTACCCACTCATCAACTTATTCTTGATATGCTGCTCTTATGAGAATTCTTTGTGTTTCTTCTTCTTCTTCTTGTACTTGTTCTTGTTCTTCTTGTACTTGTTCTTCTTGTGTACTTGTTCTTGTTCTTCTTGTTCTTCTTGTACTTGTTCTTCTTGTGTACTTGTTCTTTTTGTGTATTTGTCCTTGTTCTTCTTGTTCTTATACTTCTTGTTCTTTTCCTCTTGTGTATTTGTTCATATTCTTCTTGTTCTTGTTCTTCCTGTACTTGTTCTTTTCTTGTGTACTTGTTCTTGTTCTTCTTGTTCTTGTTGTTCTTGTTCTTGTTCATCTTGTACTTGGTCTTCTTGTTCTTCTTGTTCTTCTTCTACTTGTTCTTCTTGTGTACTTGTTCTTGTTCTTCTTGTGTATTTGTTCTTGTTCTTCTTGTTCTTCTTTTTCTTGTTCTTGTTCTTCTTGTGTACTTGTTCTTGTTCTTGTATGTATGGACGATTTGCCTCCATCTGAAATTGACGTTGTTTTTCATATACTTCATCTGCTCTTTTGTTTTCTTTTTCAATGCTTGTGTTATACGTTCACGTTTGCGCTGTTGCTTAGGTGCATTTTTGGTTAGACCGTTTCCCTGTTTGGGTTTCACTGATTTAGGCTCAGGTGCAGTACACTGATGTTCCTGGTGGAACTTTTTATTTGTTGTCTATGACACCCAGAGTCTTCTTCCTATGTGTTAAAATCAAGTTTAGGTTGTTGTGCTAGCCATCTCGTAAATTTCTGAAACCCATGTTGGTGTTATCTTTCTTCTAGTGTTTCAATGATTGGCCGAAGACATATCACTTTATTCTTCCGCATGTGGTTGTGGTTGCAATTGTAAAAATTCCTTCCATAAGGCTTCACCTACTTTAGTTCTTCCTTCTGTAAATGCATGATACGTTTGCGTAAATTGAACCCACCGATGACCAGTAGATTGTTTCTTTCCCAACATATTCCCTGATCACCACTTTAGTCCATTCAACATTCATGTATTTATCATGTGTCTTTGATGGCTTTTTTATCATTTAGTCTTTCAATTTGGGAGATCTGATAAGAACGACACGCATATTATTATCGTGTGGCGAGCTACTTCGTTAAAGAATTGAGGCGGTGTTGGCAATTCTGACTTGTAGTTCAGGTGGTACGTTGTTTATCCTGTCAAGTGGTTCTCTCACATCCTCACTAAGTACCTGTGTACTTTTGCGAGTACTCCTTGGGCCTCTCCAAGTTATTCAACGTCTTCTTTGCTTTTTCAATTGCGTCTGGAAAGCGCGCAATCGTTTCTGAAGGGTTTTTTTGTGTGGCTTTTTTGATATCCTTGGTGCGATTGGCTATTTTACGAAATAAGCCATGGGCTGCTTCTGTTCCTGTAAACGCTGACACTTGTTGTACTGGAGGTCTTTATAATATCCTCGGCACATTCTGCAATTTATTTGGTGGGATTAAGCAGCAGCACAAATGTACATTAAAATTCCGCTGATAGAACTTCTCGCGCAGTCTGTCGCGACTGTAACATATTTTTGACATTTTTGAGGCCTTCAGAGACCTTTTAAATTAATTCTTGCTGTTCACGATGGTTTCACGACGTCGTCATTCTTACAGTGCTATGGTTATAACTGCCAAAGATTTGTAAAACAAATTTGCAAAGTATTATTTGTTTAATTGACGTGAAGGTTGCATCCACGTCATGAGCATTGTGTCCAGACCCACACGATATTTCCATGACCCGCCAGTCAAATCAGTCGTGAGAAAACAATGCGGGTCCGATGTAATCTCCGTAAACATGTTACGAAATTTATCTCACGTGTGGTTAGCGGCGCACCAAGTACGATGGATATTCCCAAGGCCATGCTTGCGAATACTACGAGATATCATTAGTATGTTACTTTTGTCAGGAATCACTTTGAACACAAGAGCTTATCGCTTAGTCAAATAAATTACGTTCGTGTTTTTATGCCATCCTCGTGAAAATATTTGTGCAGAATTGACTTGATTCACGAGCCTCACTTTCTCGAAAACCACCATTTCTTTGTGTTGAGCAAAGAAGTTTACGTTCATTGGAACTTCCAGTTCCTTCGGAAAAAGCTGTGGAAGCGCAGTGTTCGGTTTACAAAAAGTCACTGGCAGCGGTGATATCGAGGCTACATTAACAAAGGTACCATGGACATCTTGGATTAATATTTCGGCGAGAAGCATCTTTCTGTCTACACTTACCGTGAACCTGGTACGCGCCTGGATCTACAACTCGATTTCACAACCATCCAAAGCCCGGCGAATCACCTATCAATCGCGTAGATCCAACATTGGGAGAACGAATCGCACCATGGGTCGTCAAAGGCATAAAAGCTCAATCTGTACTCTCGCAATGGTCATATGATGCTTAGAGGCAGAGAAATGTTAACGCGTATAAAAAATGGATACAAAGAGCAGCACTTCATCCAAAATAAAGTACAGCCCATGTGGGTACTGGTAGTGAAGCCGCCGTTGAATAGTTAGACAGTGCAGCCAAGGTCACTAATGGGATTGCTCAAGCAAGACTGACCAAACATACGTAGTGGCTAATTTATTCGCCAGTATCAAGAAAGACTTCACGCGTTGTTTTGATGTGCAGATACCTTAAGAGGTTCATCAAGCAGATTTGTTGTTTCTTCCACACGATCGTTAAAGCAAGTTACACACTTACCAATACGTGCTCACCATTGTTGATATGGGCAGCCGATACAAAGAAGTGGAGCCGTTGACGTCCAAAGATTCTGTCATTGTCACAAATGCACATGAACGCATTTATGCACGAGGGCCACTCACATGGTCACGATTGTCCCAAGTGGATCCAGTCAAAGAATTTCTCGGACCTGTTGCTGTGATTCTGGCCAAGCACCTTGTGAGAGTTCGTGTCGGGCATGTCCGTGTGCATTGTGACCAGACAATTGTGGAACGCTTCAGTTGCACACATGGGGAAGAATTATTTGGTCATCAGCATGCGCAGGAATCGTTGATAAGGCCAGAGCGATCTCATGAATGGGTAACACGACTCCCGCTATCATAACAGGCTTGAACAATGAAGTTACACGCACGATGTAATTGAAATCAACCAATGCTATTCGATAAAAGACGGTCGTGGCTGCTCAGAAAAAGATTTCGCAGCAGACACCGTAACAAGCCTTCGGAGACAAACTTGTTTGGTATTTGTAAGCACCTGGAGAGTTGGAAGGCGGGCAACAACGCCGTGCCACTGACCCAGTATGGTTCGTCGATGTGTTCACCATTGTTGTACGATTCATCCTCCAAGACACACAAAAATCGTTACCGATTGGGCCCATAATCACCGGGTGGACTAAATCCTCTCAGCCGAGCACTTGTGCAAGAGGAATTGCAAGTCAATAGTACGATGACCATACAAGTGATGCCATCGGGGAATATCCACCTCTTGGTATCCGGCGGCGACAAATTCGCCTTGGTGCATCGGTATACACCTATGCCACGAATCCTAGATCGGACCATATTAGCCGTGTGCGCAAACTCACGACGGTCTCTCATTCATTTCAGATACAGTTCGTGTTTAAGATCTTTCTGCACAATCACCCGTGGAATACCTTTGACCTTTATAATGTTTTTGAGCCCGATCACATCGAGTATATTCTGGTCTGCAGTCCTACATACTCTTGGATGGAACATTCATCTTTGAACCGGCCAACTACTTTGTTGCTGGCGATATTAAACAACGAATGTTCTTTCGAATACTCGCTCGTATCAAATTCCTTGTCGGCGTACATATCATCGGTGGTGCTGTTCATCAGCAACGAGTCAACAACACTTTGACCCGATCGTCGTAAAGCGGATTCATCTTGTCATAATAAAACTCGTATATGAGCAGCTTCGACAAGTCCAGCATGATCGAGCCTAAGTTGATTGGTTTCGTCAGTCTGAGTTGAATTTTACTATGAACAGCAACAAGTTCATCTTCAAAGTTTCTTCGTACTCAAAGGCCGGCCCCTCAGTTTAGCCTTTGATGTCCGTCCTGCTCACTATATTCACGGATAAGATCGACGCGGATTCGTTTGCTCAGATTTTCCATTGTTTTTTCAAACACAGCATTGTTCAAAAGATTGAAAATATCCTTCTCGCAGTCATTGGTGGCCTTTGTACGTAGGTTCGTATTCATCTGAATGTACGGGGCAATTAAGTTTACTGGTAGCAATCGATGGATCTTGGTGACATGCATACCTAATCGCAAGTATACCTACAGATTTCGCATATGCATACATATTTGTAGTTGGTCCTGAGATTCGGGACGAGCTTGGGGCATTCGGTGTATTTGCGGCTGCACTCATCGACGAACCAACACATATACGGGTACATCTACGAACCGGGCACTGACAGCGCTTTTGATTTCAGCTAATATTCGTTACGTGTCTCGTGTAATTGCCCTGGATATTCCAGGTTGATTTCAAAGAAGTATTTTTATTCACCATGAATGTTTTGATCGTTCATGTCTTGTTTTAGAACAATGTGCGCAGGATCGATTAACAGAAATACAACCACTGGCAACGGTTGCATCAGTTTCTGTTATAAACATTATTGGAATCGGGATACTTTTGTAAATATTGGGGTCGGCGGAATTATACCCGGACACATTGTAGCTGTTGACAGGAATTTACATGTTAGTTGACAAGGATATTCCGCCACTAAGTGATCCCTCCATAAAAAGATGCTGATCAATATCAGTGCGCAATTCCAGCTCAAATGTGGTTTTGGATAAGAGTGCATCCCAGTGGATACCCGGTAACGGAAAGTAATGGGCGGTATCGAGCTTGTACACGTGCATGGAGGTGTCACGAAATGCCTCAAACACGTCGGCAAGCAACGACACATCCGTGCGCAGATACAGATGCTGATAGTCTCCGAGGTTTTTCACTCGAACGCAGACGAAACTTTATTTGTATACTCGTAGTCAGCGGCAGAAATTTCATCACGTGAGAACGATGAATAGAACACCTCGATCGGTGGCAGCTGAGTTTCGGCAAATTTGCTCCAATCGTTCATGTACTCGTACAGATAGACACCTTTACTCATGATCAGGTCTTGTTTGGTTGGACAGTATCGACGAATAACTTTTAAGTTTTCCGCCGTTAGATTGCATGCTAACTTCTACCTTGACAAAATCATAAACTTGATCGAATCAATGAACTGCAATTCCCCAATCCGAAACGTCGTGTCTTTTTTCATGTTGGTGATCACAGGAATCATTGAGTCGGATGCCGTGACTACTGCCTGCATGATCAAGTGGCCATCGTACCCACGCAGGTTATCAAGCACCACATGAGTCTGGTTTTGTTGGGATACATTCTCAGCTTCAAATTGTCTATATCATTGCACATTTTTGTCTTTGTTAGCAAAGGTGGGCGCATTCGTATGCAACTGAAACATTCACGCATTCAAAATCAGCGTAGATGTTATATGGGACTTTTATCTTTCGCTGCACTGCAGTAAATTTACATTTTTTTACCAGTCTCGGGCATGATTTTGCACTGTGGTTTTTTACTGATACTGCAGCAGTAAAAGTCATGATTGTTGAGCAATTTTAGAGTGTGGAAAACATGCATGCAACGTCTGTACGAATAGTTTTTATGCACGTGCTTTCTATGTCGACTAAGCAACCGGTGCTTTCTATGTTGGGTACGCAGCCGGCAAAGAATTTTTATCCATACCTAAAGCGATATCGATTATGAGTCTTTCATTGTTCTCGTCAGCAACAAATCAAGAAAAACTTTCGCTACACATTACCAGCGAAACCTGGCTTAAGTGTTTCAGATTTATTCAGTGTGGCTTTGGTCACCTGATCAGGAAACTCGATATCATCAAAGTTGAGTTTACGTAGGTTTTGCGGGTATTTTCGAGATATGTCTTGGTGATGACTGACCGGGTATAGCGCCGATGAGATTGCCCACTCAAACAACTATAATAAACATTCTTCAAATTGATGACTGGCCAAATTTGGTGTCGCTATGTAACTTGATCCACGAAACAGGCGATACTGAGAGAGATGAACTTTGACTTGACAACATCTTTCGAGTGTCCATCCTGATGGTGTATTTCGAGAATCATTTTTATGCCTCAGTCGATTTCATCGCTGATGGCGCTACTGTCTTTGCGGTTCAGGATCACGCCGGCACCTTTGTGAATCCACAGAGAAGTAGTTTTAAATCAATCATTGTCACTGCTAAGCGGCATAACCTGATGAGCTCTGAGGACAATGTCTGCTTTGACCCCAGCGTGACCAAACATTTGTGAAACCGCTATGATTCCGGGAATCAGATTATCAGCTGTTGTCGAGTGTCTTTGCCTGGTGTGTAGGTGGGAAGGATAATGACCACGTGATTTCCTAGCTCACCACTACGTTTCTGAAATATAAACTTGGGCACATGTGATTTTGTGTTTGTGCATGAACATACTCAGCCCCTTCAGTAGCTTTTAAGACGGAAATAGCAGAAGGAAATCGAGGATCATGGATGGAACGAAGTATTTGGAAGCCTTTCTCTTATATAGTATGATAGAGAGGGTCCTATGTTAGAACGGGTCATGGGGGTAATCTAAGGTATTTTTGTCACTTTGTATGTTGTTTTTATTTCTTCAGATTATTATGTGTGTTTTTTTTTCCTCTCAACATAATGCTCGCGTCGAGCACTTGTGCAACAAAAACGTTCTGCGATATTGAGTAAAACATCTTTTAGAAACGGTTCCGCCTCACTAATTACAAATGAGTCATCATCGAGTACGACAGCAAGATACATTTTAAAATGCTACAAACTACAGAATCAGTTCAGTAGTTGGCAAGATACGATGACACAGAAGGAAAGTAGATCTAAGCACTTGCAAGCAGCCATTTGCAGCTTGCATCAATGAAGGATAGAAAATTCATTACTAGAGTTATGAATGTAGTACTTGGAAGCAGCCATCTACAATAATGCAGAAGGAAAGTAGAACTTGCAAACTGCTTGCCACGTACAATTTATATCACTGTAGAGTAAAATATACATGGATAGGTTTATGAATGTAGCACTTGCAAGCAGCCATTGACAATCATGCAGAAGGAAAGTAACACTTGCAAACTGTCACGCACAATTTACATCAATGAAGAATAAAATATACATGGATAGAATTATGAATGTAGCACTTGCAAGCAGCCATTTATAAATAATACATCAAGAAAGATTAGAAAATACACGCATATAATTATGGCGGTAATCCCGCTCCATACCGAAACGTCTTTTAATTAATAATAATAATAATAATGAGGACTTTAAATAGTGCCTAATCTTTAGAAACTCTAAGCGCTTTACAACATTAGACAACACCTATAAGATAAAAAACATATATAATGATATGATTGCAAAAACAAACACCATGAAATTAGAAAACATAAAAAATTAGCTTTCTCTTGAACATCTTTGTCATTACAGCTGAAGCAGGTATTACTAGAATTATCAAATATTTCAGACTTAGTGGGTAAAGTATTAATACCCCCCTTCTTTTGTGACGGCTTTCTCACGTATTATTTTCTTCAGTTTCTTTATTTTTCTTCGTAAATCCGCATCAATTTTTTCCGTTCCATTTTTAAGGTCACTACCAAGTTAAACAATTTATCAATATTTTCAGGGAACAATTTCGGCCAACGAACCTACATGACAAATTCAGTCGATACAGTGTTTCAAGTTTTTCTCCCACGTCTTTGTAAGTTCAGTTTTTCCGAGGACTAATTCCATTTTTAGAATGGCAATAAACTCGTTCAATTAGCGTGGCAGTCTATTGTTTGAGTATCAGACATTTGTTTATATAAACGGCAGCATCATGTTTTCAATTTACAATTATTCTTTGTTGGTGCATAGGCATTGCTGTAAAAAAATAAATAAAAGAAATTCACAGCCTCTGTATGTAGTATATTTACAATTAATAATGTAGTCTTGGTAGATAAGCCTGAAGTGTGTTTACTGATCGTTGCTATAGACTAGCCTGTCTTTCATCACTCTCCCTGCGGGATTTTCGTTTCCAAAATCACTGCAGACTAGAGTGGTACGAAAGTGGGTCTGTTTGACCTTATTTTTGCCCATGTGGGGAGACGGACAGACGTGTAAGACTATAACCCTCATGACTCACTCACGTGTGTGTTTGCACATACAGGTTCCACCTCCAACGTGACAATACAGTGAACCACACACAACGGCCCACGTAACGGATAACTTGTCAGATTCGTTACAGGCGAGGACGGGTGTCCGGGTGTCTGTAGGAAAGCGAAGAAGACAAAAAACGGCAGTTTCGTACTACTATCTATACCTCCTTTTGAAAAGCACTAAATATCTATCCACTGCAGGTTTCATATCTTATTTATAGAAAGTAGCTTATTTGATAATGCGTCCTCTTTCTTTCGTTCTCTCTCTCTCTCTCTCTCTCTCTCACACACACACACACACACACACACCCATACAGAGTCAAAGGTGGACAAGCAACTAAATATGAATTAGATTGCTTTCATTCAACTGGTAAATAATAATGTGTTATCTTTTCAAACACCTACCCGTCTCCCTGATTCATTAGAAAACAAAATTTCCAAAAGACTAAAATTTAAATTATAACAAAACATTCATTGCAACTTGCATCGTCGCACGCTCTAGCGAATCGACGTGCATGCAATACTTATAACTGAAACTGATCTGTATGCAAAACAATGTAACTGGCAAGATCCAGTAAGCAGAAGTGATTCGTAATGACCTTCTTTCATATAATTCATGAACGCCCATGTACATATTTATGACTAACTGACAACTTTACTTCCTTTTTATTAGACATTTACCTTCATTTTCTTGAATACATTGATAGCATAAATACAACATACGGTGACCGTATTGAATGCACAACTCGTTAATTATGTCAATATATATACAAAGGCACAACGACGGTCATATTAGTTCAACTCATTAAGAATTAAGACTATATTTTTATGCCTCAATTAAATTTAAACGATATCCAGTATGCACATCACGGGAAATGAAAGAGTATTTATTTTGTCTTCATGCCAGGGATTTAATTTCAAAGAGCATCCATCAATGTTGCTGTAAGTGTCCCGCACAACATAAAATATAATGAGTTAGCATGACGTTCATGTTAAATATAATATTCCTTACTGTTTAAGATTTGTGAAAGATTCCTTGGCCGTATAGAACTGTAAGAATTATCCATGACCATTACTATTAGACAGTGTGGACAAATATCTGAATTTAGTATCATTCAAACTAAATGTATTACATAAAAGAAGTGTTTAGAGTGTATTGCAGAAGTAAATTCTTTAAGCCACAGGAATCATTAGAAAGAGCAAAAAACATATAATAAACATTGTCTGACTTACGTTATACATGGTAACAATTGTCTAGTTATTACAGTAACTTTTATACATAATGATATATATATACGCTATTATAGTTACTGTTACACGCGACAGCAGTATTCGGGCTATAATAGCAACTGTATGTTATACATGATAATAACTGTCTGGTATGTTGGCTGGATAGTGTCACGATTTTCTTAAAATATTTTGTTAAACAAGATAATATCTTGTGTAAATGAAATAATATCTTGTTTAAACGAAACATTATCTTGTTTCAACAATATGTTACATATTTTCGATTATGTACTAATGAATTATCGACGGGTTTTAGAGACATTATATTGATACAAGTGTTCGGTGCCAGCGCTGTCTACGGTGGAAAGATAGTCCCGTCGTATTATGGGTTGATATTAGCTGCAATCACTTAAATCAAGACAAACTTGTGACTTGAAGATAAGAGTAGACACATGTACAGAAAATAGGCACATGACTGCTCTTGCAAGTATTTCTAGTTGGGAAGGATGGTTTCATCTTTGGTGAAGTAAGAAGATGTTTTCAATATGTCTGAAGACAACAGGGCAGAGTTAGTTGTATTGTATTATCATTTGAAAATTGTTATGATGAAATTCTTGTCTTTCTAGCTTTCACAGTAACTTTAATACACGAAAATAGCCATATGGCTATTGCAGTAACTGGAATACACGAGAATAGCCGTATGGATATGGCAGTAATTTGTAAAGATCAGAACAGTTGTCTGGCTGTTACAGTAACTTTTTATGCAGACAGCAGGGCAGAGTTAGCTGCATCATTATATTTGGTTATTGTTGTGATGAAATTCTTGGCTTTCTAGCTTTCACAGTAACTTTAATACACGGAAATAGCTGCCTGGCTATCGCAGTAACTTGAATACACCAGCATAGCTCTTTGGCTAACTTCCATACACGAAAATAGCTGCATGGTTACTGCGGAACCTTTTATACACGAAAATAGCTGCCTGGCTATTGCGAAACGTTTTATACAGGAGAACAGCTTCCTGGCCATTGCAGTAACTTGTATACACGAGAATAGCTGCCTGGCCATTGCAGTAACTTGTGCACACGATAAAAGCTGTTTGGCTATTGCAGTAACTTTTTATAGATGAGAACAGTTGTCTGGCTGTCACAGTAACCTTTTATGCTGAATGACTATTACATTAACTTTTATACACAAGATGAAAGAAGGAATTGAATGTATTAATTTGAGCATTGGAGGAATTTTTGAATAGGGAAGAATCATAAGGTGACATATGACAGAAAATAAAGTGCAGTTTACCCAAAGAGAACGCATTATTACACAAAATATTCAATAGAAGAGCTACAGCGACCTCAGATAAATACCAAAAGAAGAATATTCGAAATAATGTACTCTGTGTATAACACAAACTGAAAACTATTCAGATTTGTGAATCCAGTTATGCACAAAAAAAAAAATCCTTCGTCTGAAGTCAACAATTTACGTTTTATACTTAAATATATAACACCTACAGGCAGAGCAAAAATGTGTTAGAAGACTATTAGTGACTTGCATATATGACCACACATTTCTCTATTAAAGCAAACGTACAGGACAAAAGTAAACCTGCTTGCTTCATGGTCTACTAGTACAAAGACTAAATATATTATTTCATTACCATACTTTCTAGACAAATTAACTAGCTTTAAAGATAAATCCAACTTCTAGAGACCAAAAACAAAACATCATTTTAAACATGTACTGTATGTTAAACATATAACGACAATTGATACAGAGCATTCAAAGACATGTATGTATATGTAGACATTCAATATTTGTATATATGTAGGTAATCACGTATGCGTCAAGTAGGAATATATCTTTATAATACCCTGAAAATGGAAACAAGTGGATAGAATGTTCATATGCATCTTGTTATTATGATCACGAAAGCGAGAAAACACGAGAAAGGAAAATATAAAATGACGAACGATGAAGAATAGCATGAGAAAGAAAACGTAACCACGTTGGAAGTATAAGGAATATCATGTTCAAGTTTATTTGTATATCAACTATAATCCTCTCGTCACCAAGCACTTGAGTTTTTGGCAAGTAATCGATAAAGGCCAAGTTTTTCGGTAAGACACCTTACATGGTGTCGTTGTCGTGATAAATAAGTCAGTCGGAATGTTTATGGTGTGCTGGATTTGATCAGACATAATACTGCGTACATTGTTTATCAGTGGTTCCGAAACTTGATTTCCCCACGGACCAATTGAACATTGCCGATGGTCTCGGCGGACGACTTATAATGATTTCTGAGGCTCTCAGTGGACCACTTAATGATTTTTCTTCATGTTGATTGTACCTTTAGCTTACTGTTATAAAGAGCTTTTCATCAAAGCGCTACAAATAAAAAGCTTTTATTAACACTTCTGTTGTATAAAATCAAAGCACACAGCTCATATTTTAAAATCAGTTGTCTTTCCATTCTAATACGATGGATGAGACTGGGATTTTTGTTTGTTTGGTTGGTTGGTTACATGGCTGGTTGTTTTATGGGTGGGGTGGGGGTTTGTTGCAAAAACTCAGATTATCGATTGTTCAGCAACCTTTCTCCGGACCGCCTGAATAGAGTTCACTGACCACCAGAGGTCCGCGTACCACAGTTTGAGAACCCCTGCTTTAGGTGTTGAAGAATAGCAGCATAGGCTTGACTCAAGTCTTCAACAAATCCTTAACAAAGTTTACAGCCATGCACTTCCTCCCAATATATTGACCACATCCTCAGCTTTGCAATGTTTGCAAAGGTCCATGTCTTTTCGGCAGCTAGTGGCTGAAGATTCTCCAGTCTCTCTTCGAAACAGTGAACCTTTTTTCCCTCAACATTTCTCTTCCAAATATGTTTCAACACAGAATATACGGTAACCACGTATAAGTGGGAAAAGCCACAAAGTTGATACATGTATTCACAAGAACTCGATATATATCTTTAACGGAGCCACTTCTCCCACTCATGTATAAGGAAATTACGAAATTCCGGTTTAGAACAATTTTTCATGCTATTGTATCTTTTGCTAGTGTTATATATATATATATATATATATATATATATATATATATATATATATATATATATATATATATATATATATATCCCTAATCTGTCCACAGTGAAGGGCTACTTAATGTTCTCATTTTGGATGACCGTTGATCAAGACCTTGAATTTTTCTTGCAGTTTTTCTTTGACAGACTTCTAAGTCATACTTGTGATTGTGCCAAACTGGCCCATACTTTACACTCATATGTGATAGCAGACAAGTCTATCTTTCTTTAGATCTAAGCACTAGTAATTGGACTCGTTCCTATGTCGATAATATTACAACTGAATAAAATGACGTTTCTGCCTACATATTTCGCTATAACAGTAACACAAAACACCGAGAAACGAATATCACTAACATGTTTTACTGATGTAACTATATGAATATACTTATCACCCTTGCGAGCGTTGGGATTTGTACTTAATAAAATACTTTTGAAAAGCAGGAACGATTGCAATACCTCTATAATAATTATTCGCATTCAGCATATCTTTCTCTTTGCACCTTTGAAAAATGATGAGAACGATTACGCATATCAACTGTAGGCCTATTAAAATTCGAAAGACACAATGCGATTGTATATTTGTCACAAAATGAAACTGATCGAGGGTTAAGCATGTGTAACATATTTTGCGAAATATTTTTCAACTTGATTTATTCTTGTCTTTTTCTGAAAAACAGCAAATCGTTGTCCTGTGGAGGCAGTGGTATCTTATTTTTGTTAAATCTTGCCAACACCACATTTGTCATCTGGGAGCCGCTGCAGTATGAAAGTGTGTTGGACTCGTAAACTAAAGGTCGGTTGTTTGTGTGTTGGGAAGGGAGCTAAGGCCTTATTTCCTTTGCACGATATAGCCAATAATCGGTTGAAAGTGCTGTTAAAAACTGCAAACTTCATACATTTTAAAGTAATAGAGAGCACCACAGTTTAACTGACGTATTTCTCTCTCTCTCTCTCTCTCTCTCTCACACACACACACACACACACATATTGACATGTAAATGTTAAGTGAACGCTGGCTTGTAAATAATAACTTATTTTCAAAGACTAGTATGTGTCCTTTTTTCATCACATCCAAATTAAGTAGACCAAAATCTTGTCAAGATTAAATTGTAATAAAACAGACATTACTTAATTCCATGAATCAAAAGAACTGAAATCGATCTGTGTAAAAAAAAAAAGCAAAAAAAACAACAACAATGGAACGGGCAAAATCCAGTTTGTCTAGCTGATCTCTAATGACCTTACTTTTATGCAATGTATGAACGTCCGTGTATATATGTAAAAGTGTGTATGGCCATGCTGGAGCTAGACTACTAGCTGAAAGGAAATGTGGAGGCATTGCATAAAAGTAGTATAGTGGGGCACCCTAGCCTCATTGGGAATTGAACATGGGAAATATTGGGTCAGCGTGAAAGGAAAGTGGGATTATTGTATAGGGACAACATGAACGGAATAGGTGAGGTGACGTCACGGTACTGAACATTGGTAACAATGTAGTAAGGGGCTGACCTGAATGCGCGGTACTTTTGGGAGAGACAAATACAGGAGAATAGATACATACATATATACATACATACATAAATACATACATACATACATACATACATACATACATACATACATACATACATACATCGATGAAGATCAATCTATCATTCGTTAACTATAAAATTGACTAAACAATATTTTAGGCAAGAAAGCAAATGTTTTCGAGGCACATGATGGAGCTGAAAAGAGCCTTTAGGTTTCTTCTTCTTGTTCATCTAATTTCCTCTTTTCCTCCACCATCTTCTGAGTTTCGTTATTGCTGTTGTCTTCTTTTTCTTCTCCTCTTTATCCTTCTCCTCTTCCTCTTTCTTCCTCTTCTATATCTCATCTTCCTTTTTTATATTTTCATTCCATTCCCTCATTTGTTTTCTGTCATCTTCATCGTCTTTTTCTTTTTTCAACATCGCCCATAACATGTCATTTGACTTTCTCAAATTATTTATTTCCGTCTTGACACCATGGGGACTACAAAGAGTAAAATCGTCATCCAGTCTGACCAGCATTTCTTCAATCATGCCCCAAATTATCCACAACGTCTTGCAGCTTCTTCATTTCCTCAAAATGGTTACTTTCCGTCTTGATTTATTCAATGTTGAATGGCGCGAATGACGAGCGCTTGACTTTAGATGTCTCAGACACGGTCGTGAAGGAAACCATCCCTTACACTCACTTCACATATTATGTACTATCCACACAAACATGCGTGAACGCATACAAACCCCAAAATATACTATCCACACAAAGGGAGGAAGAAAAAACTATTATATACTATCCACAAACCCCAAATATAATATCAACACACGGAAAGAGAAGAAAAAAAACACACAAAAAAACAGCCAAGACGTCTTGCACTTTTTGCATTTCTGGAATGCCACAGGATGTGTCTTTGGATATCCCCGCTTGCTGTAACAAGATTTCTGCTTCACGTCGTTGTTTGGCTCGGTCCGATTGTCGAATTGTTTTCCAGGCTCTTTTCCATTCTGCCGTGTCGTTCTGGTCGGCATACGTATCACGATGACACGGGATAAACACATCTCGTCTTGAGGATTGTTAATTTGGACGTGGCTTGTCTTGTGCATACGAAGGTCGTCCACCAATAACAACTTTTTGCAACCGGTCCCTTGGGGAAGAGACACGTGATTCGTGAACAGTGTTGCTTTTCGGTCAGTGATGTGAACCGTTTCGTTGGATTGTTGGACGTGTTGAATCTTGTCGATGACTTTTGGAAGGTGTCAATTCTGCCGGGCTGCTAAACTCGATCCAAACGGGGACTTCAGACTGTCGGGATGAATGGAAAGTCTCAAGCGATCGTCTTCTTTGGCTTCACTTTGTCGTTTCAGTGTGGTTAACAAAGAATCCCACACCTCGGTGATGAACTCTTCTGATTTCTCCAACAGTACTTCGGACTTGAGTCTTTAAACTTATCTGTGTACGTGTAAGCCGTAGTTCTAAATTTTCTAGAGGAGCACTTTTCCGTCTCTTGAATGTGGTAGTACTTTTCAGGGGTTGATGGTGGTGAACTTTGGTTAGGTGTAGACTCTCTGGGTCTGGATTCTGGCTCACTCGTGTCATCTTAAAAATCGCTGGCATGAATTTGAGCCAAGACTGTATATGTATATGTATATATATATATATATATATATATATATTGCAGCGATTACCGTTCCTCATTCCCCAAGATGTAGCCGTATCTACACCGTTATGAGTGATTCCTATGTTAATAGAGCCTGCACTCGTTCTTTGTACTCTCTCTCTCTCTCTCTCTCTCTCACTATTGGCAAAGGCATTTCTTAGCTTATGAGTAATTTCTTCTCATAGCAAGAAATGAAAAAAAAAAGCTGCATTGTACAGAACCTGCATGTTCATGTCACTGTCCACATTGCTTTCTTCCACCAGATGAACATCTCTTGTGCGCTTGAGTGTTTGGTCCCTGAATGACCCATCAGAAGAAGCTAAAGCCCTTTTGGTAAATGTTCCTCTGTAACAACCTTAAGTGAATCACCAAATGTCAATTGTTTTAGCTTCGCTGACTGCATTCCTGAGCACAGAAGCGGCATTGTACAGAACCTTCATGTCCATATCACTGACCACGTTGCTCTCGTCCACCAGCTAAATTGCAACATCTCTTGTGCGATTGAGAGTTACACATTCTGCTTTATTTAAACGTCTTGGTTTGTGGAATTCTACAATAGGTATTTCAGTTAGTGCTACTGCACTGTTGGTTCACCACATTGTTGGCAGATAGGTTGCGTAGATACGACTCGCGGAGTACAGACATACTAGCTTCATTTCCATCAAGCAACATCTCTTCAATAAAACTGAGGAATGTAACCTCTGCTGCCAATTCATCAGCTGCACTTGGCTTAGATGGCAATTGGCCCATTGCTCTGCGACAAATATTTGTGAGGTACATTGCCCAGCACCGCTTGTGGTATTTAATGTCCAATGCACGTGTATCGTTTGGGTTGATGGATGTACAAAGCTTGACATAGTCTTTCGTGGTATCAATAGTTTATTATTCTATGTACATCACGACTTGGTCTGTATGGGTAAGTAATAACCTATTCAGTAGGTTTATCAACACTTTAGTCAATCGTAAAATGGCATGGTTGAATAACATAATACAGTAAAGGTTTAGAATAAATTCAGTTGCAAATTTCGGTTTATGTTTACAGCCGAGTCATTCTCTGTGTATGGGAAAGCTGCTACTGCTATTGCTGCTGCCTAATCGCTCCTGTAATGGTTTAATACTGCTCTTGTTACGACGTACAGTAGATATCGAAAAGTAGTAGTTCGCCCGTAATTCAAATTTAATGGATTTTTTGTCATAATTTGGGCTCCTTCTTTTAAATGAACAAATTAACTAAATTAATCTTTTTTATCCCAAGGATTGAAATTAGCGGTTTGCTTCAATGTCCTCTTCAACCATAAAGAAAATTAAACGGTACAGAGAAAACCAAGTTTACACGTTCAAGATACACACTTGATAAGTGTAAGAAATAGTATAACGTAAAACGATATACTCTGCGAAAAATGTCAGTTGAAAACTGGCTTTGGCGTTCTTGCTTCTATGCTGAGAGAGAGAGAGAGAGAGATGGTAAGACGCCACTAATCCAGCGTCTATTGATAACTAACAAATTTACATAAATGTCCAATAATAAAAATACAGAAAGCAAGGGGGGGGGGGTATGATATAGTCTAACATGGAATACTATAGTAGTATTTTTAATCACGTGTGTAATAATGAACCATTGTGACTGAATAACTATAGTATGTAACTTCTATACATATGCTATGCGCATGTCTTGGAAAGGAAATGCCTTTCTTACTGTGCAGAGCTGCATAAATTTCATTAGTCATTGCCCTAGAACCAGGATATATGCGCTCATGCAGTTCTTCAAATTTCTGTAGAAAAAAATGACATGAAGTTATCTGCATTCTTGGGTACCTCTGTTCGTAGTCTTCTGATTCTATTCCATGTCTGATGAATTAGCCTGAGGCGAGAAAGCATGACCAAATGCAATGTCTGTAAGCATTTATTGGAAAAAGCATCTAAAAATTAAAACATCATTGAATATCGCATTTCATTTCGGTCATTTCTAATGTACGCAGCCTAATTGTAAATATAATGACCATTTTAAAGTACAGCATGTCATGCATAAGAAAGATATAACAACAAATATATCCACCTGGTCTGTTCATAACATAAATATAAAAACAGTGTGTGTGTGTGTGTGTGTGTGTGTGTGTGTGTGTTTGAGAGAGAGAGAGAGTGAGAATTGCAGTGTAGTTTCGCGCATTATCATTGACTGTTTCATGTTTGTTGTTCGTTCCAGTTGAACAAGATACATTTTCTGTCAACAAGATACACCTTCTGTACAATTGTTTTTTTTTATATAACCAATGCTAGCAGATGTCAGTTGAATCTTGGAGCGGTTTTATGTACGTTGTAATAATTAGTTGTACAATGATCCAATTACAGACTTTCCACTTTAATAAGTTATTGCAATTTAAGGAAACATTACTTTACGTCCATACACACTCTTTTGTTTACTGCAATATGACGTGATTATTTTAAAAAAGGCCTGAAATTGACATATAATTTTAAAAATGCCTGAAATTGACATATAATTTTAAAAACAAAATGCAATTCAAGATACTAAGAGGATGACATATGCGAACATTCATGCATGTGAGCAGTTGTGACCACAAACAATCTGAAAGTTATTTCACATAAAACTACAGAAATATACATAAACATATTCCTAACGCAATTCATATAAAAAGAATGTGTTAAATAAGCAATATGTAAGTAATTCAACAATTTAAGACGGATTTGCATAAATCTGAAAACAGGATGCGGGAATCAATATTAACACACGTAACATCGCTTGTCACTAGCTACATCTACTTCATTTTCGTAGAGAAATTCGCCTCGATTGTTCCATAGTTATATTTCCCTCATCGTGAAATTGTGCAATTAATTGTAAGTAATGTCCACAGTTTTGGTCCGCACAATCAACCTCTGCACGATCAATTAGCTGAAGTCCTATGAATGACATACCTGGTTCACCTCTGTCTGCGTGGGTTCGAGTCTCGGATTCGGCCATTGTGGGTATGTGAGAAAGTTTGCCAGTAGCTTCTCGTGGGTCGGTGGTTCTTTCAAGGGTTTTCCCGGTTTCTTCCTCCACCATTAATACTAGCCGCCATGTATAGCCTATCGTGTGCTGAAAAATGGCGTTAAACCCAACAACAACAACAACGACATACTTGGTGGACTAAGATTCACTTGGTAGTTAAGGATCGTCTCGGGGCGAGAAAAATGTTCCATTCACCATTTCGTCTCCTTCGACAAGCAACTTGTCTCCAGAAATGTAATGCACTTTCATCTTGTCTCTCGTCTGCACCTTGGTCTGATTCATCTAAAGATAGCCTCTTATTATCCAGATGACCTGCTGAGTAGGCTGCCCTCAGGGGCGTTCCACCGAGTAAACCCTGATCGAGAAAAATATGTCCCAAAGCGTTTCTTCTGCGTCTAGCATTTAGATTGTCCCACTCTGGTGGAAAAGCCATATTCTCTTGGTTGAAATCTGGAGAACTGTCCAATGATATGACAGATAGGGTAAATGCCGTCATCTCGGTGTAATCACCATATACTGAGATTCACTTAAAATGTCCTTTTCTTGTGCCACAACCAGAATTGACGAAGCTAATTATCTTGCCTTAAGTGCAGTAATAATCCTTACCTAATTTATTCAGTCACAAACCGTTTCAAAATTATTTGATATCTTCACCGTCCCTTCTATATTTGATGTCCACCACTTCTCACTTCATATGTTTCACTTTAGATGTTCATCTGGCCCTGGTATCGATACCAATTTGCTATTATTTCTTTCTTTGTGAAAGTCAAAGTAAGGATGCTATTGATTTATCTCTATAGCGTTTAATTTATTCCTCTTCCCTATTTCCTTTTCAGTGTCATTTTGTAAGGAAACTAATTCACAAACATCCATTTATCCTTCTAGTATAGCCAGCTATTACGGTCGTCTGTGTCTAGCGAAAGCAGTTAAGGAGTAAAACAACTTCACTCATGTTTACAAAGCGACTGTAAAGACCACGTGAATTCCATGAATACCGTTACAGCAAGTAATAGGGAATTCCCAATCGCATACATCACGCGCAGGGTTATCTTGTTGAATCGCGCATGCAGGAAATAATAAACATATCATCTCGTTTAGCAACAATCGGGGTGTTTCTTCCCTTTGTACCGATCCAGTTACAAAATCCTTGTGTTAATGTCAGCTGCACTATCTGAAAATAAAATTTACGACAAAATCCATGAGGGATCTATTATTTATGTTCATAGTTTGAATTCGTTTTTAGTACGGTAAAATTGTATAACTGAATCACCTGTTTCGAATATCAAAACTGAAATCGAACCTGAATTTTCATATTAATGCAAATGGCCATACTGATCTTCAACCACGTGCTATATGGAAGTTGAAAAATGTTGTCCAGAGAAGACTTCATCTTGATCAAATAGCAACTTTGCAAATATTACGGAAGAACTGAGGAGAATGACCGTGTCGTTTGAACGAGATGATCCAGAATAAGGACTAGAAAATAAAACGACTCGAATCTAGCATGGACAAGGCATGGGTGTCGGAACTTGGAAGTAGACCTACATGCAATGGCAGACGCAATGAAGAGTCAGGAATAATAATTGAAAAGCTGCATTAGATGAACTCAGTGAACCCATTTCATTTTTGAATAACCTGCATATTATTAACATCTGTTAGACTCGTAATGTTGCGAGGGAGAACAAACGAGATAATTCATTTCAAACGTGCTAGTTAAATGTAATAATTCAAATTCTTCAAAGATGTTTGCGTTCTCTTTAGCATGTGTTTTTTTTTATCGTTGTTTCTTTTATATTACCCTTTCCGGTACGTTTTCTCGCTCATGGAATTACATATGTCTTTTCTTCAAAGTTTTTTCATTTACAGCCTATTTTTCTACCACTTACCCATATAATCGCAAACTTTCGTGAGCACACACACACACACGCACGCACACACACACACACACAAACACACTATATATATATATATATATATATATATATATATATATATATATATATATATATATATATATATATATATATATATATATATATATATATATATATATATATAGTGTGTGTGTGTGTGTGTGTGTGAAGGGGCAAATTTCTGGCGATCTATGCAGAATACATTAGTCTGAGACCAGAGAACAATTAATTAGATTTATGGAGACAGGCGGCTTATTAAATCGCTACTGCGAGAATTTCTAAATATCTGGTCGGGGACGGTAATGAGCCTAATTACACTTTTGTTTATATAGTAGCCAGACGGATTATTACGGACACGGTAAACTTCGATTTCATAGTGGAACTGTCAAAGATTGAAAACTTCCATGAACCAGTAGTCGCAACGTAGAAGATCAAATTGACCCCAGATTTGGCGCCTAGTTATAAAAAGGCGGCAAATATATTTAATCCTGATTGGTTACGCTAAATAAGGGGCGTCTTTCCCACACTAAATTTCCTAGTTTTAATATCGCCACATCGAAAATTTTAATTAGTCTAAGCTTTTCTGCAAGAGAAAACAAGTGTCAGAAGGCCCCGAGAGTACATTTGGGAGAAATTCTCTCGAGAACTGTTGTCCAATAGGACAGCTGTCGAGGAAAAACCGACGAACAAATTTGGCTGTAGAAGCGAGGAACGCTGAAAGCTCAAAGGGAGAAAATAGCTCCTGTGACGTATTATCTCTGAAACGTATCCTGTGACGTATTATCTCTGAGACGTATACTGAAACGTATCCTGAGACGTATTATCCTGAGATCCAGGTATCTGTGAATCTACGTGCTACGCACAGAGTTGAGGACCGAAAGAGACAAGAGAGAGGGAAGTCGAAGGAACAGCTACAGTAGAAGTGGGATGAACCGGAGAAGCACGTTATGCAATTGTACAAGGCATTGACTTCGATTGTTCACTCGATCCTATGATGAACTAAAGTATCAGTAAAACAGATCGGCAACTTTATTTAACTATATTTGTGTTCTGTAATTCGGTGAAAGTTTTATTCGTAGAAGCAGAGTATATTCCTGATGTAATGAATTTCTCACGGTTGGTTTATGTAATTGATTAAATTGTTGTTTACATGTACGAGGGCTCGTGTTGTTCTGTTCTATATATCTGCTCAGATCTCTATTGATTCCACCTATAAGTTTCACCACTTATATTTATATTTACTCGAACCGGGCAATAACATCAAGGGCGGTCAACCTCTAGATAACGAGAACCAAATTAAGAAGAAGGGACTTTGTGCAAGGTTTCTACAAAGTGGACCGTGGGTCCCTTACAAGTGGGATCTCGTCCGGTGGATCGGAACATTTTTATTCGAGTAAAAGACTGAGCAAATATAGAACAGAATCAGTATCTAAATAGTGATAATTTCATTATTGCTATAAGAAATATGGATCAGAGTGAATCGAATCATTGTCTGCTTATTTTATTATATTGTGCATGCGAATTTCTTGCCATTTCTTTTCATATTGTGATGGAAATATTGTAAGAATTGAGACACATACCTTTGCTGTCAAGTCGTATTCTGAATTTGTGGAGTAAAGAGAAAAAATTACCTTTGCATTCTCTTAAGAGAAGAGATATTTAGGCAAACCCGCAGTAATAAATTACGCCTTGTTATGGGTAAGCGTTGCACTAATTTGGGGAGACATTCCAGCTGTGTACTGCCCGTTTATTTATTGATTGATTGGTACAAGGAGAATCTGGTCTAATTGAGTAGGGCCATACTAGGAATAGGACAAAAACGTGAGGAGCTATTTTCAGATAGGGCAGTAAAACTTAAGTATAGGTAAAGGACCTTTTTTCTTGTGTCACAGTTACAAGTAGACCAGGAAGGCGACAAACAGACAATTAGTTAAGGAATATAAGTCAGATGGTATGGACGAGTTAGGGTATGAAGGCGTCCAATTAGCTGAATTTGTTGAGCGTAGTGTTAAAGAACACAGGGAGCAGCTTGCCGTGGAACGAAAGAAAGACAGACAAGCAGCTGAGCGTGAACGAGAGCTCGAACTAGCCAGATTGCCGACCGAAGAAAAGTCTAGAGGACGCGAACATATGTTAGCCATGGAGAGACTGAGGATCGAAGCAGAGTCCAGGAGGGGTGAAGATCTGAAGGAACGTTCAGGACCAACAAGTAGACGATCTGAAGACAGACGACCAATACAGATCACCATGCCCATGTTCAATGACAAGGACGAAATTGTTGACAACTTTTTGACACAGTTCGAAAAGTTGACTCTGGTTCATCAGCTACCCAAGGACGAGTGGGCTATCAATGTTTCAGCATTCTTACAGGGAGCCGCGAAAGACGTCTACCATAATATGACACCGAACTAGATAGACGACTACGACGCTCTGAAGAAAGCGCTACTAAGTCACTATGAGCTGTCGGCAGAAACGTTTCAGAAACTCTTTAGAGAATCGTCGAAGAGAGCTACCGAAACGCACGCGCAATTCCATAGCCGCCTACGTGTAATTTATGATAAATGGATGTAAATGTCTGGTACTGCGTTAACGTATGAAGGCATACTCAAGGAGATGTTGAAAGAGCACGTCTTAAGTACATACAGAAAAGACTTAATAGTGTTCTCAGCGGAGCGTGAATTCTCAACCTTGGTTGAGATAAGCGTGATGGCCGAGCGATATGAGAGCGCGCACTCACGTCCAACCACCTGGGGTGGCAGGAACCGACCTGCAATCGGCGAGCATAGAAAGACCACCGAGGTGGCACCCCAAAGACGGAATGGTCAGAATGGTGGGATGCCAGGGGCCGGAAATCTCAGCCGAGAACATTTCTGTGGGTCGGGGAAGACTCAGGGGGCAGAGAAGGATACCATGGGGAGGAAAGGTGAGCCGGTGTGTTGCGGATGCAACAGGCCAGACTATGTTGTTAAGGATTGTAGGAAGTATCGTCCGACAACGATTAATTTGGTAACTCCGAATACTGTTAATAAACGGAAAACAGTGGAGTTGACTAATACAGCAGTAGCTACGGTTAACGGTGAGAGGGCAACCGTACTGTATGATACCGGCTGCAGTTATCCGGCCTTGGTGGATAGCAGGTACGTCAAGCCTGTGGATTATACAGGCGAGACGGTTGAGGTCCAGTTTGCTAACCGGACAAAGGATTCGCTTCCGGTCGTTAGCATTGATCTTGATTCGCCGTATGTAAACGGACGAATTCAAGCAGCGTGTTTGTCGGGACTGTCTCATGATGTAATACTAGGGTGTAGGTATGTGTTGCCACAACCTAACCTTAAGACGTGTACACGTGGGGTCCGTTGAGACGAGGACTATGAAGCGAAGGTGAGGGTCAAATCCGCTGAGACCTACGACTTCGCCCATAGACAATTTGCTACCTGGAGATTTGAGAAAACTTCAAGAGGAAGATTTGTCTCTCAACATGGTACGCAGGTACGCAAAAGATGGGTCTATACGGAAAATGACAGACGGTGAGGGGAAGTTCGCAACGAAATGCGGTATTGTGTACCGGTATGCCAAGAAAGGGACCGATACGTTCAAGCAAGTTGTTGTGCCAATAGCGAAGCGAGCAGACGTGCTTAGGCTGGCATATGAGGTCCTACTCGGAAGCCACACGGGCTTTGCGAAGACCAGAGATAGGTTGGTGAGTGAGTTCTACTGGTCAGGTATGTACGGGGATGTTCGAAGGTATTGTTTGTCGTGCGACAAGTGTCAACGGGTGGCACCTAAGACCTCCCATCGCCCAGTGTCACTAGGAACCACCCCACTGTTTGACGAACCTTTCTTGAGGGTGGCGATGGACCTAGTAGATCCGATAAAGCCGGCGTCAGAAAGCGGTAATCGTTATATACTATCGATAGTTAATTACGCCACCCGGTACCGGCAGGCCTTTGCCTTGAATAACATTGACTCAGTCACGGTGACTGAGGCCTTGTTAGGAGTTTGGTCGAGAGGCGGTGTCCCTGAGGAGATAGTGACTTACCAGTGGACGCAGTTCGTGAGTCAGGTGATGAAAGACGTAAATAGATCCCTGTCCATTAGATACCTGACGACTACCCCGTATCACCCGCAGTGTAATGGTTTGGTGGAGAGTTTCAATGTTCCATTGAAACGGGCTCTGAAGAAGCTCTGTGAAGGTCGACCTAGGGATTGGGATCAATACCTTCCCGCGATACTTTTTGCGTATTTGAGAAGTACCACAGGCTAGTTTGGGTTTTTCGCCTTTTGAATTAGTTTATGGGAGGACAGTCAGATGACCCATGGCTGTGTTAAAACAATTACGGACGGATGAACAAGCATCCGAAGAAGTGCGGACAACATACCATTATGTTGTTGACCTCCGCAACAGGCTGGAAGAGTCTTGTAAATTGGCTTAGGAAAATCGCCGCGACGGAAGGGGACATCAAGCCAAATATTACAATAAAAAGACGAAGGAACATCACTTTGAGGTGGGTGATAATGTGTTGTTGGTGCTGCCGTTAGAGCACAACAAACTCTAAGTCTCATGGAGGGGACCATTTGTGGTAACGGAGAAAAAAGATTGGCAGAAGACAAAGTGAAGCTGTACCATGTAAATCTCCTGAAACTTTACCGTGAGAGACACCCACATAGTTTGTGGTTGCTACGGTTGTAACTGAAGAACCCGACGATAACGGAGGAGAGGCGGAATTACTCCTTAGTTGTCCATTGACGAGGGAAGAAACATACGCCGACGTTGTCCTTGACGGGACGTTAACGTCAGAGCGACGTAAGGAAGTGGAGTCGTTACTCCAAGATTACTCATGCGTCTTGACAGAACGACCTGGCAAGACGGAGTTGGAAGAGTTCACCCTGAAATTACTGGATGAGAAACCAGTGAAGTTGAAACCATAGAAATTAGAAACTGTCCGAAATGAAATTCAAGCTATGATAGACCTGTGAGTTATAGAACCAGCTGAGTCGGCATATAGCTCTCCTGTTGTTTTGGTACAGAAGAAAGACGGTACACAGAGATTTTGCGTTGATTACAGGAAGTTGAACTGGATCACGGAATTCCAAGTAGAACTTTTACCTGACCCTGAGTCCATATTTGCCGGGGTGACCAATGTGAAGTATTTTTCGAAAATTAATCTGTACAAGGGATACTGGCAAATTCCAGTTCAAAGTGACGACAGAGCCAAACTTGCCTTCGCAACTCCAGATGGGACCTACCAGTGGGTAGTCATGCCATTCGGGGTCCAGAATGCCCCGAGTGTCTTCACACGTATCGTGCAAAAATTACTTGAACCATTAAGAGGGACTGGAGTTTCAAACTTCATGGACGATTTACTCTTAGCGACAGCTACTTGGGACGATCATATCACTCTGCTGAAAAACGTTTTAGAGCGACTTCGACAAACGGGACTGACCGCACGACCATCTAAGCACAATGTAGGGTTTAGGCAACTAACCTACCTAGGTCATATCCTTAGCGAAGACACGTTTACCCAGATAGATCAAAGGTCGACCAACTTAGGGACACAGTACTACCGACCACTAAGACGAAAGTTCGATCTTTCTTAGGACTGGCAGGGTATTATCGTCGATATGTTGCTAACTTCAGCGCTACTGCGAGCCCATTAACTGACTTGACTCGGAAAAAGGCTCTGACGAAAGTTTTATGGACAGACGCATGTGAACGAGCATTTCAGATGTTGAAGGACAGATTGACGTCAGACGCAGTAGTGAAATTGCCTGATGTGTCCTACGTACTGACGCTTGTGATTAGAGGCCGACCGAAACTAAATTTCTGGTTTCGGCCGAAAACGAAACCAGACCGAAAGTTATAATTGACCTTTGGCCGAAACCGAAGCCGAAACTGAAAGTTTAACTACACCTTCGGCCGAAACCGAAACCGAGAGATAAACCGAAGTTGCCGAACTCAAGATTTATTAAATAGGCCTGGGGCATGATGCAATGCTACACTTCAACAACTGAGTAGGGTAACATGTCGACAACGATCAGGGGTCCATGATGCACTTATCAATTCTCTGAACTGCAACGTGGTCATCAGGCCAGACCATTCTGCTCTAGATCATTGATGTCAAGGACGACTGCACAAAATTCGGTAAGGCATGTTTAGTCGCTTTCTCTTCCATCATCATCTTTTTCGAGGCACGCTCTGCTCCGTCGTTCATGGACCTCTTGAGATACGTATCATGGAGCTCCGTGTGGCAGCTGTCCAGATGACCTTTCAAGTCTGAAACTGTCTGAAGTCTTGGTTTATCGCTGCCAAGTGATAACAGTTTGTTGCATTCTTTGCACTGCGCCTAGCTTGCATCAGAACCGATTTTTGTGATGTAATCCCACACTGCATTTTTCGACATTCTTTGCGGCGATTAACTAATCCGTTTATTATTAACTTCAATTTTCTACTTCACACAGATTAACTCGCTACAGTTTAACTAACTGAAATTATCAATATTGTCAGACTTCGAAATCTCTGTATTCAACACGTGAGTAGACTGAAATGCAACAGTGCCTAGAATTGCCTAGCGCCGACTACCCGGCCGACAAGCAGAGTAATAGACGCAGCACTAGCGTTGCATTCTGAAAGTTACAATAGTTCTTCGGCTGATGACCGAAAGTCAATATCAGTTCCGGCCGAAACCGAAAGCTAACTTTTTGGCTTCGGCCGAAACAGAAACTATGCCGAAAGAGGCCATTTGCCAACTTTCGGCGCCGAAACCGAAACCGAAACCGAATTTCGGTCGGTCTCTACTTGTGATAGAGGTTTAGAGGCAGTGTTATTACAAGAGCACGACGGAAACTTATTCCCAGTTGCATACAGTAGCAGGAAATTGTCAACCGCAGAACGCAATTACTCAGTCTGTTCAGTGAGTTTTCCCAAGTACTCATCTAACTTTTCGTGTTTCCTCCTTCCTTCCTCTTCCTCCTTCTATACACTGTACCACTTGTGTACACAATGGAAGTCTCCACGGCTTCCTTCTTATTCTCTCGGTGTCGTCACTTCGTACACCCTGGAATATCTCAGCACCGACTCTCACGGCACCCTGGGAGCTTCCTGAAGAAATATAAGGGACGTACACCTTTGTCTCCCTACTCTACTCTTTGAAATTACCCGCTCTCTCACGGACCTTCCATCAGACTAATGGACGAACAATTTTATCAGGCCCTATGTACATATAAATTTCCACTTATCGGATTCATGCCTTGCGCTCTACGCACGAATAGCATTACTCAGCTAATTTTTGTAACACACTCCCACTGTATCTATCCATGGTTATTATGTAATCATTCCTATTGCATGCGTCCTAAGAATTACAAAATTATACATATAAATACATATGCACATAAATCCAACTCCGTCTAATTTCGCATAGTGATCAATCTACATTCTGATAGATGTTAAGTACGTCATAATTCAATTATTTAATAAATTCAACAATATGATGCGATTAAATATTCTAATAAATGCAACTATACGTGAGGATTCAATATTCTAATATATTCAACTATCTACTCAAATCAAGCACAAAGAATCGTCCAAGATACCGTCTTACCTTTGAGAAGCTTGTTTACCCAGTTCAATTCCCTTCTTTTTACGAGTTAAGAATAAGAATGAAGCATTTTCCCACCTAAAGTATTAGCCTCTCTCGGCGGAAGATACAGCTTCTCTCATCCCTAATTAGTCGACACGCCTACCGTTTGATATTCTTTCCGCCTGGGTCCATGTTTCTTCACGCCATCTTGGCGCGCTATGCGGTATCCGGCCCGAATATGCCCTTCGGCAGAAGCCCCGCTTGTACAAGGATTAAATACCTTTGACGCCAATTTAGAGATCAAAAATTAAGTAACTCCTAGTAAGACGTCCGGCCCACATGCTCTGATTCTGCAAACGTCTGCCTTCAGTTCGTTACAGTTACCTGTATGGACGAAAATTTGTTCTAGAAACTGACCACCAACCACTTGCCTATTTAGCTCACGCTAAGCTAATTAATGAACGATTAATGAGATGGTCGTTATTTCTGCAACAGTACCAAGTCCAGGTACGGTATATTAAGAGCAATGAGAATGTAGGGGCTGACTGCCTAAGTAGACTACGGACGTCTGGGGTGAAGGGTTCGCCTGAGGACGTGTAAATGAATCAGATTAGATCTCCAAAAATTTGGAGAGTATAAATCCCTGATTTTACTCTTCAAGGAGGGGCTAGTTATAAAAAGGCGGCAAATATATTTAATCCTGATTAGTTACGCTAAATAAGGGGCGTGTTTCCCCACACTAAATTTCCTAGTTTTAATATTGCCACATCGAAAATTTAATTAGTCTAAGCTTTTCTGCAAGAGAAAACAAGTGTACGAAGACGACGAGAGTACATTTGGGAGAAATTCTCTCGTAAAACTGTTGTCCAAGAGGGCTGTTGTCGAGGAAAAACCGACGGACAAATTTGGCGGTAGAAGCGAGGAACGCTGAAAGATCAAAGGGAGAAAATAGCGCCTGTGACGTATTATCTCTGAGACGTATCCTGTGACGTACTAACTCTGAGACGTATCCTGTGACGTATTATCTCTGAAACGTATTCTGAGACGTATTATCCTGAAATCCAGGTATCTGTGAATCTACCTGCTACGCACGGAGTTGAGAACCGAAAGAGAAAAGAGAGAGGGAACTCGAAGGAACAGTACAGTAGAAGTGGAGTGAACCGGAGAAGCAGGTTTTGTAATTGTACAAGGCATTGACTTCGATTGTTCACTCGATCTTATGATGAACAAAAGTATCAGTAAAACAGATCGGCTACTTTAATTAAATATATTTGTGTTTTGTAATTCGGTGAAAGTTTTATTTGTAGAAGCAGAGTATATTCCTGATGTAATGAATTCTCACGGTTGGTTTATGTAATTGATTAAATTGTTGTTTACATGTACGGGGGCTCGTGTTGGTCTGTTCTATATATCTGCTCAGATCTCTATCTATTCCACCTATAAGTTTCACCACTTATATTTATATACACTCGAACCGGGCAATAACATCAAGGGCGGTCAACCTCTAGATAACGAGAACCAAATTAAGCGGACACCTTGAAAGAAGGTACAATCCGCCAACCCACAAATCTCTTGAAAGAAGAAGGGACTTTGTGCAAGGTTTCTACAAAATGGACCGTGGGTCGCTTACAATATATGGTATCCATTTATTATATACATAAACTTTGAAAGCCTACACCTTATGTTCTTGGCCTTGTATGCTTTATATACATTGCAAGTATATAATAGCTTAATGTTTAAAATACATAAAGGTTCATAACAACTATGCTTCAACTCAAATATATATCGTAGCGTATATTAATTACATGGTGTGCCGCATATTTATGTCTAGATTGTTGGATGTTCTCTGACCTCTCCGGTGGCCTAAGTGGTTAGAGCGTCCACCTTGGCTGCGGGAGGTCGCGGGTTCGACTCTCGGCCGAGTAATACGAAAGACTTATAATAATGGTACTAGCAACTGCCTCGTTGGCGCTCAGCATGAAGAGGTTAATGTTAGGACCGGTCAGCCCGGTGTTAGGATAATGTGACTATGGGACATGATGACCCAGTGCAAGACATCACTATCAACTACCACATACATTTAAGCGATATGACTAAAATTGTTAAACATATGTTTTAAAAAAATCAATCACTAAATCTAAATTGGATGTTCTCAAAAATTACTTGTTTTGATGATAAGACATATTTTCTGTGATATATGTACGGGATATTATATTACTGAAATTGAGACAAGATGTATGGGTGCGGAGGTCTAATGACATTCATTTCATTTTTGTACATACATTTACATGTATAACTTAATCTCTTTCGAACAGGAAATAAAAAATCAGTCAGTCGGTGAGTCAGTCATAAGTGGAACGCCTACACATAAGTTCTTGTCCTTGTGTGCTTTTTATCTATTTATGTGCAAAATAGCTCACTGTTTAATATAATTTATTAATTTATAACAACTATATTTCAAATCAAATATATCTTAATTTATTAATTTATAACAACTATATTTCAAATCAAATATCTTATACTACCTGTTTTATCTGTGTGATGTGCCGCATATTTAATTTAAGCTGATGGATGTTTTAATGTTGTACCAAATAGTGTTCCTGATCGCTTTACATAGCCGATATCATGATACCGAAAATGAGGCAGGAAATATAATGTTGAGGTCTAATGACGATCATTGTGCTTTTGTAAATATATTTACATGTTTAATGTGATGTGTTTAGATTAATGTCACTAATGTTTTTATTACCATTATGTATAATGAAAATAATTGAATGCTATCTATTTTGAATAGGAAATAAAGTAAGTCATACATACATACATACATACATACATACATACATACTACATCGTCTAGCGCGTCCGCTGCTTTAAATACTTCTACGATTGGAGTAGTAGTAGCAGCAGCAGAAGAAGAAGTAGTAGTATTAGCAGCAGAAGTAATAGCAGTAGTTGCAGTTGTAGTAGTAAAAGAAACAGCAGTAGCATCATTCTGCATTGTTGCCACTGAAAGCACTCATAATACAAACCTGTGTAACGAATTAAAATGTAAGACACGCACGAAACGAAAGGAACAATAATCTATATAAGACAAAGATAAGAATGGCCAAGTAAGACCAGGAATGGCTAAGGATAATCTTCTCTGAACCCAGTTCTAATCATGCATGAAAAGCCCATCATAAACACAGGATTTTAAATATATTTATTTGATATGACACACAAATGATCTAACCAGATTTGTATGCTTCTCGGGTATCTTCTGATGAATTCAAGCCCTTTTTATGCTACAATTTTTTTTCTCTCCCGATAATCATCAAAAATGGCCGAATGAATGTCGATGCAGTTTTGGATTAAGATAGTTACAACTGCAACGTTGTATCGACGAGTGACACTAAACAGCATAAGAAATTACGAGGCAGGGCTATATATATTTGGCAATCACGACAAAGATATACAAGTAAGAATTAACTGGACAATGTTCAAATTAATGTTCCCCCCCCCCCAATACTAATACGTTTCACGCTGCAGTGTAATGCGTGTCAGTTTTTTTTTTGATAGTCAGGGATCGAGATTTGCGGCCGTAAAATCAATACATTGTATTTCGACAATTAAGTCTGTATTGGGACAAGTGGGCAGACCCATTAGGCCGACAAATTAGCCTCACACCATTGTATTGAATGTTATCTTAGGGAACGATATCGTACATTCATGAAAACCTGCAAAAATCTGCAGACAATATTATCTGCACTCATCATTGTACATTTTATGCACTTACCGATATTTGATGAATATTTTTTCTGCCAAACTTACTTTTCGTAAGAACAATTCTAGTGGCTGCCAGTTGAGGTTGTGTGCAGTTTTGTGTACTCTGCAAGAATTCATTCTACAATGATCGAATTATAAAGGTAGCGTTTAGTTTTGCTATGTTAATTAGTGATCACCATCAATTAAGAAAGACTCGTTTTACTTTTATGTAAAGATTTGAACAAAAAATCTTGTTTGTAAAATAATGCTTGAAAATAAGCTTTACTGCATGCAGACAATCGCGATCAAAAATAATCTTTAAGTTATTTCAATATATAAAAGTAGAGAAATATAAATAAACATATTGCTTGATATACATATAGATTAAAACGTTTGTATTAAATCAATCAGGGAAACAAATAAATATTACAATAAAAAAAATAAACTCTACAGCTGTCCAGTGCAGGATCACAAAATAAATATTCTTATTTCTTGAACAAACGACGAAATACTTAATTTCTGTTTGTTTAATCTCAAACACGAACTCGGATTGGTCAACACATGTGTCACAGTCTGTCTCATTCTTCTCTTCGTAAATCTGAATACAGGATGTAGAAATAAAATTAACACATCATACTGCATCACATATTACTAGTTACACTTGATTTAAGTGGAGAAATTCAGCTTCTCTATTTTCCCATTTTTCTTTTTCCTTTTTCGAGAAATTTTGCAGTGAATTGTTAGCTTGTCCCAAGAATATCCAAAATGTTCTCAGCATATCAACCACTGGATAATCGATTTGTTAATGACATAACTGTGGACAGTAGTTGAGCGAAGTACTTGGTGGATGCAGACTCACTTGGTAGTTGAGGATTGTCTCTGAGAAAGAAAAATGTTCCATTCGCCATTTCGTCTCCCTTGGCGAGCAACCTGCCTCCAGAAATGTAATACCAAATATTCTTTCCCATCTTCTTCATCTTGGTTAGGGTTACATAGGTGCTTGGACTCGTTCGAATACCACATGGTATTATCAAAACGATATGACACGAAAGATGCCCTCGAGGGCGTAATACCGAGTAAACCCTGGTCCAGAAAAATATGGCCCAAAGCGTTCCTTCTGCGTTTGGCTTGTAGATTGTACCACCCTAGTGGAACATCTCCATTTAAATGGTTGAACTCTTTTGTAATCTCCATTGAATTCTGGATAAGCTAAAAGCAATCTTAAGATTCTTTTAAAATGTCCTTATCTTGTGCTAGAATCAAAGTTGATGAGGCTTATACAGTTTTCGTAAGTGCAGTAATAATCCTTACTCAATTTTACAGTCCCAAACCGTTTTCAAATCTGTCTGATATCTTCACCGTTCCCTATTGTTTCTATCTTTGAAGACCACCACTAATATACCGCTGTCATCCCGTTTGTTTTACTCGATATGAAAGAATGTCCACATGGTTCTGGTGTCGATGCAGTTTTGCTACTTTGGTTTCCTTGTGAAATTTGTAGGAAAGATGCTATTGACTCTTCCCGTTGGTGACTAATTTGTTCTCCTTCTTCTTTTTCTGTGTATGTCTGTAGGAAAACTACTTCACAAACAGCGGTTTACCCTTCAGGCATAACAATTAAGTTCAGTCTTCTGTGTCTTGCAAAGGCGGTCAACGAAAATCTAACGACACGCTTATAGTTTTATACTGGAGCACGAGGATCACGTGATTATATACACACGTAAGGAATTATATATATATATATATATATATATATATATATATATATATATATATATATATATATATATATATATATATACACGTGACAAGTGGGGTTTAAGCTTAACAAATCGCCATAGAAATCTTTGCGACAAAATCCATAGTAAAATATGAGAGATGTATCCATTATATTCATAGATTTGTTTTTTATGTGTACAACAATAAGGGAGCATCCATTAGTAAAGTATTACTCATCAAAGGTTTGTTAAAATTTTATTGTAAAGTTGATGGTCGAGGTGGTATACGGTAATCTTGGCTTTTTTCCCGGTTAGTACTCTTCTGTCTTCTTTACTGTACATACATACATACATACATACATACATACATACATACATACATATACGCACGCACGCACACGCATACATACATACATACATACATACATGCATGCATGCATGCATGCATGCATACATGCATGCATGCATGCATGCATACATACATACATACATACATACATACATACATACACAGTAAGAGGATACTTCATTGTTAAATGTGAATGTACTTATTAACTGGAAGAAAGCGTTAGGAACATTGAAAGGAAAATAGAAGGAGGTACTGGAAGAAACAAAACAATCCATGTAAATACAAGGAAGAGAAACGAAACAGTGTGAATTGTAAATATGACAGAAAATAGGCAAGGACAGCCCTTCTCTGTACACAATCATCACAATGTACACAAAGTCCATCCTAACAGTATGACCTTGAATTTGCTAATATGCAACTGATATTCGTAACAGGACCCAATACAAACCTGGATGATTTGTATCTGAACGCTGGTTGGCCATATTAGACACAGTAGGCACTACTGCAAGGTCAAAATTAGCTCTGTACAGATGGATAAATAGGAATTATGTACATGTTTTCTCTTGCATCTATCTCCAGATTTAAATATGTACAAGCTGAAGAAAGCATATCGGTAAAGAGTGTTTAAAACTATTGTGTAGAGTCTATGGTTATGATAGTAGTAGGCGTAGTCGGCAGAAAGAGCAGTGGTGGTGAATTGGTGATGGAAATTTTGTTGTAGTAGCGGAGGAATTCGTTGTTGAACTATCACTCGTCGGGTCAGAAATGGTGGTAATGATTGCAGGATGATTGTTGGTGACGATGGTGGTAGTTGTGTTTGATCAGCTTCGTGAAGTGCGAAATCAAATGTTTAGATGGCGTAATGATTTGACAGGTTTCATCAGTGAAATTACTTTACGTGCTAATTTATATGAATATACGTTAGTCAAACTTTTTTGTGATAAATTTAGTGGTTTAGTGCATGGTCACATACCTGATTCAGATCTTTTGGAGAGTCAAGAAATAGAAACACCAATTGATTTTAAAAAGTGCATGTTTAATAAGCTAAAGTGTTCTTTAATTCCGTTCAGTAATGTTCACATGTGAAACTTGAAAACCAAATTTCATCCCTGACAAAACCTGAAAAAGAACAGGAAATTTATCATTAAAAAAGCGCGGAAACCATGTTTATTAGATGCAGATAGGTTTGTTTAATTTGGAACAGCTTCATCGTACTTAAGTAAAACTGAGAAATACACCTACTTCATAATTAAGTATCTCTATATAGAATCGGTCCGATGACCATACTGGTTACAGCTTCCGCCTTAGATGCGGGAGGTCGCGGATTCGAACCACAGCCGAATCATACCAAAAACTTGTAAAACTGGTACTAGTAGCTACCTCGCTTGTCACTCAGCATTAAGAATGTGTTAGGATTGGTTGACGTGGCGTCAGGATATGGTAACTGGGTCGGGCATGATGCTACATGTCAGCAACATGATGCCCCAGTGTTATATATCACTAAAAAATGCCACACTGCAGACATCGTAGCGATATGACTGAAACTTTTTTAAAGGTATGTTTTCATTTTAAAAAAATCCAAATCACACGGTCCACCTCACCCTACCCCTCTAAAAAGTGTATGGAAATGCTATGTAACGAAATGATTTGTTGACTTTTTTAATCTCTTTCGGCAAATTTTATGTAAAGTATTTCATATTTATTCAACATATTTTCTGCTCATCTTTTTGTGTTTGTTTTGCTATTATGGATGAGAGAGCGAAAGTGCGGTTTGTGTGAGAACGATTGATGGTTAATAAGACTCAAGACTTCGTATATTTAAATATGACAGGAATGTTTCACAAACGACATGTATATGCCGTCTAAGTGAGTAGGACACATGCCAATCCCGCAGAGAACATTGTGAAATTGATATTTGGTTCTGTCAGTTGGATAATGCGAATATCCATTAGTCTAGTTATATGCTTCGTATGCTCCCTGCGTTGAACTCAGCACATATAGCGAAGCTAGACTAATGTCAACTCGAAATTAACTGGTGACTTTCCAAAAACTAGCTTACCTAACGAGAATCGATTTACACGCGTATGGAGTTAAGGACGCATATACAGCACCGACCACACTTGCGGTTAGTTTTTCTTCAAATACATACAAATACAGGCATCATTAAAGCTACGCATCATAGAAAAATCGTGAGGTAACTAATGTCTAACCTGCGACAATGATGATGCATTAGTCTTCTGGTACATTAAAAATAACGTGGATAACATTAAATTTGTTTCAAATTTTCTAGGCCGTTGAGTTTTACCTTGAATAAATTGTGATTGTTTGCTAACTTGGTTTTCTGTCATAAAACCAGACTTTGCACATTAAAGTCGAGGGCGATAACTTTTAACAAAACAAGCATTGTTGATATTGTCATCACGAAGTATCATTTCTCTGTTTAAAGAAAGTGTTATTTCCATGTATGTTTATGCTCGTGAATGTTTCTGTTTCCATTTATATAAGAAATAATTCTTAACTGGAATTATGACATTATTAAGCCTTTTTAATAACTGTCACTGCGCCCTGCAGGCTGTAAATCACTAGCTGACTATGTCGGTCGACGCGCGTCCCTGATCCTCACACTATCAGTTCTCGATTAGTTAAAATCTACACACCGATAAATACCCAACCATGATCATTCAATCCTATAATACACAAACGAATTAATGGACTTTACTAATTGTCCTAACTACGTTATTTTGCTAAAAAGTGATTCATTCACATGGACATAGAAATATCAATGTTACATATACTTTAAAACAGATGATTTACTTCTTACGGTTCGTATCAGAAGAAATGCATGAAAATACTAGGATACACGACTTCTAATAGATACAAACCACTTGATCTGAACTCATTTATACCAACGAACGTTGTATGACATTCTTACAATACATACGTTATATGACACTCCTGACCACGAACGCATTTCTGAACTCGAGGAAAAAGTAAAGTATGAATCTAAAACGGATAAATTCGACAAATAATTACAAACTCACATCAATGAAATTTTTGATGCAATTAAAACAATACCTTTGTGCCGTCTCGAGCCCTCGATCGTTAACCATAAGTGAATTTCCTCTGTCTCTTCTCTGCTTTCGGGTCTCACAAATTTAAAGATTCACTGTCCCTTGAACGATTTATTTAACGAGAAGAGTACTTTTTACTTATATTGGAACCAGCTTCCTCTTTCGGCAGAAAACCTCGGACTGACTAATATCGCGAGACAGACTACTTTGAAACCTTTATTTTCGTCTGGAAACACACGCCCTCGTTTAGTTTAGCCAATCAGGGTTACATTCTCTAACCACCAAACTTTTAACACTCCAATCAAAGTCAGAATAATCTTCTCTCGTCCGCCTTTATTAATAACTATCCTGGAAAATATAATTTTATGATTTCCTTTTCAAGTAACCCAAGATTTCCAAAACATCTTTGCTCTGGTTTGTCTCAACTCTGCCATTACATCTACATCAACTTATTCTGACTTATATGTGGAATTGTTATCGAACGGACTCTAATTAAAATTCTAGTCATGCCCAAAAGAGAGCAGATCCAACCCCCCACTGTCAGCAATTTATTGCGAGTCCGGTCCATTCGCCAAACGTCATGGTTGCTTGTCAGGTTGACCACGAGAGAATGTACTGCATGTATTGCGAAATTATCTCTAAAATTCTATATGTAGTTACAATATATGACCCAGGAGCTATGTCTCAGAGCCCTGAGGTACATATATGCCTTTGTCTTTTCATGCATAGTGTGTGTATATATAGTTATAGAATGGGGATTTCAATAGTTTCTAGGTTATAACACAAGGGGCCGAAACTTTATGCCCATGGATATTGCCTAGGGGTCTTATTTGAAATGTGCATCTGACACATCTATTGACACCTTAGGTCAGTTATCACACACACACACACACACACACACACACACACATGCATACACACAAGGACTGGCATGAATGACACAGGACAGTACAGATGCATGCAAGCACGCAAGGACAGACATGGATCACACAGGACATTATAGTTGCATGCATGGGACACAAACCGTCCTGTTAAACTGAAACAACGTCAGGAATCTCGGGGGTTTTAGTGCAAGGGATAACGACGAGGACCAGCACCCCGTACCTCCACCATGCTCGCAAGCTTGACTTACGTTATACTGAAGTCGGTGATATAACATTATAATTTTCCTTTCCATTTGAACTGGAGAGTGTATAGTTTTGACAGTGTCAAAGTACCGCAAATGACGTGTGAATTCTGTGTGAATTATTTGGAATTGTTCAATACGTTGGAATTTTGTTTGACAACTTTGAAAGCTGTGAATTCAGCGAATCTGTGTATGATATTAGCAGTGACTGGTTGTACTGTATGTATAACGTACAGTTGTTGATTGCTAAGTGCAAAGTATGTATGACTGTAACGAGTGTACGCGTATAAGCCCAAAATATCGTAGACAAGAAAAACTAGTCCAGTGGCTGTGAATACAATTATAGAATTTACAGTACGTATTTATAGTTTGTCAGTATATCGGTTGCTGATGATGTCTTATATGAATGTGCAACGGTTGCTTCAGGACGACCACAAAGAAAAGCGGCAGCACAGAATTTGATGGAATTTACAGATAATGAGATTCCGGAGTGTGAAGAGGAACTTAACCTAGAGCACATGCAACCACCCAAGGAAACAAAAGCGAAAACCTAGCACAAATAAGAGTGAAAGAGAATTGGAGTTAAGACAGAAGGAGTTTGAATGGGAAATGGAAAGAAAGAAATTAAGATTAGAAATGAAGCATTTGGAAATTGAGTTAGAAAGTAAATCGTCAAGAAAAAGAGACAGAAAAACATCTTTAATGCCATTTAAAGTAAAGCTACATGCATATGACCATGAACGAGGAGAAGATATTGTGACTTTCCTAGCAGAGTTTGAATCAGCCGCAAAACATGCTAAGTGGTGTGACGAGTTGAAAGTATTACAGCTAAGAACTCTAGATATGTTACAACTCAAGCTTGCTGTGATTATATGGAACTCAGGAAAGGACTGATTGGTCGCTTGAAGGACTGATTGATCGCTTTGGAAAGAGACCGCATGAACATTTCACTGTGGTGGTGAGCATGAAGAAGGAAAGCATCGAAACATATCGTGGTCAGATGGCCAGGATTGATCAGCACATAAAGCGTTTCTTGGAGGATCGTGACCCTATTATTTGTCTTCCTGAGGAATTTTTCTTTAAAGCCTTGCCACGAGATCAATCACAGTGGATTAGGAGGAACAAGGGTTCTAGTACGGTTGTAGAGGCTGCAGAAGATTATATTCCCACCAATGTACAACAGCAAGGGTAGAATAATAAGTTTCGTCAAAATATAAATGTAAATAGTAACAAGATGAATATTCAGAACTTACATCAGCAAGCGAAACTAACATTGACGAATAACCAGTCCAAACATAAGAATCGGCAGTGTTATCGATCCAGACAATGGGGAAATATTGCAAGGTATTGTCCAACAGATGACATCAAACATCGTGGCAACCCAGCAACTTGTTTTGTTAAGCCAACAATTGGTAATAGGCTTAATTCGGAAACAGAATGTGTAAATGGGCTTAAGATCATGTTTATGAAGGACACTGGCTCCAATATGACCTTGATAAGAGAAGATCTCGTTGATGAGAGTTTGCAAGCTAGAAGGGGCACAAAGTTACGTTATACACAGCAGTGGGTCAGCCATTTACCGCACAGTTGGCGTTGGTAGATATCGGCAATACGTATTAAAAAGGACCAGCGCAAGTGGGTCTTGTTCCAAATTTAGCCGCTGAAGCCCTATTGTGGATGGATATACTTAGCAAGAAATTGTCATTTGTTGTTACGAGGTCGATGGTAAAAGGACTCGACGATGAGAGGACTGTGGAAAATACTAACCAATCTGAGAATGAGGATAAGAATAAGGTTATCAACAAGAACATCGAGACAGAAGATACTGATCAGCGTGATCGCATTGAAGTTGACAAACTTTCAACAATGTATGCGGACGTGTTGTCGAAACTACAGATTGCGTATATTTTATTGCAAAGTATTAGAGAGAAGTCCTTTGCTACTCGTCAAGAGGCTTAGGAGGAGCCAATGACATTCTTCTGGGAGAATTATATTTTTCGGCGGAAATGGCAATCTGGTGATGGTTCGCGTGGAGGGAAACAAATTGTTGTACCAGCAAGATTATGAAAACTGGTAATGGAGCTGGCACACAATCGACCCCTTGCAGGTCACATGGGTTTGGAGAAAACAAAAGAGAGGATTCTCAAATCGTTATTTTGGCCTGGAATGTTTTCCGATGTAAAAAGATATTGTACATCGTGTCATGAATGTCCGATAACAGCAAAACGTACTGTAGGTGAGAAAGCACAAATGGTTTGCCCACCGGTGATAACAGAACCGTTCTCAAAAATTGCAATGGATATAGTAGGACCGTTTGCTAGAACGAAGTCTAGACACAAATACATTCTGACGGTGGTTGATGATGCAACGACGTATTTCCTTTGAAGGATATGGAGACGAGAGTAGCTAGAGCACTGATTGAACTGTTTAGCCGTGTTTGTTTACCAAGGATCATATTAACAGGCAAAGGGACCAACTTCACTAGCACCTTATTGAAACAGTTGTATGAGCTATTGGGTATCCGTGGAGTTACAACAAGGCCTTATCACCCACAAGCGAATGGAACGGTAGAACGTTTTAATGGGACGTTGAAGTCAATGTTGCAGTAGTTCTGTACAGACAAGAATGAATGGGATGAGATGCTACCATATTTGTTGTTTGCATACCGCGAAGTCCCACATGAAGAGACTGGATTTGAACCCTCTGAGAAAGATCCAGTCGTGTTGCAAAGGTTGGCCGAGTAAAGGGCCAATGCCGAATGTTCTAGGTTTGTTTATGGGATAAAAGGGTGTCAGTATGAAATCAGCAGTGGAACATATTGTGAATATGCATAACAAGGTGGCCGATATCGGAATTCTTCTCAAAGATAAACAGTTCAATCGCCCAAGGAAAATCAGGGTATTGTAGGATCGTCACACGAAAACATGGGAATTTAGTCCAGGGGATGAAGTCCTTATTCTCTTGCCATCAAGTTCATCCAAGATGAATGCACAATGGCAGGGACCTTATCGTGTGGTCCGTAATGTAAACGCTGTTAACTACCACGTATCTGTACACGGTAGGCGCGGTATGGTAACCTATGGTGTAAACTTACTGCGTGGATACAAGCGTGCTGTGCTGTTGACGACGCAAGCAGACAAGAACGATTGTGTTGACATTGGTTTTCTACCAACACCAGGTGAAGGTGACGCTGGAGTTAAGCTGGGGGTAAACTTGACAAAAGAGTAGTGAGAGGATATTAGAAATCTTGGCAACGAATGTTCTAAGCCAGACAATGGACGGTGAAGAACACGCGGTGGCCTCTCTTAGCTGGAAACTTCTTCGCGCGAGACCAGGATATACAGCTATTGAGAACGAATGTCTTGCGATCGTGTGAACAATTGATTCGTTAAGGTATTACCTGTCAGGGACAGTATTTGAAATCGTGACTGTCTACAACCCATTGACTTGGTTACATCAAATGCAAAGCAAGAATCAACATCTACTTAGATGGTCTTTGGCACTCCAGTCTTACAACTTCATTATAAAGCACAGGAGTGGCAAACAGCATGGGCATGCAGAAGGATTATCACGCATGTAACTAAAGTATGTAGGAAGTAAACGACAAAAGATATTGGCGTGCTTAGTACACTTCAAATGCGCTGAGAAACCTACTGGAATACCTCAGGATTCCTGGATTTTTTTTAAAAAAAAAACTTCAGTGTGTTCTGTTTTTGGAATAATAAGGAATTTATGCGGGTATTTCCCCTATTCTGGATGGTCACTGATGGAATTCAAGACTCTTTTACAGAGGTTAATAGCAGTGACTCTGAGTTTTATACATTTTAGTAGTAATGTAAGCTTTATGCAAGTTTTATCATTTTACTGATGTATCAAGCCACAAAGTTATTTTTAAAAGAAAAAAATATCATTGTACCGAAAACATAAAGTTTCCTCTTAATAAGGGATGTGTTATAAGTATGATTTCACCTTAAGTGCTGTCTCAGATTCTAGCTTTAAGCAGAGACAGTTGTCTAGAACATTAATCTCAGCATTCTGGATATTTGATACCAGAGACTGTCAACAGGTTCCATTTTGTTGTTTTTCTTCACATGACTAATTGAGCCTGGACTAGTCAGGCCCTTCTGATAAGGCACAAATGTTAAATTAAATAAGATCCCTTATATCTAACCCTTATTAAAACAAGAGCAAAGTGGTTGAGCAGGCAGTTATGGGCTTGGTACTGTAAGCAGGATTCCAAGGGTTGTTATCGCCGAGGGCGGATGTGGGAGATAAGCACCTACTTTCCTTGGAAATCCCACAATGGCTTGCGTCTGACAGAGCCTCTGAGAACCAAATCCAATTCCAGGCCTTCACGAGTGGCGAAACCTGTTTAAACTGACTGGAGAAGGGATGACAGGAGAGTTTCTGGCTCCTCAATACAGGACGCTTTGGGCAGATGGGGATCGTTAACCTTGGGTGGTCGCCCATCTAGGAGAAGGCAAACACCGATTTCAAGCCTTCGCTGCCTTGCGACTATACCCTCTCATGGGAAAGGCTAAGAGAGTAAATCGCAACAGAAAATCCGAAGACGGAGTCCCTAACGCTATTTGGAATTGCGTTCAGTGTCATCTCGGCAAGTCCTGCGACGTAGCTGGTGCCATGACGTATCGGCTTGTCCTTTCCCTTGGGTCCATCAGCTGCGTGGAGAATATAAATCAGCTGCATGGGCAACAGCTGATTCTCCATATCAACCTGCACAGGCTTGCGCCCTGGAGACGACACTCCAGCTTCGCTCCACAGCGTCGACACAACACGGAAATCAGCAGTTTACCGGTTATAAGTCACGGCTCGATTGGCGTAGAGTCAGACGCTAGGGGTTGCTTCCGACGGTGGGAAAGACCAACAGGTCTCACTGGACACCTACCGCCCTCATCAAGCTGGGCAGCCCCCAGACAATAAGGATCCGTCCCGACACAGTTCGCCTGCCTTGCTGGGTGCGTAAGGCTTAAGGTACGTGAGTACCTGAGAAGCGGACTGAAACTACTATTCCAAGAAATAACAAAAGAAAACCAACAAAGAAACCTTCAATCCTCAAGCTAGGTACCTGAAATATCCGGACCATGCTGACTGGGCTCTCAGGTGATCCCCAGAAAATCAGCGATGTTCGAAAGACTTCAGTCATCAACGACGAACTTGCAAAACCCCAGGTCGACATCGCCTCACTACAGGAGACACGGCTACCACGGCTTCCGGGTCCCTCAGAGAAAAGAAGTACATGTTCTTCTGGCAAGGAAAGAGCGCCGACGAAATCAGAGAGTTTGTTGTTGAATTCACCGTCAGGAACACTCTGTTGGTGATGATAGAACCCTGCCAACAAGGAAACGGAAGACTGCTATCCCTTCGCCTCCACACAACAACCGGGTATGTCAACCTTATCAGCGTTTACGCTCTCACATTAAACGCCACCGCAGATACTAGGGCTTGGTTTCACGACGAGTTAGACTCGCTCATCGACAAAATTCCCAAGGAAAAGTACTTTATATTACTAAGCGACTTCAATGCTAGAGTTGGTGACGACCATGACTCTTGGCCTTCCTGTCTTGGCAAGTTTGGTGTTGGAAAAATGAATGAGAACGAGCAGCGTCTCTTAGAAATGTGCTCGTGCCACGACCTCAGCATCACCAATTCATTCTTTCAGACAAAGCCACAGGCGTCTTGGAGGCATCCCCGGTCCAAACACTGGCACCAGCTGGACTTGATCATTACAAGACGGTCTGCCATGAAGGGCATGCTTCTTACCCGTGCCTTCCACAGCGCTGACTGAGACACCAACCACTCGATGGTTTGCTGCGAAAGGAAGCTTCAGCCGAAGAAGATCCACCGCTCTTGGAAACAGGGTAAACCACGCATTGATGTGAGAAAAACGTAATATCCAGACAAGGCCACTGGAGCGGTATGTATGTATGTATGTGTGTGTGTGTGTGTGTGTGTGTGTGTGTGTACTTATGTTACGATAGCAGGGCCGGCGCGAGGCAACACGGAGCCCTGTGCGAAACAGACATTTGTAAGTAAGCTCGGAAGAAATTCGTGCAAGTTTAACAAATAGAAAGATTCTCATGCAAAGAAAACATACAAAATTTTGTTTCATTTTAGCTCCATTTGTCGACCACCCCATTGGCCAAGTAGTTAGAGCGTCCGCCTTGGATGGGGGAGGTCGTGGTTTCGATCCCTGGCTGAGCCATACCAAAGACTTATAAAAATGGTACTAACAGCTGCCTCGCTTGGCACTCAGCATTAAGAGGTCAATGTTAGGACTGGTCGGCCTGGTGTCAGGATAATGTGACTGGGTGGGACATCATGCTACATGTCTGAGGCATGATGCCCTAGTGCTAGACATCACTATAAACTGCCACACTGCAGACATCCTAGCGATATGACGGAAATTTTTATATATAGCTACGTTAAAAATCCAAATCTCTCTCTCTCTCACACACACACACACACACACACACACACACACACACACACACCTTGTCTCATTATTGCCATCCATTGTCTTCTCGGGTGCTTACCTGAAAACGATTATCAGTGCAATCGCACTGCTAAACTATAGCTTGCGCAGGCACTGTTTTTAAGATAGAGTACTGCATTCCTGGTGAGAATATAAACGATCTGTCGTAAAGAATGCGGATAATTGAATCAACAATGCTTTAAAAGCACACGTATCCAAATACCGCGACAACGTGTGCCATGATAACATCTAGTCTACCTTCTTTGCACACGATTGGTGTCAAACTGACGGAAACATATTTATTACGCAAAAACATGACAGATCTTCTCAATAAGAACCAAAGGATATATCAAACTTAATATCACAAAAATCACATATTTAATACTACTAGTTTGTCTGGGACTGTGGTTGCCATAATTGGTACTTAAATAAGACCACAGTCTGAAATAAATCAACGACAAAAAATACTTAACAAATTTCAAAATTATAACTATGAATGCAATATAATATAATACAAGACAATGGCGGGGCTCCCGGTTGAGGAAGCCATACCCTGGCACTTTAATAAGACCTCACCCGGAGTGTCCCGACCTTGTCGGACATCAATAGAACGAACACAAAACAACAAAAAATCATTCAGAAAGAAATATTCTAACACTGAATATTTAAATTAATATGTCTTCACACCACTTCAATACGGACATGACGCTGAAAACGAACAGCGCTATGGTGCAAATATGACACAAAGATTAGACTCTAATATGCTACGGCATATAAGAACAACTAAAAACACATTAAATACACGCAAACCGTGCACTCACCAACATAAACAAACATGTAGACATCTTATTTATTTATACATTATTTTTCGGATTAAAAATACATATTCAAAATTTAAATACACTAGGAGATAGATAACGAAAATAACTAAGAAATTTGATCTAGATAATGGTGTCCTAACAACAATACAACACACAAACAACAATACAACACACAAACAACAATACAACAGACAAACAACAATACAACACACAAACAACAACACAACACACAAAAAACAACACAACACACAAACAACAGTGCAAGCATAAATTTCACCACAAAAGGACACTTTGGACTCTGGCAAAGTCAGTTTAAAAAAAGAGAGAGAAGTACCTGGGGGACAAGGGAGTGGAAACCATCCCTGAGTCCTAGTGGGCTCATGGCGGGGGGAGTACAATCCGAAGTTCTAAGCAAGGCTGATAGAAATCAGACCCATGGTCAGCTCAAACCAAGGGGAGAGAGTATATTGGCTAAGCTTATTAAAGGGATAATAAAACTCAAGACTTGATGAACAAAACAAAGAGTAACCATGACTAAATTATATACCACATTATTGTTCTTAAAACATAAACACTATAACACCAATGTAATGGACAGGGGAAACCCATACTATAACACACTTTTTGGAAAACAGGGTGTCACTTCTACTTTCTAACCAGCAAAACATGCTGGGATGGAGCTAAGGAGTGTCAACAAAAATTATAAAGTGAAATCATTCTACAGGTACTAACACAAAGAAGACTACACGAAGCTAATTACGACAATAACCCATCCATATATAATGGTTTAAAACTGATCTTGTTATGACGTACAGTAGAAGTAATAGTTCGCCGTACATAAATATCATTGATTTTTCGATAATAATTTGCGCTTCTTTTACTTTTTAAAATGAACAAATTAATAAGTATTTTCTTGGTCCTAAACCATGAAATTTGCCCTTTGCTTCAACATATGAAGAACGACATTTCGAGACAGAAAAAATGCATAAGCAACGTTATAACAACTAATAGTGCACTCTGAAGAAAAAAAGTCAGTTCAAACGTTTTTCTGTTATTGTTTCTGCCACTCTGTGTGAGAGTGTGTACGTGTCCGCGCGCGCATGTGTGTGTGTGTGTGAGAGAGAAAGAGAGAGAGAGAGAGAGAAACACCACTGTTTTGGCATTTTGAACAATTATACAAGTTGACACAAATGTCCAGGGGTAAAAAAGGATATGCTGTAGTCCAGAATGGAATATCATAGCAACAGTCTTGGTCCACTGTATTGTAATATAAGAGTGCGGCATTATAAGTACTTTCGTTTGCGATTGAATAACCAGAATATGGAATTTTTATATGTATGTGCATAACTTGTGTGCACCGCTCCGGTGGCTTAGTGGTGAGAGCGTCAGCCTCGGATGTGGGAGGTCGTAGGTTCGATCCCCGGCTGAGCCATACCAAAGACTTACAAAAATGGCACTAACAGCTGCCTCGTTGGCGCTTAGCCTTAAGAGGCTAGTGTTAGGACTAGTCGGCCTGGTGTCAGGATAATGTGACTGGGTGGGACATCATGCTACATGTCTGCGGCATGATGCCCCAGTGCTAGACATCACTATAAACTGCCACACTGCAGACATCGTAGCGTTATAACTGACAAATTATTAAAGCTACGTTAAAAATCCAAATCACACACACACAGATATATATATATATATATATATATATATATATATATATATATATATATATATATATATATATATATATATAACTTGTGCCAAGATATCCCTTTCTTATTATACAGAGCTGCGTGCATTTTATTTATCAGTGTCCTACAATCAGGTCATGCACGCTTACCATGCTGTGTGAATATGATGACCGGAAGCTGCGTTCTATGGTACCTTTGTACGTATAGCCTATGTCTGATGAACGCACTAAAGACTAGAAAGGAGGTCTCGATTCAATGTATGTATCCATTTATTAGAAAAATAAATATTCAAAATTGAACATATCACTGAATATTACATTTCATTTTCGATAGTTTCTAAACTTTCAAATATAACTGACATTTTTGAATAAAAGAAAAATGTTATGTACAGCTTTTCATATATGACAAATTGTAATACAGATGTGTCTGGTCTAATAATGCCAAAAAATAACTGATTGTATCAAAACAGACAACGTATATGGGGTGGGTGGGTAATTTAATGAATTATGCACTCTTGCCTTGAAATTTTTAGGTTTTTTGGCGTTTACTGTTAAACAAATATATTTTATGTTCAAACTGCCTTTTATATAACAAATGTTATGAGATGCTGTTTAGTAATGAACGGTATGAAATACACTGCAGTATTTGGTTGTACGATGATCAATTATCATCTACATTATTTAGTTGTTTTGAGTCACTTAAAATACAAACATTTCTTTATGTAAATACACTTGCTTTTTAAACTTAAATATACCATGTTTATAAATGAATGCATGAAATTGACAATATTCATGTCATATTTATTAATTTAAAAAATGAAATTCAACATACACAGATGATAGTATACGTGAACATATAATGTATTCATTTTTGACCACAAACAAAGCTGAAGGTGGTTTCATGTAAAACAACAAATAATGTACATAAATATTCAGCTTCTTTTAGTATATATTAAAAAGCATGCTTTAAAATGAGTAATATACAAATAAATATATTGAGATTAGACTCATTTGCGAAAATTTGAAAGTAGAATGATTTCATCTCATGTTTTATCACTTTTCACTAGCCACACATGCTTCGTTGGCATGAGCAATTTCCAATCTTCTATTTCCCCCATTTTTTTCAGTTTCCTTTATCTCAAATTGTGCAGTATCCCAATGCTTTCGACATTTTGTATCCTCACAGTCCACCAGTGCATGAACAATTTATTTAGCGCACACGTGCTTCAATGACGTAAAAAAATTCAGTCTTCTATTTTTCGGGGTTTTCTTCTGCTTTCACTGTTCACTTTTTAATCGTGAAATTTGTAACTTAATTGCCTGTTATCCCAGAAATGTCGATACTTTTTGTCCGCACAATCAACCAGTACATAATAACTTCATGAGTTACTTACTGTGAAGTACCTGTTGGGTACAAATTCACTTTGTAGTTAGGACTTACTCGGCATAAGAAAAAATGTTCTGTTCGCCATTTCTTCTACCTTGGCGCGCAGTTTGTCTCCATAAATGTATTACTTGCTCTTCTTGACTATTGTCTGCACCGTGGTCTGAATCATCGATACGCTTGGACTCATTCAAATATATTTTGGGGTTATCCAGACGTTCTGCGGAGAAGGCTACCCTTAAGGGCATTCCGCCGAGCAAACCCTGATCCAGAAAAATATTTCCCATAGCGTTCCTTCTGCGTCTAGCTTGCTGATTGTTCCACCCTGGTAGAACGTCCACATACTGGTTTTTGAACTCTGGAGTACTTTCTGTTGATATGGTGGATAGATTATTTGCCATCATCTAGGTTTAACCACCAAATATTGAGATTCGCCTTAAATGCTTTTTACTTGTACCACAACCAGAATTAATCAAACGTATTATCTTGTCTTAAGTGAAGTAATAATCCTTACCTAATTTTTCCACTCACAAACCGTTTTAGAATTTGATATTTTATCCGTCCCTATTAGTTTCGATCTTTGATGACCACCACTTTCAGACCGCTTTCATCCTGAGCGTTTCATATAAAATGTTCAGCCGGCTCTGGTGTCGATACAATGTTTGTTCGTATGGTTTCTTTGTGAAATTTAAAGTAAAGATGTTATTGATTTTTTCCTCTGATGTCTAATTCAGTCCACTTTTCTATGTCCTTTTTGGTATCTAGTGTAGAGAAACTACGCCACAAACATGCGTTTAGTTTTCTTGCCTCACCTCTAGGTCTGTCTTCGATCTGGTAAAAAAGTTTATACTTATATATTGAAAGCTAAAGGCCACGTGAATTCTGCGAAGAAGTTATCGGGAATTCCCACTTATATACGTCACGCGTGAATTTACATATGTCAAATCACGTATACAGTTACCGAGAAGTGTACCACGTCGTTTATAAATTATCGGACGTTGTATATAATCCACCGATCTAATTACTGTTTTCTTGTGGTAACATCAGTTATATTATATCAAAATAAACTTTGCTATAAAAATCCAACGTATGAGGGAGTTCTGTTCATAGTTTTTGTTTCTAGTAAAGCAATATGAAATTAACCATTAGTAAAGTATTACTCATCAAAGGTTTGGGGAAATTTATTTTTAAGATATGCGTAATGGTTGGAATGACATACGGTAATCACTACCCAGATCTAAAGTTATTACAATAGTTAAGTTAGTATCCTATCCTGTCTTCTTTGCGGATTGTACATACGTGCGTACACATACACACACACACACACACATACATACATACATACATACATACATACTTCTACCAGCGCTGATTATACTGGTTTAAATACTTCTACGTTTGCAGTTGTAGTAGCAGCAGCAGTAGTAGTAGTAGCAGTAGTAGCATTAGTAGTAGTAGCAATGGTAATAGAAACAGCAGTAGTAGCAGTATTAGCAGCAGTAGTAGTAGCAATCGTAATAGAAACAGCAGCAGTAGTAGTAGTAGCAGTAGTAGCATTAGTAGTAGTATTAATGGTAATAGAAACAGCAGCAGTAGTAGTAGTAGCAATAGTATCAGCAGTAGTAGTAGCAATGGTAATAGAAACAGCAGCAGTAGTAGTAGTAGCAATAGCATCAGCAGTAGTAGTAGCAATGGTAATAGAAACAGCAGCAGTAGTATCAGCAGTAGTAGTGGTGGTATTGGAAAAATCAGCAGCAGTAGTAGTAGTGGCATCAGCAGCAGTAGTATCAGCAGTAGTAGTAGTAGTGGTATTAGAAACAGCAACAGCAGCAGTAGTAGTATCAATAGTAGTAGTAGTAGTGATAGTAGTAGTAGTATCAGCAGTAGTAGTATCAGTTGCAATAGTAGTAGTGATATTAGAAACATCAGCAGCAGCAGCAGCAGTAGTAGTGGCATCAGCAGCAGTAGTAGTATCAGCAGTAGTAGTAGTAGTGGTATTAGAAACGGCAACAGCAGCAGTAGTAGCAGTATCAATGGTAGTAGTAGTTGTGGTTGTAGTATCAGCAGTAGTAGCACTATTAAAAGCAGTAGTAGTGGTAACGGTAGCAGCAATAGTAGTAGTATCAGCAGTAGTAGTAGTAGTAGTATCAGCAGTAGTAGTATTAGTAATAGTAGTAATAGTAGTTACATTAGTAGTAGTGGTATTAGGAAGAGCAGCAGCAGAAGTAATAGTATCAGCAGTATTAGTAGTTGTAGTAGCAGTGGTAGTATCAGAAACAGCAGTGGCTGCATATTTTATTGTTACCATTGAAAGGACCGTGTAACGAATTAAACAGGATGACAGATAGAACACGGAAGGAAAATTTAATCGATAGCTGAGAACGAGAAGTAAAAAATGTGAATAGCCAAATATGAGAGGATATGGGTTAAAGGAATCCATCACTGAACCCATTTATATGTATCCAAGTCCATTCTAAACACAGAATTTATAATATACTAATATGTAATTGGTACTCGTACCAGGATGCATAAGCTGTGTGTGATTGTGTGGTGTGGGGATAGGATTTCCGGGTAGATTTAAATATGAATAACAAGTAGATCAGATACACGATCGATGTATACAATTTTGAACCCACACACAAGATAAAGGAAAATGATCCATGCATCCAGTTTTGAACCCACACACAAGATAAGGGTAAATTATCCATGTATACAATTTTTTTCCTACGCACAAGATAAAGTTTAGGTCTTTAGAGATAAACATTGCAAAGAAGCTCATGAAAAAAGTATGCATATGGCTTCTCAGATTAAAGGGACATACTAAAGAAAGCGTATTGGTTTAATACGTTCAAATTTATTTTTGAGGTGTTTATGGTTGTGTTAGTAAAGCTAGTAGAAAAAAAAAAACGACAGAAGGAGCAGGGTGGTTATCGTAATATTGGGTGTAAGCGTTGTAGAACTACCACTCATTGATCTACTTTGTGGTGTTGGTGGTGGTGGTAATGTAGCAGTAGTATACGTTATGTTGTATGGTTGTTATAGTTTATATATTTCGTATGGTGGTGATGATGATGGAGTCGTTGCGCTAGTTCTATTTGATGTGGTGGTAATGATGATGATGATGATGGTGTCGTTGTGCTTGTTCTACTTGGTGGTGGTTGATGGTGTTTGTTCTGCTTAATTATAGCATATGTCAGTGGAAATAATCTGCAAAAAGGACAAACACTAAACACTTTCCTCGATTTCATAAGTGGTTCAAGACCATCAGTGGACATAGAATGCTGTATTTGGATAGGCCCCTACGCAACAACTATTTTGTAACAGGAAGTATGACAAATATGGATTTCCCGGTATATTGGTACTTAGAAGTTGGTGATTCAATTCAACAATGTTAAAAAAAAAAAATTGTACAACATTGTTTTAAGGAAGTATTAAATATCTAAGGGTTAATTTACTCCGTGTCATTTTACTTGTTTCTGAACGAGCGTGTTACGTTTGTCTTTTGTATGAAACTGAGAAAACTTTGTCACTTAAATTACGCAATCAGTTACCTAACAGTTGTTTCAAAATCTGAAAATTGTATTACTGTTGTAATATCTAATAAAAGAGGTGAAGAGTGACAGTATGTATGAAAGTGTGTGTGTGTGTGTGTGTGTGTGTGTGTGTATGTTGTATGTATGTATGTATGTATGTGAATTTGGGTCAAAATGTAGTAAGAGCAGGTTGGTTTTGTCCGTTTATTCGTTTGTGTTTGTGTAATTCTTATGCTTGATTACTCAACTGCCGATTGAAACAGATAAACAAAATTTATTACGATTTTCATTCTAGTCGTGAAAGTCATCGTAGAATTATCAGAGTCCCTGTCGTCAGGGATGTTGTTAATTATAGTAGTAGTAGTATTTGTTCTTGTTTATTGGTTGCTACATTGGTGGTGATGCTGCTGCTGGTGGTAAAGTGGTAGCTGTGTCTGTTCTACTTGGTGACAGCATTTGTCACTGGCAATACTACTCATAGCAAAAGTGAAAAAAATATTTATTTCAATGACGTAATACTTTCATCGATTTCATAAATGAGCCAATGTTATCAGTGAAAGGAGAATGCTTTATTCTGAATAGGAAGAAGTATGTGTGTGTGTGTATATATATATATATATATATATATATATATATATATATATATATATATATATATATAACTTTACTCACGATCCATTTACTTACCTTTGAAAAAGTGTCTAAAATTATCATTTTGTCATAAATATACTGATGTGTTTCGCTTAAATCATGCAATAAATTACGTAACAAATATTTTAAAATTTGAGACACTGTTTTAATATCTAATAAAAAGAGGGGGAGGGGCTAGGTTATATCCAAGATATAAAGTGTGCATGTACACTGTTTTCAAAATGTAGTGGACGGTGGATTGATTTTGTCAGTTTATTCCTCTGTCTTCGTCCATTTCTTCCGCATGCTCATTCAAGAACCGGTTAAAACAGGTATATACAATGTATTAAATGTTGATGATACATTTGGCCTATGTGATTCAGGTTTGGTGGGAGTGGTGGCTCTCTTTCAAAAAAATAATTAGTTTAGAAATGACACCGTGCTTCGGCGTATCTTTACTCAATAGAAAAAGCTTGAATACAGCTACAAATGACCATACCATATTTGTACACTTACTGGGCATCGTCTGATGAATTCGAGCCCTTTCTCCTGCTACAACCTATTACATGTACTGAATATAGCTCAAATTGGCTCAAAAGACGGTGATGCAACAGAGGTTACGGTGGTTTACAACCACAACATGATTTTATACCGATGCACGTCACCAAACAGTATACAAATGTAAAGGCGCGATTATATATATTTCGCTATCACGAGACGGGTAAGCGACAGCAACTACCTGGACATTTATCAGATGAAAGTTCGCCTTGCTTCTTCATCGGGTTTCATGTTTCACTATAACGGTTTTTTAAAGGGTCAAAATTTGCTGCAGTAGGATATATTGTCTGTACTCGAAAAACTCAGTCTTTATCATTCTCCTCACATCTCATTTTCTTTCAGAACACATTTGTGCGAGAAGGCTGTTGTGAAGTCAGATTATGTACACCTTAGTAGGCCTACATGGTTTTAGCGAATTGATATACGAACGTGATGACTTGCCTAACTTGTTTCTAGTATTATAGACTGAAATCCAATTTTAAAAAAGTATAAACAATTAGCCTGTGTAAGGTGGTTCAGATACGTTTAATTGTGGCGTTATTGCTAAATGTTGATATCTGCTGATACATTGTAAATGCCTGTCTGCCTTTTGTCCGATCTCAGCAAATAATGAACTCCTGATATTTTTCTTTTTTGTATTTAGTTAAACCTTCACATTTTGCACAAAACCGATGCAGAGAACAGATCGCATAAAATACAACATTTTTGTTGTTGTTGAGTTTAATTATAGTGGCGTGCGCACAATTGTGCATGTGTCACTTTTTTCTGACTGCACCGCAGCCTGCTAGTTGTTCGTGGGGAAGGGAATGGTGCCATCCCCCCTCCCCCCAGGATTTTATGGATTCAAGGAACCCTGATAGTTTGGCCTCAATCTGTGGGTCTATAAAGGTCCCTTACAGTTGAATGGTTGGCTGTCATTAGTGGGAAGGAGAGCTCGGGAACGGTCTTGCTTGCTTTACATCACTGGTTTCTTGATGCATTTGCCTGGTGTTTCTTGCGATTTTTTTTTCGATTTTTTTTTCTTCTTTTTCAAAATGTTCTAAAATGGGGGGGGTATGTTCTATGCTGTTTATAGAGGTTCTTAGTAGAAATCATATATGAAAGAGAGATTTTCAAGGTTATTATGGTATTACTAGTCGAGCTGTTTAGGGTGTGCTTCCTACGTTATGTTATTTATAAGTTTTTAGATATTGCCTCCTTAAGTTATTTATTTATTAATGTTTTTAGAGATTGACTGTTATTTATACTTTATTTAGCAAGAGACCCGAGTCCTAGCCGATTACACGGTTCGTTAAGGACATCTAGGACCGGAGTCCTAGCTGATTACTCGGTTCGTTAAGGACATCTAGGACATCCGATTTTGCTGTTTCCTTAGGTTTTTTTTATAGGTTCTTCGTAAGTGAATTATTTATTAATACTTTTATAAAACTGAATGATATGTTATGGGTTTTTATGTGGTGGATTCTAAATTTATTTAGCTGGTTATTGGGTCTTTTGGTTTTGTGGGGATAGTAATTATATTTTGTTCCTAAGTCCTGCTGAGTCTATGAATTTATTTATATTTGTATATGCTGATTGTTTATTTTTATTAGAGTCTATAAGTAACTCTGGGTATGTGTGTGGTGATCCAATCTCTTTTTGGCTTTTGATAAATATGTTCCGAGCAGGTTGATATTTTGGGCATATATTGAATACGTGGTGTTGCTGGTTTGGGTCCTATAAACCTTCCAAAACTGCTTGCTAGTTTGGTTTTTCCAGTTATTATCCTGTTTATGGTTTTCTGTTCTAAATAGGTACCCTTAGGTAGCTGTATGTTCCTATCTACGGATTTTGGGGTTTCATGGTGCTTTTTACCTTTTGTTGAGGAGTTCCAAAACTCTTGCCATGTTTGGTCTATATATGTTTGTGCGAAGCTTATTGCTTCTGTTAAGCTTGATAGAATTTTGATCTCCTAGTTTGGTTTGTGCAACTTTGTCTGCTGTTTCGTTGCCAGAGATTCCAATGTGCGACGGTATCCACATGAGCTGTGGTTATATCGTCGATTAATTGGCATGCTCTGTCGAGGAATTGTTCCCTAGAGTGTGTATTGCGATTTTGGATCGATTTGATAACGCTTAGGGAATCGCTTATAATGACTGCTTTAGGTATTTGGTTGTCTTTGATCCATTGTAGTGATTCAAGTATAGCCCAAAATTCAGTGGTGTAAATGGAGCAATAGTCAGGTAATCTGGATCCCGTTTGTATATTGAATTCAGGGATGACTATTGCTGCTGCTGTTCTTGGTGGGTTGTTTGTTTTTGATCCATCGGTATATAGTTTAACATAGTCCGGGTATTTTTGGTTGATTTCGTTTACCAGTACAGGTTTTAGTAAGTTTTCTTGTCCTTCTTTATTGCCTAATTTGGTAGCTTCAATATTAATCCTTGGTGGTTTTTGTAACCATGGTGATGTGGTCTGGTCTGTATTGTTTGTTACCTGTTTTTTTAGTAGAGGTATCTTTTCTCTTTGTTCAAGGATTACTTTGCCACTTGATGTGGTGGGTATGATTTTGGGTTTGAAGACAACTTTACACTTATTTATAGCTATGTTGTGTGGGGTGGTTGTCTGGGTGGGTATCTAATCGAATAGAGTATCGGAGGAGCAGTTCTTGCCTACGTAATTTTAAGGGTAGTTCTCCTGTTAGTGTTTGTAGTGCTTCTAATGATGTTGAGGGGAGTGTTCCTGTGCATAATAGTTAGGCTTTTCTCTGGATAGTGTCAAGTTTTTGTAGTACAGGTTGCTTAGCCGGGTTATATGCTTGGCAACCGTAATCCAGTTTTGATCTAATTAGGGTTTTATATATCGTGAGGAGGGTTTCCTGGTTGGATCCCCAGTCAGTCCCTGTGATGTTTCTGAGTAAATTGAGATCTTCGTTACAATTCTGGGTGAGTTGTTCAATGTGCTGTTTCCATGTGAGATGGTTGTCAAAGAACATTCCTTGGAATTTTACTACTGTTACGTATTTGATTAATTGATTTTGTATATAGAAGTTTGGATAGACTAGGTTGTTATTTCGTTTGGGGGTGAATATGATTGCCACAGTTTTTTTCATGAGATATTTTGAAACCCCATTTGTCCGCCCATCTCCCTATGTTGTCTAGGCTCTGCTGGATTTCTTTAAATACTGTGTTATTGGCAGGATTTCCATTCCTCCATATGCCACTACCATCTGCAAATTGTGACTAGTTTATTTTTGCGGAGGCTAAATTGAGGTCAAGGTAGTTTACCATTAGGTTAAATGGTAGGGGATTTATTACACTGCCCTGCAGTATTCCATTTTCAAGTGAAAATTGTTCCGAATGGGTGTTACCTATTCTTGTGGTAATTTTCCGGCCTGTGAGGAAATCGCCAATCCAGTTGAACAAGCGTCCAGTTATTCCAAATTGGTTTAATTTGGCCATTAGTCCATTGGTCCATACTAGGTCGAATGCTTTTTCTAGGTCTAGAAAAACCGCTATAAGGTTGCGATCGGTTTTTCTATGTGGGTTAAAAGTGAGTTTGATGTCTGTTTCCAATATGAGAAGTTGGTCAGTGATGGACCGTTTGTTCCGAAAGCCACATTGATTTATGGAGAGTAGGTTATTGGTTTCTAGGTGGTGTTTTAACCTATTTGCGATTATTGTCTCCATTATTTTGCAAATATTGTTTGTAAGGGAGATGGGTCGTTACGAATTTATGTTGTTGGGATCTTTACCTAGCTTGGGGATTGGTATTACTATGGCCTGTTTCCATTGGGTGGGTAGTTGGTCTTTATCCCATATCCTATTAAAGAGTTTGATTATGGCTATTGTTATATTGATAGGTAGTTTTTTTTGTAGATAATGTTACCTAACTGATCCATACCAGGGGATGTTTCGTTTTTGGATCGTAGGGCTATCTCCCATTCATGTACTGTGATGTCGCTATTTAGGTGAGATTCTTTTCTTCCTTGGTCTTGAAACATTTGAGGTTGGGTTTCCTCCATTAGTTTTTTTTTTTTGTGTTCTTGAAAGTTTCTTGTGTGATTATTGTTGCTACTCATGTTCGAAAAATGCTTCGTTAGGAGGTCTGCCTGATCTTTATTTGTTATGGCATTTTTAATTCTTGGGGCTGAGGTACTTGCTTTCCTTTTATGGCTTTTATCTTGTCCCATATTTGTTTTGAGTTTGATTTTAGACTCAGTTTAGAGCAAACGGTTTGCCATAGATTAATTTTAGCAGTTTTTATTGTTTGTTTTAGTGCTTTTTCTTTATCTTTATATCGCTGGAAGTAGATAGAATTTTTGGTGCGTTCATATTTATTTAAGGCCCTTTTTTGTCTTTATGTGCTATGGTGCACTGTTCAGTCTACCATGGTACAGGGTTTTTATTTTGGATATTAGTTGTCTTTGGTATGCATCGGTTAGCTGCCTCTATAAGTGTGTCTGTTATGTTATCAAAATACATGTCAATACTTGGGCTTTCTAAGTTATCTGGATTTACTCTAGCTAGTAATAATTGGAAATGGTTGCAGTCTGCCTGTTGGTACATCCATTTAGGTGGGGTTTCGTTTGGAATGTGTTGAGTTTTTGTTTGAATATTGATTGTGATGGGGAAATGGTCACTTCCTAACGTATCATCTTGATCCACCCACCAATTTGTGATTTGAGCCAATTTTGGGGTAGTGATGGTTAGGTCTATGGCTGAGAGAGTGCCATCCTCAGGGTTTAATCTAGTGTTCGAACCGTCATTTAAGATGACCAGATTGTTCTCAGTTATCCATTTTTCAACCATTTTCCCTCTTTGATCTTTCTTTTTACCTCCCCATAATTCACTGTGTGCGTTGAAGTCGCCACAGATAATTAGATTGTTGTTGTTGTTATTAGTGATTGTCTTTGGTGAGATTAGGTTGGTAGGGCAGAAGGTACCCCCTGGGTCGTATGCATTTATTATTTGAATGTTTGTGTTTCCTATATTTATCATTACTGACATTATTTCGATGCTTTTATTGATGTTTAGGTTAGGGGGTACTTCTATTTTTTCATAGTAGATTAGTGTATCTATCAAACAAATTGCTAGGCCACCCCATTTCTGCCTCATGGGTCTGTTTTTAAAGATTCCCTGGGTATAGCCTTGTAGTTTGGGCAGGCGTTTGTGTTCTTGTGTTATGGGGATTTCCTGTGGGCAGATTACCTCTGGTTTTAAGGCCGTATTATTCAGTTTGTTCTGCAGTTCTGATAGGTTTTTAAAGATTCCTCTGCAGTTCTATTGCTAGATGGTGATTTTATTATTTTTTGTACTATTCATTTTTGACGTTGTCTTTATCTGTTAGTCTTGTGGTCCAATCAGCTAGTATGGTGAAAATGGTTTTGAGGGTTCTCATTATGCTACTGAGATCTTGTATTAGGGTTCCTGTTGTTAGGTTCATTACTTCCTGTATTAATTCTCTGTTGGGGGGGGGGTGTTAGGTTTGGGTATGTTTGGGGTGACAGTTTTGTTTGTATCTGGAGTGGTATCAGGGTGGTCTTGGTTTGTTACAATGTGGGTTGTAGTTTTTGGTTCTTTTGTTTCCTGATTCGAGGGTATGTTTTGTGGTGCAATGTTTTCCCTTCTGATTCTGCGTGGAGAGTTTTGGTGCTCATTGATTGTTTCAGAGGTAGATTTTGGTGTGTTGGGGTTGTTTTTACAGATAATGTATTTGGCAGAATGGTAGGTGAGGTGTTTTTCGTTCATTAAGTCCACTATTTGTTTCTCTTTTATTGCAAATCTGCATTCTGCCGATCTAGGATAATGGTTTTCTTTACAGTTAGCACATTTTTGTTTAGTTGTGCGGCATTCTCCTTTGTGTGGACCTCCTCAGTACTTACATCTTGGTTTGAATCTACATCTGAGGGCATAGTGTCCCCAGTGCAGGCATTTGGTGCAAAATCTTGACCTATTTATGTAGTTTTCCAGCTCATGGTACACTCCTGACTGCCCTAGTTTTATTATTGAGGGTATTGGCTCGGTAGCCTCTATAACTGCTTTGTTTGTTCCTTGTCCCTTGTGATTTTTAAGACGATAGACTTTGGTGGTCTGTGTTCCATTTGCTGTGAGTTTATTAAGTAGGAGTTCATTGCTTATGTCCTTGTTGTATCCGTTTAGAGCTATTACTTTTTCAAAGATAGTGGTTTTAGTGGGTTTAGCCAGATTAGTTGTGGTTTCACTGTGTTTGGAGTTCGAAGTGACTTGTGTTTTCCTCTGAGTGCTATGGTATCTCTCTACTTTGATCTTTATTGGGCCTATAGTTTCAATTTGGATGAATTTTTCCACCTGTTGAATTGTGCTGCATTGGACAGTCAGGTAGTTTCGCCTTGGTCTTATCAGTTTGTATTGTCCAGTGTGAATTTTGTCCATTGCTGTCATAATACTATTGGTACTTAGACTAGTAATTCTGTTGCACCTGCTGCTTATGTACATGATGTGTTCGATGGAATAATAATTGTAAATTTTGTTTTGGGGGTTATGTTGTTGTTTTATTTCCTGTTCTGAGTTAACCTTACTTGTGGGTTTTTTTGTGGTTGTTGTGGGGTTTTAGCGGGCCCTTGCCTTTACCTAGGTGTGTGTTTTGGGTGTTTTGGTTTTTTTGGGGTCTTTGGGTTGCCATATTAGTGATGCTGTCTAATTCATTGGATTTGTTCCCATAGGTTGGTGGTTCCCTTGCTGTTATTATCCCTGATGGTCCAGGAGTTTGGCTTGAGTGTATAGTTTCTTTCCTAATGTTTTGATTTATTGTTTTTTGCTTGATTTCCTGTTGGTTTGTTTGCATGTTTCTAGAATTGGTTATTTCATTTTTGGTGAATTTTGGGGTGCTGGTTATGGTTATGTGGTCTAATTGGGGGGGGGTGAGTTTAAGGTAAGTAGGTTACTGTCAAATTCATTTGTTAGGTTTGGAATAGTGGTGTCTATATCTTCATTTGTGTGTGGTTTTTCCGCTTCCTTGAAGAGGATTGGTGATAGTATTGGCATTGTATTTATATTGTTCCCTGGAGTGTAGTTTTGTATTTCTAGTAGTTTCTGCTGGTGGTGGTGGTGGGGGGGTGGGGTGTTAGTTATGTCTGCCGGTTTGTAGTTTGTTTGGTCTGTGTTTGTGACCAGAATTTGGGGTCCCAGTGTGATGTTGGTTGAATTGGAGTTTGCTGTGGTTGGTACGACTTGCGTTAATCTTGCTTGTTTTACATGCTTTATTGGTGCTGTTTGGAGTTGTGATACATCCATTATTTTTACTGATTTATTGATAGGGTTGTTTGGTGGCTTGTGTGTTTGCGTGTTTGGATTGAATAGAGCCATTTGTTTGGACCTAGTTTGCATTCTTCTACTCAAATTGCGTACAGCATTTAATGATGACTTATCTTTTCTTTTTTTTTTTTTTGTCCTAACGCCCAGTCTGCTCCTCCGCTCCAAGTCTCTCCTTTGTTCCTTTGTTTTCTGTTACGTGTTCCTATCGTTCCTTTGAATTGGGCGTGATGTATCAATTGTAATGTACGATTTGCTCCAGGTGACATTTCACCCTCAAATTAACATTGCTGTATCCTTCCATAGGGATACTCCAGTGTGAGGAGCACGAGTTGATATACGGACAATTGGATTTGGGTTACAATCATTACTTCCGTGTTGTATCTATGTAACCATTGCTGATTGGATCAAGGCAAAATTGTTTTCATTTAAGATGTCACAACGTTTACCCAAACGTCATACGCCGAGCTTTAAATAGAGATAAGCATTGCAATGGACAACATAGCAGCAGTGGTCGTTAAATTAGTGTTAAAGCAAATAAATTAGATCACTACAAAGTTCAATTAATTAAAGGAAGAAAATCCTTTCATAGCAGTAAGACATACTTTGAAACTAAATCGGTTTCAAATATAATATTATTTCTCTTTTGAATGAAATAGTTCCCAAGTGGAATAAATCTTGTTTGAGTAAATTTATAAGACTTCATTATAAAGTGATATGGCCGAAAGGTCGCAGTAGTCTCGTTCCTTCTTCTTGAACTATATATATATATATATATATATATATATATATATATATATATATATATATATATATATATATATATTGTCTCTAATATCCATCACGTAATATAATTACAATTGCAGAAACACAGGCTGCAATAAGAAGACTATACACTTTAGAAGTCTTGTAAATGGACGCAATAAAAAAAAAAACCATGATTTATATTTGAATACTGGTTGGTCAGTTAAGACTGTGGATACAACTGTGAACGTAAGGTTAAGATTACCTCTGTACCTATGGATAATAGGAAGAACTACGCACATGTCTTCTCATACAACTATCACCAGATTTAAATATGGACAAGGAAAACGTATCGGTCTAATGGGTTTACCCTACATATTCGCTGATAAGTCGAGACAAACTACAAAGAACAATGATCCTGATCTGCTGTTGCATAATGCGCCTGCATTGTTCTACTGATTACTCTTAACAAACTGCACAGATACTGATCTGCCGGCGAATTTGTTTCATCTTATAAGCGAGAAGAGACATTCAATCTTGACGGTTGTGTTCGTAGACACAGTTGGCAGAAAGAGCAGATGAAAATTTGGGTGTAGAAGAAGAGTAATTCGTTTCGTTGTAGAACTATTATTATTCATCGTGTTCGTGAGTGATATGTTTATGGTAACAGTAGTAGTAGCAGTAGTAGTAGTTGTGTATATATTTGTGGTTGTAAAGGGGTGCTTGTCTCTGTTTTCGAGTGCCTATGTGCGTATGTTCCTAACTCCATTCCAATTCCGATTTATGTACCCGAGGAGAGAAAGTGTGATGAGATTCAATATATGTAACAATTTATTGATACTTATGCAAATTGTTGTTGTTGTTGTTGTTGTGATTTGGACTTTTAACGTAACTTTAACAATGTTTCAGTCGTATCGCTACGATGTCTGCAATGCGGCAGTTTACGGTGATGTCTAGCACTGGGGCATCATGCCGCGGACATGTAGCATGATGTCCCACCCAGTCACATTATCCTGACACCAGGCCGACCAGTCCTAATACTAACCTCTTACTGCTGAACGCCATGCGAGGCAGCTGTCAGTACCATTTAAATAAGTCTTTGGTATGACTCGGCCGGGGATCGAACCTACGACTTCCCGCATCTGAGGTGGACGCTCTAACCACTAGGCCACCAGAGCGGTACTTATGCAGATGGACATTTACAAATAATCACATCATTCAATATTGCATTCATATACTGTATTTATTTTAAATTTTACTAATAATTGCGACAATAAAGCCCTTTTACAAATAAAAATGTGCTAATAATGTTAATTCAAAATAAAATGCGAGCAATATCAGACTGTTTACATAAAAAGATTCTTAAATCAGAACATACATCATGGGATCGGGGACAAGTTGCTTCAGGCTTTAAAATTTTCAACTCTGTATAGTTCATGCACACTGCAAGAATTGGTTATGTGGTGATTAGATGAGAACGAACAATCCTTCTGTGTTTATGAACTAATACCATTTAAAAAATAAAGAACAAAATTGAGACGAATTACCACCAGCCAAAAACGCTCCAGTTTATCACTCGTTGCAGTTAAGGCGGTATTGAGCGCGATCTCTTTATCGCCATGTATTTCTTCGTTCCAACGTCGTCTTCCGATTGTGGATCGTTCAGAAGAATAATTTTATTTACACTCATGCTGAGTGGACCTGCAACCCCTTCCACAGCGACTCGTATCGTTGCTTACAATTTCCCTGTCATACATGTACGATATAATAACTACAAGGGAGGACTCCTCTCATAGGTTAAAAGAAAATGACGTCCTGTATTTGTTTTTAACTTATTTTCAGTTGGCCAATGAGAAGGCAGTATTCCATTCAGAAAGTTGTTCTTGCATATTAACGGTCGCGATCATGGCCATGTCGAGCAGTAGCGTGGGAAAATGGTCTGGCATTCCTTAAAGATATGATAGTAAGCCAAACTTCGGTTACGCATACAAAGTCGAATGCCTGAGCTAAACATCGGTACCGAATTTATTACGCCACGCGAAATGTTGCTTGAAATATCAGTGTTTATTCTTAAGTAGATCGCGCAAGATAGGAGAGAAGTGTCCTCCCTTGTAGTTATTATATATTACATGTATGACAGATAAATTGTAAGCAGTGATACGAGCCATCCTACTGGAGACAATTATCCGAGAAGACATTTGCATAATTCAGTATGTAGAATTCTACTTTCACTGATGGCCTTGGCACACTTATGAAATCAGGGAAAAAATTAATTTCTCTGTCGTCACTCAAACATGTTTTCGTGACCTTGTTATCTGGAGATAATTTTCTGAGAAGACATGTACATATTTCTTCCTATTATCCATCTGTAAAGAGCTAATCTTGACCTTGCGTGTACGTTCATAGTTGTATCCATGGAGTATTTGACCTACCAGGCATTATTCAGATACTAGTCGACCTTGAACAGAGTGTATACGTCTTGTTACGAATACCAGCCACTTATAAGCCTCCTCAAGATCCCACTTGAGATGGGCTTCGCTTTCACAGTAATGATTATATTCAGAGAAGTATTCTCCTTACCCTTCTAAAAACAATCATGATTGATATTTGTTATCTTTCTTGCATTTGTATTTGATGTTGTTTTTGTTTTTTTTGTTTTTTTTTTCCTTCTCTATACCTTTTGATGTTTCTCACAATTGTTCATATTAACGACTAATAACGAGTGCTTCCACAGAAAACAATGCTGATATTACTACTACTAGTACAATAATAGAAGTATTTAAAGAGGCGGAATCAGCTCTAGACGATCTAGGTGCATGTATGTGTCGATCTAGTTGTATGTATGTGTGTATGTATGTATGTATGTATGTATGTATGTATGTATGTAATGGGGGCGATATAGGGCAAATGAGAACAAAGAAGGAAAAACACCATGCGCCTGTATAGGGACAAGATTTATAGAGACAAGGGAAAATCCTGTCAAAAATGTATTGGGCCTGTATAGGAACAAGAGGAATGGAACAGGAAAGGTGAAGTCACGGTACTGATGATGTGCAACAATGTTGCAAGGAGCTGACCTCAATCGGGACCAGAGAGCGGGGGCAAAAACCTAGAACGCTCAGCGGAAACGGGACTGACGGAACAGAGACAGAGATAACACAGACAATAGACATTATACAAACAACTAGACAACACACTAAACAGTTTTGTGAGGCAAGAAAGCAAATCTTTTCGAGGCATATGAGTGGCTCTGAAAAGGGCCTTTGGGTTTTTCTCCTTCTTCTATTTTCTGAACTTCTTCCACCATTTACTCACTTTCTCAAATATTCTTTTCTTCTTCTTCTTTTCATCCTCCGGTATTCAGTCAGGATGACCCATGAATCCAAATTTCTCCTGCACTTTCATCTAGTTTTCATTTAGTCTCTCAAACTCCTCCTTTTACTTTATGTTTTTTCTTTCATTAGAGCACATTTCTTTTATTTTCATTAGTTCTTCTGCTTTCTCTAGCTGGCCCAGCCCCCACCTTGCAAAAGACCACAATGTGAAATTCAGTATATCTTGTAAAAACACCTGACTTTGATTACATTATCAATGGTGTCCTTCAATGTTTCCCCTCTCACATACTGAGGGTGAACGAAGCCTCTTAATCTCTTCACTTCTTCGTCTATCATGTCTTTCACAAGATCCATGGCTACTTTTAGGCTTGTCACTTGTCTTGTTACAAAGTCTTTTGTAACTGGATACCTCTATTCCTTGGCACGAACGAACTTGTCAGCACGGACGTGAAGTAAAACATCCCCTACACTCACTTCACATATTATCTACTATCCATACACACGGGAAGGAAAACAAAAAACCCCAAATTATAATATCAAAAACTCCAATTATACTATCCAAACACGAGAAGGAGAAAATCAAACCCAACATATACTATCAATAACCAAATATACTATCAACGCAGAGGTGAGGAGCAAAAACAAACCAAAGTATACTATCCACACACAAGGCGTAGCCTCCTGCATAATCCTCGTACGTAATGCCGTGACTGGTGTTGGTTCCTAACTGCCCCGTGGCTTCGTACAAGTACGATCTCAAGTAATTCTTCTCTTTAAAGTTAGGTTCAAAGGGTCTGGTACACAAGGTCTTGCCATCGCGACTGACTTCGATTTTGGACACGCCAAAGTGTTGAAAGTTGAAAGGATTTTTTTATAGTTTGGATCCATTGAAGGCTTCATTCTCGACGATACCAAGGATTAAACGTTTGGGTAACTGTCCTTGGAACAGATGATATTCGATCATGGATCGCTGACCCTTGGGAATGGTGAAAGTTTTCACTTCCACGCGGCGTATCGGATACTTGGCGGTCGTTCTGCTCAAAGTGTGATTTATGTCGTTTCCCACTTTAGGTAACACTTTCACGCGGCGCACGTAGAGTCGGGCTTCTTGGATGATGGTTTTGAAAGTGGCATCAGTTTCATTCAACAAATGGAAAGCGGTACTGCTACGATTCAGTCTCAGACGGACATCCACTCCGTTCAGCAAATACTTCTCTTGCAACCACATGTTCAAATGCAAACGATCCATCAGTTCTAAACTCTTTCCCTCTTTGATTTTTTTCTCGTCGTTCAGCAAATCCCTCATTGTGTTTTTTTGGTTGTATTAATGTCGGTTTCGTCAAACTTGCCCGCATCGTCTGGTTCCCCTTGCACTCAGGCATTGAGATGAATGTTCTTGGCGTCAATTCCATACGTCAAGATATTTTCCAGATAGGCATGGTAAGGTTAAGTATCCATGCTGCTTCTGACCAGTTTGTTATTCAAGTTCAAATCCACTACACTGAATAAGGAATGCATGAAATCGTTGACGGGAGCTACTTTCTCTTCGCCGTCTACATTATTTTTATCTTTATCTTGAACTTTGACTTTCAGGTACAAGTAACTGCTATTCAGATCGATGTAATCTTCGGGCTGTCCTTTGATTTCAAACTCAATGGGAACTGAATCCGTCAAAGAGGAGACGGCGTGAAATTCGACCCATTTGGATTCTCGCATCGTCATCATAGTAGGTGGCATGGCAAACAGATCCGGTTCCGACTTGGAACAGGCGCAAGACTCTCGGTGCATCATTTTTATGTCTCTCTGATTTAATGATCAAAAGCGTCTATGTCTCGGACATTTCTTCTTTTTATAGTATTTCTAACTTTATGAGTGTGAAGTCCTCTGAAGGGTTGTTTTCTTTGTCGTCTCTTTCTGTCTTGTCCTTACTGTTTCGTCAGGGAATCAGGAAAGCATTTATAGGCTTTTCTCGTCGACCCAAAATGTCCTTGCCCGTTTGCAGCAAGACATTTTTTCCTGCTCTCAAGAATGCTTCTTAGGGGTTTTGTTTGTCGATAATGACATTTTGGAGAAATCATTTTCTTTGCGTCAATGCGGCATATTTCAAGGCGTGCAATCATCGTGTCACCATTGGTTTCAACACCGCAGCCACCGAAAGAAAGGCTGATTTTAGCATATCTCCTGAACCATGTCATCGCTGTCGAGCGACGCCTCGGTACACTGGTTACATGACTTACATCTCGTCAGAGGATCGTTTTCGAAAATGGAGTTTCATCGTGACTTTCCCTTTGGTGAATGACATATTTTGTACCAGATCTCCTTTTACTCAAATGTAGATAGTGCCAAACGGTGAACGTGATAGGTGTTTCCACCTTCCTCGTCAGCGTTTGTGGCAGAGTCCACTTTGAAAGGAATGATACACAGTAACGGTAAGGAGGTGTGTCCCACCACGTTATCCTCCACCACATAGGGGTAAACAAGGATCAAATTCAGTCCTTGATTCAGTTCTACCGGGTAACGAAATAACTTCGCAAAAGAATCGTTGTCGGAAATGAATGGTAATTCGTTTTTCTTGATGATTTTCAGCCTCAGCTGAACGTCCCCACCCAACATATCAAACAATTCAGGACAAAATATAATGGACACCACTTGAATCAGTAGGCGACGAGCCACTTTATGGTACTCTATCTTAACTTATTGTTTGTTTCTCCAAGGCTTTACCAAATACTGCCTTGAACTTGTCAGCAATCGTGTACACCAAATGTTGATCACTAAAATAATAGCCTTGGGAAATTATAAACATATATGTGTGTGTTTTAGTGTCGGGATTATGTTTGAAATTAGTATATTCTTAATTAACAAGCAAGTAGCCTTGTACTTGTGTGTCATGAACTTCGACCTCAAAAGTGTTTTGATTTGGAAGGACATTGGGGACTTTTGTAGGGTGAATGATTTCCACCAAAGCCACTTCCCAATGGGCATTGTGATCTAACTGGATGGTCTGAGGTAATTTGGCCGTGTAGCAGCATAAAGTATTGTGGAGAAACACCTCCATGGAACTGTCACCGGGTAGCGTCAAGTAAAATTCGTTGTTGCTGTTCATAATTCCAGAGTCCTGCTGCTGTCCGATGGGTTACTGGAAGTGAGAGGAATGTCTCCACCCAAAATGGTGTTGTTGTTGGAGTGATGACTGACGTTGGACGCAATACTCCCGTGGTTTCCGTTCGAGGAGTATTTCATGGATGGATTGGGAAGAACGTCACCGATGCAACTGCTCATTAAAATGGTCCACAATTGTTTGTCTCCTTGTTGCAAACTCAAATTGGCAATGGCTGCACCGATGACACAATACACCACAAAGATTTGGCAGAAAAAGACGATTTGCGTTTTATGCACACGTTATCCACACCACACCCACAAGGGTTGCTTTTGTAGATATTGCAGAGAAGAACTGTTTGAAGGAGCGGTCACTGTATTGGTAGCGGTAGCTGAGGTTGTTGCGAAAGGCATGAAGGTCACTTCTTTTTATAGTCGATGACTTGCGAAGCGTCGATTCAAGAATCAAAACTCGGTGGATATCCTTTCCAACGTACTTTGACTTCTTTGACACGGCGCTCTCCCACTTTTCGGGTTCATCGTTCGAGAATGCTTTCGATGTCGTACACGTCGTCTTCTTTTTTGGTGACACGTTGTAGCTCGGGCAAGTAAAACGTTCCTTTAAACACTTCCCCGTCCATGTCTTCCAATTTATAGACGGCGGAATGACGGCCACGCACTCGTGCAGTGACATGAAACAATTCGGTGGTCCAGTTGGGTAAGTAACCTTTGTCAAAAGTTCGTTTGGTTTTGCCAATGCGCACCCAATCTCCTACTGTCAACACTCCACTTTTCTTAGGGACAGCCACTGTCGGGGACGTGCCAAACAGGCGCTCGAAAACGGTCACATAGTTGTCGGGAGTCACTTCTGGGGGGGGGGGGGGCACGTCCGATGCTTTGATGGTAAGACTGGTTGTACGCTTGGACCAAGCGCGATAAAATGTCGATGTATTTGAGAGTGTGGTGATGCGCAAAATATTTACATATGCGTTCTTTCAAAGTGCGTTGAAAACGTTCCACGATGCTGGCTTTGGTTTCGGGATTCTCGGTGGTGACAAAATGAATGTCACGTTTCTTTAATTCTGTTTGGAAAGCTTGGTTCAGAAATTCGGTGCCTTTGTCGATTTGCCATCGAAGAGGGTGACGACCACTTTGTTTCAGCACAAGTTGGAGGGCTCGCATTAATTCACTGCTCGATTTGGAAGTCAATGGCACGAACCAGGCAAATAAGGAAAAGACGTCGATTACACCAAACAAATTTGTAGCCACAATTGTAGATGGCCAAATGAGAGACATCGACTAAATCGGCCTGCCATCGATGATCACATTGAGGGCATCACCCACTTGAGTGCGACTTCTGGAAACTGTTTGTCGATTGGGTTTGTGTAAAGTGTTGGTGGTTTGTTCTTGTAACCATCGTTGCACTTGAGGTAAACGGATACTTTACAAACGCATTTTGGCAGCACCATACCATTTCTGAACTCCTCAGTAACCATTTTGGATGGGATGGATCGTAGTAAATGCTGGCTAACACCTTCTCCATTTTTAATAAATTACTCTTCGCTGATGATACTTTGGACGGGGCGAAAGGGTGGTTTGAAAACGGATTTACGTGTCCGATGTGCCACGGGAGTAGAAGTCGAAAGTAGTGGTGGAGGTGATAATGGAATTACTTTGGTCTTCGTTTCTTTTTTCACTTCTGGTTTCCCATCTTTTTTTTCTTTCTCACTTCTATCGAAGGAGGAGTGGACATCATCTTTTTAACCCAAGATTTCATTTCTTCTCGTTGTGATGTGGGGGAAGTGGTCAACAAGGACGCTGAAATCTTACTAGGAATGGAAGCTGCTGACGGTGTTTGAATGAGTTCTCGTGCCTTTTCTTCCTCAGGCATTCGTGGGGTTGCGTCTATCTTGAATGCTGGGGGTTAGTGGTGGTGGTGGTGACGGTGTGGGTGATGGACTTTTCATCAAGGCCATAAAATTTGTCAGAGTGGGTAGAGCAGTGTCGTCTAAAGCTTTCTGGTGAAAGTCGTTGCAAGAGTTGACAGTACTTTTGCGATTTTTCTGTTTCGGACAAATCGTGGCGATCCATTAACGACTGCAGTTCGTTTTGTAACTGGGGTTCGTTGTTCTTGCCAACGATTATATTCCATCCAACGTTTGTAAGGTACTAAAGCCAGGTTTCGTCCTTCCATTCGATTTCAAGAGTCACGTCTGAGATGTCTGGACTCCAGAGGTCCCTTTTATCTTCTTGGTCATTTTTGTATTGCTCCCACGACTCCTCCCAGCATCGCTTCCAATACCCCTTTCAGCAAGGGTCCTAACAACAGAGGCAAAATTCCTCCGCGTTGTACCAACATCTTTTTCGTTTGACGAATGGGGATTTTCTTTTGAACCATTTGGCGGAGAACGTGACGATGTTTGGCTACGCTTTTTTCTCGTGTTTAGACAAAGGTATCGTACCTTTCAAGACGTTCAAACAACATTCGCACACGGTATCGATGACATCATTGATGGCAGTTTTTTCGCATGGTTGGAGAATCTTTGGACAGGACGGACAACATGTGCCCATGTTTGACTAAACGGGTTTCCATTGTTTCATCAACTGAGGAAGAACGGCTGTCAAATTTGGTTTGTCAGTCATCACCAGCAACGGAGAAGTGGAAGAACCTGAGGTTTCCGGAGACGTGGTCACCGTCTTAGCAGGTCGTAGTTTGCGAATATAAGGTTGCGTCCTGGCCGGAAGTGTCTCTCTTGCGGGTAAAAGCTGTTTTCTGAGGGGTTGTCTCGCCACTTTCGTTGTCGGATTTTGGTCAAAGCCACGGATTAAATGTGTAGGTATGCAATGCATTGGGCTTTTGGTATCGGATTTTGGCCCTGCGTATTTTTCTACGGATCGGATTTTAGAGCTATGCTGTATGTGTAAGTTTTTACGCATTGGATTATTTCATGCATATTAACACTAATTGTAAGCTTTTTATGGATATTTATCAAATTTTCAATACGTATATGCAAGTTTTGCAATGAAATGAGATCATTTGATGGATCATTTTGATGGATATTTATCAAGCATTGGTTATTTCATGCATATTAACACGGATTGTACGTTTTGTATGGATATTTATCAAGCATTGGTTATTTCATGCATATTAACACGGATTATACGTTTTGTATGGATATTTATCAAGCATTGGTTATTTCATGCATATTAACACGGATTATACGTTTTGTATGGATATTTATCAAGCATTGGTTATTTCATGCATATTAACACGGATTATACGTTTTGTATGGATATTTATCAAGCATTGGTTATTTCCTGCATATTAACACGGATTATACGTTTTGTATGGATATTTATCAAGCATTGGTTATTTCATGCATATTAACACGGATTATACGTTTTGTATGGATATTTATCAAGCATTGGTTATTTCATGCATATTAACACGGATTGTACGTTTTGTATGGATATTTATCACGCATTGGTTATTTCATGCATATTAACACGGATTGTACGTTTTGTATGGATATTTATCACGCATTGGTTATTTCATGCATATTAACACGGATTATACGTTTTGTATGGATATTTATCAAGCATTGGTTATTTCCTGCATATTAACACGGATTATACGTTTTGTATGGATATTTATCAAGCATTGGTTATTTCATGCATATTAACACGGATTATACGTTTTGTATGGATATTTATCAAGCATTGGTTATTTCATGCATATTAACACGGATTGTACGTTTTGTATGGATATTTATCACGCATTGGTTATTTCATGCATATTAACACGGATTGTACGTTTTGTATGGATATTTATCACGCATTGGTTATTTCATGCATATTAACACGGATTGTACGTTTTGTATGGATATTTATCACGCATTGGTTATTTCATGCATATTAACACGGATTGTACGTTTTGTATGGATATTTATCACGCATTGGTTATTTCATGCATATTAACACGGATTGTACGTTTTGTATGGATATTTATCAAATGTTCAATACGTACATGCAAGTTTTGCAATAAAATGAGAATATTTTTATGGATATTTTTCAAACTTAAAATAGAAATAATGCACATGTGTAAAGTTTTAGAGCAAATCTAGATGCGTCAGTTATTATGCATTGGTTATTTAATGCATATTAACACGGATTTTAAGTATTTTTAATGGATATTTAACAAATTTTCAATACGTACATGCAAGTATTGCAATGAAATAAGATCATTTGATGGATATTTATCACGCATTGGTTATTTCACGCATATTAATACGGATTGTACGTTTTTTATGGATATTAACCAAATTTTCAATACGTACATGCAAGTTTTGCAATGAAATCAGATCATTTTGATAGATATTTATCAAACTCAAAAAATGAACAATGCATACGTGTAAAATTTCAATGTATTGAGATCATTATGAATGTAACTTTTACAATGGAAATTGAATATGCTTGTCTGCCCTCTCCCATGGCTGTCGGCGTCATCGTCGCGGAGAGGTGTAACAAAGACATTTTGTAAGAACAAAGTGTGGTTGGCTAACAGGACAGCCGCTTTTTCCGCCACGTCTCCTGGCAGTTCAATTCAATTGGTCATTGTCTTCTGGCACATTTTCCAATGGTCGTCTCTATATCTGTCACGTCTTGTATTTAGGTGTTTAAGGTATTTTATTGTTTTCTCTTAACATACATACATACATACATACATACATACATACATACATACACATGTAAATCTACCTACTTACATACATTCATGCTTGCATACAGAGACTCATGCATACATACATACATAAAACATACATACATATATACATACATACATACATACATACATACAGACAGACAGACAGACGTACATACATACATATCTTAGTTATTTATATTTGTCTTTAAATCCATGCCGAGTTCTGAAACTAATTGGGACGGACTTATACACAGCCTGGCCTATTTATAGCAACAAATTATTCACTCATTATTGTAAAATCACCCCTGTACTAATCGTATAGTACTGCTATACAGCTTTGTTACTTAGGATTTTGTGTTTAAGGTATTTTATTGTCTTCTTTGACATCTTGCATTGAGTCTTCTAAGGTTCTTGATTGTCTTAAGGCGTTTCAGATTCTTTTTTGATATCCACATCTTGTATTTAAATGTCTCAAGTTCTTGTTTGTGTTCTTTAAAGAGGCGTTTTAAATCTTTTGTCGGATGAGGGGATCTTGTATGTATGTATGTATGTATGTATGTATGTATGCATGTATGTATGACTTTCTTTTTTTCCTCTTCAGAAGAGATTTCATTCAGTTAATTTTTCGTTAATACAGAAAAGATAGGAACATAGCTTGACATTAATGGACTTACAGTACACTATATATATATATATATATATATATATATATATATATATATATATATATATATATATATATATATATATGCATGTAACTACATACATATGTATACATACACACATATAAACACATATATGCATATATACACACAATTGTATACATACACGCATATATATACATACACATATGCATATATATATATATATATATATATATATATATATATATATATATATATATATATATATATATATCAAGGCTAAGTTAAAATGCAAAGTCCAACTTTTTCAATGATTTGTTTCCCTTGCATTGTGAATAAGTTTGACTTAGTCTTCTTTCACTGTGTCAGAAAATGGTATTACTTACATATCTGTATGTAAGTATGTTTGTATGTATGTATGGTTCCGTCATGTTGGCCTCTCGCTGCAATGATCATAACTTTGCTTTCGGTGAACCTCCCTTCCTAAGCAAGGCATGTATGCATAGCACATCATTCGATACAGCAGCCACCGATAACCGCATCCAAATACATGCAAGCATTCTAAAGCTATATGTATTCGAGCAAAGGTGTTGTAATGGTGCAAAAACGGCAACAATTACATTTGTCTGGTATTTTTTCATGGCTCTCACTAGAATCTGTCTAACTTAGACATCTGTCATGCAATCTTCACATCCGGACCAACCCTGTACAGGTCTATCTCCGGCGCATACGTCAAAATATACAGCAACCTTATAACTTCACTCGTTATTAAGATAAGATTCCAGCAGACCCAGGGTAGCACTAAGGGAAATGACAAATATACATTTTTCTACAATACCACCAGAACCATTTTTATCATCTAGTTGCCTGTTTCTCGTTTTTCAAGAGACCTATCCCACACAGTAAACCGCACGCCGATAGTTTAGTCCGTTCTTTACATTATGGCCAGAAAATATCGTTAATGATCAATCTATAGGGAAATCACATAAATATTTGTCCCTCCCCAATGGCTACGACGGTATTTTGCTGCAGGGTGCCAAGAAATCGGGCTCGACGAAACACTTATTTCTGTGAAAAAACCCGTTCTAATAGCATTGCTCATTCCTCTGCAATCCAAAGAAAAGTCATGTTATACCCCTGCCCCCTTATCATTACCAAGAGCACAAATCAACACCTTTCTCCGCAACCTGTACCGATTTTCCTCAGCCATGTACCAAAACATCGGGGTCGACGAGATACGTATTTGTTTTGGAAACATGATTCCAATCTCTTTATCCGTTCCTTTTCAAACTCCATTCAAGAGATTCTTTCATACGCGTCTGGTTACGGACGAACGGCCCATCGAATTTCCATGGGGTTTTCACTGCCAGACACTTCTCTTCAAGGCCGATCTACAGACATATTGCATGTCACTATAAACGTAAGTGTCGACGAGAAAACTTGCTTTAATCCTTTGTCGCGCACTTCCGACATGGCCATTAACAAATTACTTTTCTTCGTAGCACGGACAAACGGACAAGACGAATTCGATGTAGTTGACACCGTTAGACGTGTCTTGTCAAGATCGATACGTGGGTATTTTGTATAGCGAAATGGATACAATAGCTTCGGAGGAAACTCGATTTAAGCAAACTTCACACTTATATGACCCAGCGCGGCTAGAAATGATTTTATGGACCTCACAGACGAACGGACATATCGAATAGAACAGAAATGGCACTGGCAGACGCGCCATATCGAGCCCAATCTATTGACATCTGACACTAGACCTCCAGCATTCGTAAAGAAAGAAATATTATTCGACGTGTTCATTTTAACGTTGGAGGTTTTTAAATTTAAAAAAAAAACACAACTGTTTTCTTAATATCACGGACGATCGAACAGGACGGATGAAGTTATATTTTTTCTCAGACGCTCCTCATCAAGCCCGATTTACCGGTATGTTGCACATGCTGATCGCTCCAGTAGTTTGGACAGGAAAAAAACATCGCTTCTTGTTGGCGCTCCCATTCCATTTGCCTGCCAAAGTATTCTTACGGACGAACAGACAGGGCACATTCCATGTCATTTTCACTGCCAGAGTCGTCTCATCGAGGCCACTGTGTCTATGTGTTTCACTTTAATATGTCGCTTGCATTTTTCTAGTTTTTAAAAAAAGAACGTGACTCTTACTGCTCATAACTAATAACTAGTCTTATTCCGACGATCTTATTTATATGAATTGTTTAAGATATTGTACTAACTTTTCACAGCAATATACAAGTGAAAACGCACTGCTCAATGGTATCTTACACAATAAGATTGGATGATCAATTACTACGGAATGTTGATGTAAAATATCGAAATATAATGGCATTTCATTATGATATAGGATGTTTGTTCATATATACTATTAGTAACCCATTGTATACTACCCCCATGTCTCCCTAAATAAATAGAGTCGATTTGTACTACAATTAAGCCTATATAATAAAAGATTAGAAGCAACAGTATTATACTAAATAACGGGTATACTAAGTGTATTAAACTGGCCGTGAGTTTTGCATGTATGATTATGGCCTGTGCACTTACCGATTTCTTTTATTCACACGTCTTATGTGTGGGTCAAAAATGCATACTAACCACCGATTCTCACAAATTTGATATCAATGTATATATTTCTCAGCAGTCTAGATTGACCCATTTGCAATATAAATCTGTAAAAATACATGCCGTGACTCTTCCCTTCCATACTTGCGAATGTAATTATCATTAGTAAAACAAATAACGCATTATTGAATAAATTGTTATTGAGCTATGACTAAATCTAAACAATTTAAATATCGACTTGAGACAAAAGGTACCACCCTGTTCCCATCCATGGGGGTCACACACGTTGGCCCCGATATTACTCTGACAGGATTGCGCAGTCTGTGACTGCCATGGTCACGCTATCTCATGTTTGTCATCAATTTATTATCATTATTATTATTATTATCATTCGTTTAAAGACTGTTGAAACATATGGACATAATAAATTTAAATTGGTCGTCTTTAGATTTAATCAATTGTGTTTGCTATTAAATTTGTTTCATTTCGACTACATTAGCCAACCAACGCTAAGCAGTCTAAATCGATATATGCCAATATAAATCTGTGCATTACTTGTATTATTTACTTAAGTTATTGTAATAGTATTTTCCAGTATTATATAAGCGAAATTGCCTTACTCAATGGCATAGTCTGTGCATGCGAACATTTCTTTCCTATACGAAAATCGCTGTACTTCATATTGTTACTATATGTCTATACCCATGCTGTTTTGCAATGAAAACACTTATATCCTTGCAACAATTATATATCTGAAGCTAGTATTCATGTTATACAACAGAAATAACATGTTTAGTATTTTCCAGTATTATATAAGTGAAATTGCCCTATCAATTGTATAGTCTGTGCATGCGAAATTTTCTCTCCCATACGAAAGTCGCTGTACTTCATAGTATTACTATACGCCTATACCCATGCTGTTTTGCGATGGTAACACGTATATCCATATAACAACTATATATTTGAAGCACTGGAGTCATGCTATACAAAAGTATAGAATATGTCCAGGTATGTTATTAAATGCATCTCCAACTTTCTGTTCGTGCGACTCATGCATACTGATAAAAAAATTGCGAAGTTACAGATTTTCACATCCAAGCTGGGTGTGTCTACCATGACCTTTTGTGATGGTACAGCATATCTCAATATCACAACTATAGATGTGAAGCTTAGAAATCAACCTATACAACAGTATATACTATATAAAGTTTAGCTGTAAAGCTTGTAATTCAAGCTATGCAACATCAAATACTATATGTAATTATCTTATTAAATAAATTTTTTAGTGGTCTGTCCATGCGATGATAACACGTATATTCATACAACTACTATAGATGTGAAGCTTAGAATTCAACATATACAACAGCAAATACTATATGTAATTCTATTATTAAATAAATGTTTAGTTGTCTGTCCGTGCGACTAGTGCATTCCTATACGAACGTTAACTATGTATGTATATATGTATGTGCAGTCCTATACGAAAGTTAACCATGTTTGTATGTTTGTATGCATGTATGTATGTATGGATATATGTTTAATTCTACGCAGGGGTATTACTATTATTTATGAACATACATTATAAAAAAATAAATAACTTATATATATTCAAAAATCATATATCATATTAAAGAGAGCGGATTATTATATAGCGCTTTTCATTTAAAAAATGTAAGGCGATAAATCAGGGGATCTTTTTAAGTAATTCACGGATTAATACATACATACATATATACATAAATACACACACACACACACACATACATACATACATACATACATACATACATACATACATACACTCATACATGCATGCAAACAAACATATTACAAACATATATCCATACATACATACATTAATTAATTGTTCGCTGTCTTCAGTAGTCAGCTACATTTTAACGTATATAAAATATTATTACAAGCAATAGTATTATAACAAATCACCGGTATACTAAGTGTATTATACTGACCGTGAGTTTTGCATGTAGGATTATGGCCTGTGCGCTGACCGATTTCTTTTATTCAAACGTTCAATGTGTGGGTCAAAAATTCATACTAATCACATATAACCACCGATTCTCACAAATTTGATATCAGTGTATATATTTCTCAGCAGTCTAAATTGACCCATTTGCAATATAAATCTGTAAAAATGTATGCCGTGTCTCTTCCTTTGCCTAATTGCGAATGTAATTATCATTAGTAAAACAAATAACGTATTATTGAATAAACTGTTATTGAGCTATGACTAAATCTAAACAATCTAAACCTCGACTTGGGACAAAAGGTATCACCCTGTTCCCATCCATGGGGGTCACAAACGTTAGCCCCGCTATTACTCTGACAGAATTGCGCCATGTGTGGCTGCCACGGTCACGCATTCCAGCTGAGGTGTTGATCAATGTAAATACCAAGAAGTTTTTGATTTTTTTACAATAGATACGTCTAAGCCATTTTGAGTTAGATGTAAATCCATGTTAGTAGATAGACGCTGCCCTGTTTCAATTGTCATACATTTCGTTTTAGAGATGTTAATATGCATTTTGTTTTGATGACAATAGCATGGTATAGCAGTGTTAGGGACCAGCTTCGCACTGCTAAAAGAGACCGCCTTAAAGCTGAGAGGCTCTGGCTTTCCACCAGACTCACTATTCATAAGCAAATCTATGAAGTCGCGAAGAAGAACGTCACAAATATAGTCCATGCAGCGAAATCAGCCCACTACACTACTAAGATCATGGAAAGTTCCAGCTGCAAAGAGCTCTTCGAGATTACTAACAAGCTAATGTCAAGGAACAAATCAACACCACTTCCAACTACCTTCTCTCCAGTCGACTTTCCGGACATGTTTGCAGATTTTTTCCGTGACAAAGTACAAACCATTAGAGATAAGCTTGACAAAACAATTTCAATTGACTCATCGTCACCATACAGTTGGGATACAGATTTGAGCGGCAACCATTAGCAGCATTTGAACCTGTCTCTATGGATTTCGTACGTACAATCCTGATGAAGAGTGCATCAAAGTCATGTGAACTTGATCCAATTCCAACATCACTGCTGCTTGAGTGCTTAGATCCAGTATTGCCTTCACTAACTGATGTTATTAATACCTCTCTTTCATCTGGGGAATTCCTATCATTTTTCAAAACTGCCATTGTAAAGCCTCTGCTGAAGAAACCAACACTAGACCATAACGATTTAAAGAATTACCACCCAGTTTCTAATCTCCCATTCATTTCAAAAATCTTAGAAAAGGTTGTTCTATCCCAGCTTGTATCTCATCTAAATTCAAACAGTCTTTTTAGCAATGTACAATCTGCATATCGCCCTTGCCACAGTACTGAAACTACTCTTTTAAAAGTAGTTAATGACATTCTCTCTGCATTGGATAGCGGAAAGATTACAGTCCTCACCCTCCTTGATTTGTCTGCAGCATTTGACACAATAGACCATGCTATATTACTTCACCGTCTCCAGCATGTATTTGGCATTCATGATACAGCCTTACTGTGGTTCAAGTCCTACTTGGTCAACAAGACACAAATTGTATCTGCAAACGGAATACACTCCAACCCAGTTGATCTATGTTGTGGTGTTCCAGAGGGGTCTGTTCTTGGACCTGTTCTCTTCATTCTGTACACTCAGTCGCTCTCAAGTGTCATAGGTCATCATCCAGTGTCTCATCAGTTGTACGCTGATGACACGCAAATATACAAAACTAGCCACCCAACTGAAGTTGATGCTACCATCCAAGGTGTAGAGAGGTGCATTTCTGATGTGCAATCATGGATGACTTGTAACAAGCTGCAGATGAATGATGATAAAACTGAGGCTATTCTGATCACAACACAAAGACTTTCTCATTCACATCCTTTACCTAAAACAATAAATATCAGCAACGCCAACATTAAATTAACACAATCAGTACGAAATCTAGGTGTTACTCTGGACAGTACACTCATATTGCACCAACATGTCATGAACATATGCAAGGCTGCATATCTTGAGCTGAGACGCATCAGCTCAATTCGCAAATATCTTTCAGTTGATGCCACTAAAACACTTGTGTGTTCATTAGTACTTTCAAGACTGGACTATTGTAACTCAGTTCTGTCTGGTTCATCTCAATATCTACTCCAGAAACTTAAAAAGTTCAAAACACAGCTGCTCGGATCATACTTAGAGTACCACGATCAGAGCACACCTCCCCGCTGCTCTGTATCCTACACTGGCTATCCATTCGATCCAGAATCAAACACAAAATTTGTTCTCTGTGCAACATTTCACTGTCGGACTCGAGTCCAACATACCTATCTGACCTCACTCATGTGTACACACCAGCAAGATACCTACGCTCCTCTTCTGACAATCGTATACTCATTATTCCAAGTATGAAAACAAAGTCATATGGACAGCGTTCTTTTGCATACCAGGGCCTAGCAACGTGGGATGAATTGCCCACTGAACTTAGACACAAAGACAAAGTGATCACATTCAAGAGGGCTCTCAAAACATACTTATTTCGACTGCAAGAACAAACTTAAAGATCTAATAATGTTTCCTACCTGAACTATTCTCAGCATGTTTTTTATTTTTTAATGTTTTTTTTCTAATTTCATGTTGTTTGTTTTTGTAATAATATTATTATGTTTCTTATCGTATAGGTGTTGTCTAAAGTTGTAAAGCGCTTACAGCTTCTGAAGATTAGGCGCTATACAAAGTCCTCATTATTATTATTATTATTATTATTATTATTATTATTATTATTGAGGTCGATTTGAAGTTTATTTTTAATGGAGTCTAGACATTTATCAGATAAATGCAATGTAGAATCGTCAGCGAAAAGATATGTGTTAGCGTGCGCTGGATACAAGGCTAAGTCATTGATAAATAGTAGAAAAAGAAGAGGCCCTAATATAGATCCTTGAGGAACACCACTTAAGATATGACTTGGTTAGGATATATATTTACCCGTGCAAACAACCTGGTGTCTGTTTGTGAGATACGACGTGAATCAGACAGCTGAGTTTGGAGAAAACCTGTAGGCTGAAAGTTTTTTAATGAGCATCGAATGGTCAACCAAATCGAATGCTTTATTAAAATCAATGAAGATTGCGCCAGTAAGTTCGCCTGATTCTACTGCTAGTAGCAATTGGTCTATAAGTTTTGTCATTGCAGTTTGACATGAATGATTCTTTCGAAAACCTGATTGTGATCTATGGAGGAGTTGGTACTTGTCAAGATATCTGAAAATATGCTTGGTGACATGTTTTTCAATAAGTTTTGAAAGTACGGATAGAACAGATGTGGGTCGATAGATGGATGGGTCATTCTTTTCATTTCCCTTATAAATTGCGAATACTTTTGCTAACTTCAGTGATTCTGAGAGTGATACTACAGGAAGTGATACTACAGGTGATTATTTCTTTCAACGACTCTGAGACTGATAAAGCCGACATTTTCAGAGTTTTGGGGTGAATTCCATCTAGACCAGCATATTTGTTTGTGTCAAGTGTAATTAGAATATCAAAAGGGTCATTTATTATTATTAAGGAAATGTTGAAACTAACATGATCGGGTACCCTTTCATTCACGACTTTAGTAAGTTTGTCTAAATTATGCTCCGTATTATTAGACCTGTCAAGCGCTTGGGAGATATTAGTAAAAAAATGGTTCAGCTGATTTGCAATATCGAGCTCATCAGTATAATTTGTGCCATCAACTATAATTTCACATGGAGCTAGAGGCGCAGGTTTCGTTGAAGTTAGATTTCGTAAGTGATTCCAGATGGATCTGTCATCGGAGTTTGATGTGATGGCTTTTTCGAAAAAGGACCGTTTGTGTTTTACAATGATTAATTTGACTTTGTTCTGCCACAAACGATAGTTTGTAAAGTCTTTATATTTATAGTAGTAACTTCGTTTGCGTTGTGCCTCTGCGACTTCATTAGTATACCATTCTGGTTGTTTTGATCGTTTAATTCTTTTTAATTCTGGGGGCGTGTTTATTTAGGATAGTAAGAAAACAGTGATTCCAGATAGACAAGTCATAATATGGGTCATAATATGTGGTGCCTCCGTCTTTACATGATGTGCAAAGATCTTTATATGAAACTTCTTTATGGTATAACGGTACAAATTGCGCAAGTCCAGGTGGGCGGAGCTTAAGGTGTAGGGAACATTGTATTCAGAATTAAAGAACAACACTAGCTGTGATTGGTGCATTATGTAAGAGTTGTACTTTCTGTTTGTCTTAAAAAAAAGTTGAGCCTCTTGGCAACATGTGAGTTTGTGTTAATTTCTATCTAGATCATATTTTGTATTTTTTATGATCTTTTTAAAATATGGTACACATGGCTGAAAATGTGCTTGTTGTGACTAGATAACTCTTACCCCTGTCTAGTTCCAGTAGAGTTATCTCTCTTAAATGCAATGGAGTACCTGGTTATGTCATTGTCAAATTGACAATCTAGCATTGTTCTATATGACAGTGTGTGACATGCATGCTCAAGTAGGACAGAAAGTATATTTATTTCACAAAACATTAGCATTGAGGTATATGGAAAAACAATTGGTACCGTGATACCTTATAATGAGAAGCAAAAACGGAACTTGCGCAGGCGCGCGAAGTTGCCAAGCAGTCCTTGACAAAAGTAAGTTGGTCGACTAAAACTGGGTAATCAGATTTTGGCCCTGTTATCATCACCCTGTCAAATAGAATACACACTACTCATAATCTAAACAGTGGTCTCCACCAGTTTCTGTAACAAGACATCAAAACACATGAGGAAAGAAAGCCTGTGTGCGGTCATTCTAATACGAGAGAGAGAGAGAGCGTGTTTATAATGACGAAGGTATCTTGGTACTGATAATAATTATGCAAAATATATTCTCAGTAATACAATTGCATTGCATAACAATCTTTGGTTAAGTGAGAACCTTACCGACATTGTTATTTATTTAATTTGGGGCAGAAATGATTTTATTTGAAGACCCTTTAGATATGACTATCATATTCCATTCAATGTCCCATGTACTGCTACACATAATATTGGTAAACATATAACACTCTGAGAAAGTGAAGATTTTATATCCAGTCTTCAATCTGCTGTGTATATTTGCTTCCGCTTGAATATGCGTTGTTTTCTGTGGCACCAAAAAGTCCCAAATAATGATACCGATCATCCCCTTGTCAAATAAGCTTCATTGGTAGAGTGACCGGATTCCTCCCCACCAGAAATATTTTCGGAATAGGTGGGGGCAAATATGTAGTGGTCAGCCATAATGTTTTATGTATGTAGACCAAATAATGTTTAGATATAAAATTGGGGGCGGGGTACATTCCCCTAGCCACAATGTGTGAGCGCCCCTGTTCCCCACGTTAAGATAAAATGTATGTGTTTATTAATAACTTTCAAATCATTCAAAGTACAGAGGAGCTTACAGACACTGCTAATCAAATTGACTGGTTTTCGTCGACTTATGGACAAAATTCAATATATGTAATCAACATAACAGTTACATTAAAAACAGAGAGAGAGAGAGAGACAGACAGACAGACATACAGACAGAGACAGACAGACGACAGATAGAGAAGAGATATGTCTTCATCAAACTGCAGATGAAGTCTTACCATTATTTCTATGGTGTATTTCTGAGCTCTACTTTTGTGATTGTTAATTGCCACGTCTGTAGCATTTTATTACCTATATTTAAGGTTATATATACATTCTGATATAAGGATACCATCGTGTGTTTTAAAAGTGAAGTAAGTGATTAAATGAGGATTCAAGAACATCCCATAGTTTTGGACATCGTCCAGGTATGAGAGTGTCCTCCTGTGTTGTTTTATGCGGCAGACAGGAACATAATAAGGTTATTTTATGATGTTTTTATTTGTAATTTTTCTATCCACGACAGAGTAAAGTGGCGCAGCAGTGAGTACATAAATAATGAGTGAACTGGTATTTAAATTAGTCAATCATTTATTTTAATACTTTATGGTTCAAAGACAGAGCCCATGCCATCAAAGGTACTTATCTACTTTTCATAGTACTAAGTTAATAATAGTTGGCCCAAACAATTTCCATCCATTTCATAAATGAAAGGAAAAAGTCTCAAATGACCAATCAGTAAGATCTGTGTTTCTAACTTAATCGTAATTATAGGTAAGGACTGTCAAAGTTCTGGTACATTAAACTTCAGTTTGTGTTCTACGATCTAAGTTCTAAGGAGACGGAACCTGTCTGTTAATGCATACTTTCTTAACTTATTGAAGTGTTCTATCATCGTTGTATATGTGATTCTAATCGAGAGACGTTGACCCTGACTGGCTGTAGCTGTATTTGACGGCAGATTATAATTGTAGTCGATGCTTGTCGCGATTTGATCAGTCTGTTGTTTTTACTACACGTGGATCTTCTCTCTTTTAAATGCATTTGATCAGGCGTCTTCAGTACAACTAAAAATATCACAAGAAAAAAATAAATAGATAAGAGTCAATGTTTGCAACAACGGCTTACTTGTATTCACTTATCATAGGCTCTGAATGTAAAATTATATATTTCATCGATTTACTGTCAAAATGTTTGTCTTGCTAGACAACTAATTGATAAGAGCAAACTTTCATTCCTGTTTAGTCGTGAGGAAAATATGGGGCAAGACGCATTCAGTTTACATTCAAGCAGCTTGGAATAACTTCGATTAACAACATCCTGAAAAATGGATCGTGCATCGTTTGAATTGTTAAGCATTTGGATTCTGTCGTTGATACCCTCACACTTTGGATGCAAAGTAACTCCGAATGTAAATATTCTCAGTGATCTGTATTTGGAATATACCAGCATAGATGGAGCGACATTTGCCCTAACATCCAACAACAGCTTTCAGTCGGAACAATATTTTCGTCTGGTTCATGAAAACGGTGTCATGGGATATTTACCGATCAATATTTGTAACTTTCTGAATATAATTCGAATAGATCTCTCACAAAATAAGATAAGGTTACTTGGTAACATTTCGTGCTTACTAAATCTTGAGGAACTTGACTTGAACCAGAATCGTTTGACCACAATTAATGACAAAACATTCATTCAGCTGGAAAAACTTGTGTTTCTTGACATCTCGAAAAATAGAATCAAACATCTTGATCCATTTTCGCTGGCTTCTCCCAATTTAAACATCCAGTACCTGAATGCGAGTTACAATGAGTTGACATCATTAGACATCACAAACCTTGTTATGAGTGGGCCATTCTGTGAAAGAGATTTCAGTCATAATCAAATGACACAGCTAACAAATGAATTGAACAAAGAATTGAATCTCAGCCAAACCTATGGTCCTGGCATGGTTTATATGTCCGACAATCCATTTCAAACATGGCCTGATTTTAGAAAACTAGGTGTACAAAACTTGGCTATGCTAGGGACACTGTTCGACTTTGGATTCGATTTTCGTAATGCTAATTTTTCCTGTGATTGCGAAATGGAGCCATTCTTAGAAGTTGCAGAGGAAGTCATTCATAAAGTTTGGGTGGATTATTTCGATGTCAAATGTGCGAGTCCGGCGAATCTAGAGGGAGAACTTATAATAGATTTAGTGAAAAAAAACAAATTGGACCTGTTTGTTTGTACCAGAGAAGCACATGAAGGATGTCCAGTCAATTGCAAATGTGTCGAGCAACCGAGCAAATCAAGGTTTTTAGTTGACTGCCAAAGAAAAGGTCTGATAGAGCTGCCACAAATCTTGCCAAATACATCATTTGCATATGAGTTGAACGTGTGTGATAATGAAATATCTGTTCTTGATTCTAGAAATTACTTCGGAAATATTTTAGTCCTAAAGGCTAGCAATAATTCTTTTCAAAAAGTAGATGACGAGGCAATAAAGATGCTGCTAAACGCGACAAATATATCATTAGCAAACAATACACATTTGATTTACCATTTCCCGAAAACGATACAGTATTTGCCTTCTCATTCCATGGACTTACAAAATGTGGTATTGTTTTGTGACTGCGAGACTCTTTGGTTGTCTGATTGGCTTGACCTTCGTCAGATTAGTTCAGATTCTATATTCTGTCAAACGGAAAATCATGGACGAGTCAGAGTAATTCACTTGAAAAGTTTGCTTCTCAAAGAGTGTCAAGTATTGACCTTTACGAGTGCGATTATATGCGTCTCTCTTGCCTCCGCTATAATTCTTTTCGGTGTGCCTTCTTTTCTTATTTACATCTTCAAGTATGAACTCACCATATTGTTTCGAAGACATGACTCTTCCATATGCGAATTTCAATACGACATTTACATATCTTCGGACGAAGGAAACGACCAACTGTGTGTGTGGATCAAGCAGATTCTTTTGCCGTATTTGCAGACTTTTGAATATCGTATTTATCTCCCAATGAGAGACTGCTTGCCTGGCATCATCGCAGAGGAAGAATGTAAGAATATACTGCAAAAAACAAGATGTTTTCTGGTTATATTGTCTGAGAGCTATCTCTGCCAAGATGGTCGACCGCGGACTGAAATAGAATGGAAGTATGCCTGGGACCTGTATTTGAATGATAAACGCAGGAAGATCGTGATGATCAACTTTGACCATCTTTCAGCACGTTTTGTGAGGCCAAGACAAATCAAAGCTTTTGTCAGATTAGGAAAGGTTATTGACTTCGGAAACCGGGACGGTATGCATCTCCATAAAGTTCAAAGAGCAATCGGATCAGACAGGAACAAGTCAAAGGACCTACAAAATAAGCGTCCATTTTTCAATATCAGGATCTTTACATTCAGGAATCAAGTAGATTTTCAAAGACAAATCTCAATGACGTAATATAAAATTTTGAAATCGGTTAATCTGGATTGTGAAAATTGATTACTGTAGTATCATTTTTTCGTTGGGCTCAATTTTCTTGGTTTTGTAAATAATAATAAAAATTTGGGGCACCAGACAGATGCCCCCCCCCCCCCACACACACACACACCTGTCCATAAAAAAAAGGTTGTTTTATGTGTTTTTGTATCCCCCAAAGATGTGTTTTTTGTTTAATTTTATAAAAAGAATTTTGAATGAATGTTTATTTTAGAAATATTTTGGTTGGGGTATTTCTAGAGTTCCCTAGTGTTTCTATAGGAATGTTCATCCGAGATAGGTTTTAATCACCTTTCTCAGAATTCCTTCCCTAGTTATGTAGTTGACCTTTACTAGAGTCGCCTATGTCCCATGTATGCTATATGTGTATGCTATATTGTGAGTAGTAAAGTGGGACGATTCAGCGTCAATGGGAATTAGCATTACAAACCACCCTGGGACTGTTTAGCGTCAATAGGAAATTTAACATTACGGAAACCCCTGCGACGATATAGCGTCAAGGGGAATTTAACATGGGAATATGGGACTGTTTAGCGTGAAGGGAAATTGAACAGGGTGGGACTGTTTAGCGTGAAGGGAAATTGAACAGGGTGGGACTGTATGGCGTCAAGGGGAATTTAACATGGGAATAGATCGTGGGACTGTTTAGCGTCAAGGGAAATTGAACAGGGTGGGTCTGTATAGCGTCAAGGGAAATTTAACAGGGGAGAGGGATACAACACACACACACACACACACACACACACACACAATAGACAATAGACATTTGTTTTAAAAAAAGGTGGGCATGAAAAGGAATATCTTTTCGAGACGTATGAGTGGCCCTGAAAAGGGCCTTGGGTTTTCTTCTTCTTCTAATTTCTTCTATTCCTCCACCAGCTTCTTATTTTCTCTCCTACACTTTTTCTATTCTTTTCTTTTCTTTCTTCCTCCTTTTTCTTTCTTTTCTCCTCTTTCTTCTTCTCCTCCTCCTCTTTCTTCCTCTTCTCATTTTCTTCTTCCTTTTCAATTTTTTCATTCCAAGCTCTCATCCTTATCCTTTCCTCTTCATCCTCCTTCTCCTCCTTTATTTCTTTCAATAGATCACTTATTATTTCCTTTAGCGTTTTGATGTTGTTGATCTCCATCTTTATTCTGTGTGGACTATAAGAATAGCGATCCTCGTCCAGTTTCACTAACATCTGTTCCATTATTCCTAAATTATCCAAAACGTCTTGCAATTTTTTCATTTTGTCAAGGTGGTTCGAAGCCATCTTCTTCTTTATTTTTTGTAAAATGGTGCGAACGACGAAGGTTGTGGGTTCTTATATAAAAAGCGCGGACGTGCAGGAAAACATCCCCTACTTTTCTCTTCTCATATTATCTACTATTCACACAGTAATGACTAGATAAATAACATAACCATAAACTACTATTCACACACACGCAAAGCAGACAAATCAAACCCAAACTATACTATCCACACACGCTAAGCAGCAAAAACATAACCATAATCTACTATCCACATACGCAAAGCAACCAAATCAAACCCAAACTATACTATCTACACACGCCAAGCAGCAAAAACATAACCATAATCTACTATCCACACACACGCAAAGCAGCCAGATCTAACCCAAACTATGCTATCCACACACGCCAAGCAGCAAAAACATATCCATAATCTACTATCCACACAAACATACTTGAACACTTACAAGACCCAATAATCTACTATCCACACAAACGTACGTGAGCGCTTACAAACACAAACACATACACTCACACTAGGAAAAAAGAGTCATTGTTTATATTCACACTACTCTACATACACACATTGGCAAATCGATTACTATTTCTTTTCTAGAATATGGGGTAGCACTGAAAAGGGCTGGGTTTTTTTCTTCTCAGCTCCACAGACACCTGTTAGTGGTTGCACCTCCCCGGCCTGGCACCGCAAACGCATCTCCTACTCCAGTCTCCTTTCACTCTTTTAGCTGGGAGTGCAGAGGCTCGATGAGTGGCTTCAGAATCCCAATCTTCTGTCTCTGGGATTCTGAAATGTTCTTGTTGTGGCTGTGGTACAGCCATTCCTATCTCCTTTTCCTCCTCTTCTTTTTTTCTTCTCTCCTCCTCTTTCATCCTTCCTTCTTCCACTATAGCATCTGCGGCCAGCTCATTCAGCATGAGCCTGGCATATTCCAGGTGCACATGAAGTTCAAGAAGTTTCGCTAGCCTTCTGCTCATTTTGTAGTGTTGATCAATCAACAATGGTAGCTAGACTGCCGAGCGGTTTTTAAATTTATACGAAAAACACCGACGTGAAGGAAAATATGCCCTAAGACCCAAATCTTATATTACCTAGATCATCACTTAAAACGCGCGGACGTGAAGGAAAACATCCCCTAAAACCCAAAACTTATATTACCTAGATCATGACCCAAAACGCGCGGACCTAAAAGAAACACTCACTTTTTTATACTACCCATCATTATTCTAAAAATATTTGACAAGCCACTTAAATAATATATATATATATATATATATATATATATATATATATATATATATACACACACACACACACACACACACACACACACACTTTCTAAGCAAGATAAAAAAGTCATGTGCTTATACACGCACTTCTATTTTTTAAACTTATTATAGGCAATCGATTGTTATTTCTTTTCTAGAGGTTGGGGCTGTTTTTTGTGTGTGAACTTGAAGCTAGGGCAATCTTTTAGGCTATAAGATGGCGGCCTCCTCTGACGATAGGCTTTCTCCCAGGATAAGGTCTGCTTCTTCGGAAAGAGAAGAAGAACTCTTTGGTATCGATACGACAGTCGACAAAGCCTCTGTCAGGTTCAGGTTGCTGCGGCTGCTGCTGTTGTTGTTGTTGTTGCTGTTGCTGCTCTCTCTGCTGTTTCTGAAGTCTGTACTTCTCTGTCCATTCTTCTTTCTCCCTGTTCATTTCTTCTCTGAAGAGCTCTTCTATCAGGTCTTCAGTGACTTTTAATATTCTCACATTCTCTATCTCTTCAGGCTTCGGTATCAGACTATGTCTGACCCTATGCAAATTCACGTAGGCTTCGTTTAGCTTAGCTAGTCTGGAGCACATCTTCGTAGGAGGATGAGTCGACAATGGATGGTTAGACTGGAGACTAACCCCGGTTTTATAGTCAAAGCGCGGACGTGAAGGAAAACATCACTACACGGTTTTCGAGTCGGAACGTTCAAATAGTGTCATGGGAGAGATAGAGACAAGGCAAAGAGCATGAATCAGGATACCTATAGCAAAACAAATCACAAAGGCATTTTTATTAAACACAACATATTTTATTCAAAATGATTTAACACTAACAAGTAACCATAACATTTTAACATTAAACATTTTTTTTCAAATAACAAACATTTTTTAACTAACACATTATTTTGGACAAGGCTGACAACGTTGTGAATGAAATTGTGATTTCCACTGTTGAAAGTCATTAGGCCATTGATGGACACTACGTTTCCTAGCTTGAGACAAAAGATAAGTATAATGGTCACAGAACCATCGATCTACTTTCACATCGTTTCTAGAAGAAGAACGAGGATCAAAATGAGTTACTAAATGTTCTAAAGAATAGCCCAGACTGCGATGATTCAGAAAATATACACAATATTGTCCACACACCAAGGAATCTGTGCCTTGTAATTTCACATTATTGAATCGTGTGGTCTGAGCATTTCTTCTCATAAAGTCAATGATATCGTCTTCCAAAGGAGGCAATCCATACGAATCAAAATATTCCACACATCCTTCTTGAGGAAAGTAGACGGCTACCCAGTGGGTTCCTGGGAGATGACTGTCGTCCGTGTTGATGACATAAGCTTGATGGTCTTGAGGTTTGCGATGAGGGAGTTCATCTTTAGCACATACGACAGGATTCCAAGAAGCAGTATACGAACTCTGGTTCAAAAGATAATAAAGTTCCCAGGTATCCATTTTTTTGTTTTCTTGTTTTTTCTTCTTCACAGGTAATGATAAGTGATCAATTCGATTCTGACTTTTTGCTTGAAAATGTCTGACAAGTAAAAGGCGTTTAGCTCCGACTTCTTACTCTGGTCAAAGAGAGATTCGATGCGACGGCACTCCAGAGACGTTAATGGAGGAGAATAATGTTTATCCAAGCCTTTATACCACTCATTCAACACGAATTCTATCTCGATGAGACTCCAAGCTTTGTCCAAATATTCGTCCAGTTTTTCTTCTTGACTCAACATCAGACATTTGTCGTGTTGAATTTGACTGGGATGATCGTTGTGACATTCATAGCACTCTTCCTTGATCAATTCTTTCATTTTATCTGCCAGGACTGTAACAAAACAGGAGACTAAATGGGCTTCTTGTTCTGGCCATCTTGACATCATCATGATGACTTCTTCGTCTTTGTCTTGGAATTCTTCTTCTTCCACAGTCTCCTCACATTCCATGTCTAAAGTTTCTCCACTAGGTAAAGAGGGATAACAGGCTTCCATGGTTTCTAATAGTCTAGAATGACTTCTCTCATACTGTTGATTTCTATCGTATTGTCAAATTCTGCATACAGGAGGACGATCGCTGTGTCAGGTAGAGGATTAGTAAACTGATGTTCCACACGAATCTGACCGGATTTTATAGGGTGGAAATGTCCCTCGTCGCTGCCTTGGCCTGGAGTGAAATCAAAAGCCCACAAACCGTAGCCTCCTGTATAATCCTCGTACGATACGCCGTGACTGGTGTTGGTTCCTAACTGTCCGGTGGCTTTGTACATCACCATCGGTTTCAACACCGGAGCCACCGAACGAAAAGCCGATTTTAACATATCTCCTAAACCATGTCCTCGCTGTCGAGCTACCCTTCGGTACACTGGATACATGGCTTACAACTCGTTAGAGAACCGTTTTCGAAAATGGAGTTTCACCATGACTTTTCCTTTGGTGAATGAAATATTTTGTCCCAGATCTCCTTTTATAGCAATGTTCACCGTGTCCAAATACGACTTGCTGACAGGTAAATAATGAGGATGTACAAATTCGCGGTGGACGTGATAAGTGTTTCCACCTTCCTCGTCAGCGAACGTGGCAGAATCCATTCTTGAAAGGAATGACACGCAGTAACGGTACGGAGGTGTGTCCCACCACGTTATACTCCACCACATCGGAGTACACAAAGATCAAATTCAGTCCCTGGTTCAGTTCTACCGGGGAACGAACTAACTTGGTAAAATAATCGTTGTCGGAAATGACTGGTAATTCGTTTTTCTTGATCATGGCCATTCTCATGTCCATGTCCCCGCCCAACATGTCAAACAATTCAGGACAAAATAAAATAGACATGATTTTACCCCCGTCAAATTTCATCAGGAAGCGACGAGCTGCTTTGTGGTACTCCATGGTGACACTTTTTCTGACACTTTCCAAAGCCTTCAGAAACACGACATTAAATCTGGAGGTAATGGTGCTGACCAAATGTTGAACACTAAAATAATAGCCTGGGGGAATGAACAAGTGGTAGGTCCACTTTTGAGTTTTGTCATCATAGGTTTTATTGTCATATTTTAAACTATTCAAGTACTTTTACATTTGCTCGTCATGAACTTCCACTGAAAAATAATTTTGATTGGGAAGGACATTGAGGACTTGGGTTGGGTGAATGATTTCTACCAAAGCCACTTCCCAATGGGTTTCGTGATCTAATTGGATGGCCTGAGATAATTTGGCCGTGTAACAGCACAAAGTGTTCTTGGGAAACACCTCCATGGAACTGTCACTGGGTAAGGTTAAGTAAAATTGGTTGTTATTGTTCATAATTCCAGAGTTCTGTGGCTGTCCGAGGGGTTACTGGAAGTCGGAGCCGTGTCTCCGCCCAAAATAGGGTTGTTGTTGTTGGAGGGGTGACTGGCACTAGCACTGGACACAAGGTTCCCGTTGTTGCCGTTCGAAATGAATTTTAGGGAGGGATTGGGAAGCAGGTAACCGATGCAACTGCTCAATAAAATGGTCCACAATTGTTTTTCTCCTTGTTGCAAACTCAAATTGGCAATGGCTGCACCGATGGCACAATACACCACAAAGATTTGGCAGAAAAAGACGATTTGCGTTTTAGGCACACGTTCTCCACACCACACCCACAAGGGTTGTTTCTGTAAATCTTGCAGAGAAGGAGTGGTCGCCATAGCTGAGTCTGTGTGAAAGGGCATATTGGTCACTTCTTTTTATAGTCGATGACTTGCGAAGCGTCGATTCAAGAATCAAAACTGGGTGGATATCCTTTCCAACGTACTTTAACTTCTTTGACACGTCGTTTACCCACTTTACGGGTTCTGCGTTCGAGAATGCTTTCGATGTCGTACACGTCGTCTTCTTTTGTGGTGACACGTTGTAACTCGGGCAAATAAAACGTTGCTTTGAGCACTTCTCCGTTCATGTCTTCCAATTTATAGATGGCAGGATGACGGCCATGCTCTCGTCCAGTGACACGAAACAATTCGGTGGTCCAGTTAGGTAAGTAACCTTTGTCGAAAGTGCGTTTGGTTTTGCCAATGCGCACCCAATCTCCTACGGCCAACACTCCACTTTTCTTGGGGACAGCCCTCGTCGGGGACCTACCAATCAGGCGATCAGACACCAGCACTTCGTTGTCGGGAGTCACCTCTTGCGGGGCACGTCCAATGCTTCGATGGTAAGATTGGTTGTACGCTTGCACCAGGTGCAGTAAGATGTCGATGTACTTCAGAGTGTGGTGATGCGTAAAATATTTCCACATGCGTTCTTTCAAAGTGCGTTGAAAACGTTCCACGATGCTGGATTTGGTTTCAGGATTCTCGGTGGTAAAAAAAGGAATGTCAGGTTTCTTTAATTCTTTTTGGAAAGCTTGGTTCAGAAATTCGGTGCCTTTGTCCGTTTGCCATCGAAGAGGGTGACGACCACGTTGTTTCGACACCCGTTGCAGGGCTCGCACTAACTCGTGGCTCGATTTGGAAGTCAATGGCACAACCCAGGCAAATTTGGAAAAGTCGTCAATGACACAAAACAAATATTTGTAGCCGCGATTGTAGCTGGCCAAATGAGAGACATCGGCTAAATCGGCTTGCCATTGATGATCGATGCCTTCCACTTGGGTGCGACTTCTGGAAAACTTGCGTCGAACGGGTTTGTGTAAAGTGTAGGTAGCTTGTTCTTGTAACCATCGTTGCACTTGAGGTAAACGGAGACTTTTCAATCGAGTTATGGCAGCACGATACAATTTTTGAACACCTCCTTAACCTGCAGGATGGGATGGGTCGTAGTAAACGCTGGCTAACACTTTTTCCATTTTTTGTTTGTTAATAAGGCACCCACTCTTCGAGGATGCTACTTTGGGCGGGACGAAAGGGTGGTTTGGAAACGGATTTACGTGTCCGATGGGCTACGGGAGTAGAAGTCGAAGGTAGTGGTGGAGGTGGCAATGGAATGGCTTTGGTCTTCTTTTCTTTTTTCACTTCTGGTTTCCCTTCTTTCTTTTTCACTTCTGTCGAAGGAGGAGTGGACATCATCTTTTTAACCCAAGCTTTCATTTCTTCTCGTTGGGGTGTGGGAGAAGGGGTCAATAAGGATGCTGCAATCTTACTAGAAAGGGGAGCTGCTGACGGTGTTTGAAAAACGTCTCGTATCTCTTCTTCCTCAGGTCTTCGTGGGGTAGCGTCGCTGGTGACCCCTGGGGCTGATAGTAGTGGTGGTGGTGGCAGTGTGGGGGATGGACTTTTCATCAAGGTCTTAAAATCTTTCAGAGTGGAAAGAGCTGTTTTGTCTAGAGCTTTTTGATGAAAGAGTTGCAGTCGTTGCAAGAGTTCACCGTACTTTTGCGATTTTTTCGGACAAATCTTGGCGATCCATCAAGGACTGCAATTCGTGTTGTAACTGAGACATCTCGGTCAAATTGGGATTCGGTGCGTTGTTCTTGCCAACGATGGTATTCCATCCATCGTTTGTAAGGCACTAAAGCTAGTTTTTGTCCTTCCATTGGATCTCAGGGGTCAATTCTGAGATCTTGGGACTCCAGAGGGCCTTTTTATATTGCTCCCACCAGTCCTCCCAACACGGTTCCCAAGACTCCTTTCAGTAATGGGCCTAGCAAGAGGGGTAAAGTTCCTCCACGTTGGACCAACTTCTTTTTCTTTTGTCCGATGGGAATTTTCTTTTGAACCATTTGGCGAAGAACGTGACGATGTTTGCCTAAGCATTGTTTCTGGTGTTTGGACAAAGGGATCGTGCCTTTCAAAACGTTCAAACAACATTCGCACACGGTATCGATGACCTCTTTGGATCCCGTTTGAATGAGTTTTTTTCGCAGGGGTGGAGAAGCTTTGGACAGGACAGATAACATGTCCCCATGTTTGACTAAACGAGGAGGCAGTCCTTTCCTTTTCTTCCCTTGGGGCTTAGAAGAGGAATGTTTTCTGGAGGGTGACATTTTCTTGCTTGTGGGTTCCGGGACATTTACCAAACATTCATACACTAACGTCGATGACTTAACACACGCCCTTTTATCTTTTTTTGGGACTATCGTTTCGTCATAAAGGTGACAATGTTTTTTCCAAAATCGCCGAGGAATCCTCCCCTTTGTTGACTCCTCTTTTTCTTTGAACGACTGTATCTTTTCTTAGGGTAACGTCGATGCTTGGCTAAGCGCTTTGTCGGATGACGAGTCTGCCTTTGTCTCTTTCTTTTTTGATGATAGTGACGGTGTGCACTTCTTTGATGTGACATCTTTTGGAAGTTCACTGATACCCATACTTTGTCGCAGGCCTTTTTTATACTGGAACGCGTCGCCACTGATTGTCTTTACGTCGTATTAACTTCAGGACAGGCATGACACGTCATGCAGGGGTACGTAACGGACTAAATCGAGCAAGTTCTTGCTTGGACAAATACAGTAAACTCTGTAACATGCCCGATCTTTCTTGAACTTTGATTTTGGAAGCAGGTACTTTGTGAGCAGCGGCCATTGCCACTAAATTGTAGGGTCCTGCCACTGGGGAAGTTCTTGGTGTCATCAACGGAGAAGTTCTTGGTGTGATCAACGTCTCAAAGTACTTTTCAGTTCTTGGTGTCATCAACGGAGACGCGGTCGTGGTTTGCGAGTGTAAGGTTGCGTCCTGGCTGAAGTGCCTCTCTTGCGACTAGTTTTATGTGGGCTTTTCTTTTTCTGGGGACTTTTCTTTTTCTTTTTCTGTAAGCTTTTCTTTTTCTGAGTTCTGATCTGGTCTTGCCATCACTGCTCTTTATCTAACTTGGGCTTCGCTTGGCTTTTATTTAAAGTGGCTTTTTTATAGGGGAGTACTTGGGGGCATTAGGATCCCATTTTAAAAGGGAGCGAATGATGACACCTCCTAGAGAACCGCTCTCTTCAGGTTTCAAAATAATTTGCTTTTTGGTCAATGCGAGGACCAACCGTTGTGTCAAGGCTGCTTTGTTTCTGTCAAAAAACCGTTTGTTTTGATGAGGAATCTGAATGATGCCTTGCAGTAACTGACGTGTTGTCACCGTAAACCATCGTAAGACTTCTTTGAGAATGGCTTCTAAGACACGAGCACGTATTTGTGGATTTGTTTCGCGACTGATGCCGTATAAGGCACAAATTAATTTGACGGGAAGATGAGACTGAAGGGACGTCATGTTGACGTTGTGTGAGACAGGCCCAAAGTGTCCGAGGTTTTTTTATAGATTTTTTTGTTAAGTGGACGACGGGTACGTGTGCACGAAAGGCCCTCCGTCTTGACACCAGTGGTGAAACAGATGGGTACTAAATCGCAAATAATTTCGGGTAGTGGGTTTCAAATCTAGAGTAAACAGGTGTCTGGGGTTTGAGTGGCATCGTCGTACGCATAAGTTAGCCAAGGTGTTCCTAACTGTTTGGCTAACACTTGCACTTGCGATTTATCTCTAGGGCTTTTAAACAAGACCACATGATGAGCATTGAGACTGATGGTGCGATGGGCTTTACTTTGTTGAAACAAATTTTGAGTAATGTAAATGACACTGCCATTACGACGTTGCCCTGTGCGCGTAAACCACATATTTAATTTCTTCTTCGTTTTCTCCTAACATGTCGTCGAAAATGACCAGAAGGGTTTGACTGGGGTCAGACACGATTCCGTGGCCTTCGCTAGGAATCTTTTCCACAAATACGATGGAATCGCCATGACTTTCTCGCAAGAGGCTGTACGCCGATAGCCACTCTTTGTAACACCACACGATTCGTTGAGGTGGACGATCAATGAAATGATGTTTATGTTCGATCAAACGTTTGACAAATTCGGTTTTGCCTGAACCGCTAGGCCCGGCAATTAACATGTTAAAGGGATGGCGAAGATACAAGGCCTCCCAACTGGCACGATCTAAGTGTTCGTCGATGACTTTGAAAGTGGAGGAAGAGGGAGCAGAGAATGCTGAGGTAGCCATAGTGCAAGGAATGTCACTTTTGACAAGAAGACTGACAAGAAAAGTGTTTTTATACTTTTTTCAGGACACGTTATTTGCAAGTCGAAATGGAACAACACGAAAGACAAAAATACATATAATACACATCAAAACGATCAAAGTGGAATATAAACAAGTCACTGTACAACATGTTTTGGTAACCAAGATGTCCTAATGTTCTTACAGGCTCTAAATGGGGTAATGTCAAACAAGTGTCTTCCCGGAATTGTCTTTCAGGAATGTCCATGACAGTCCTGTCCTGAAGGGATTGATTGTCCTCGGTGACGGGTTCTTCTGGTTCTGTCACTAACACAGATTTAAAAGTGACTTTTTTCCTTGGACGTTTGAATGGAGGATCATACCTCTTGAGCATAATGGGCCACTTCTTTGGTCCAAGCCTCAAAACCCCATTTTTTCCAGTCACGTACGTCTGTCCAATGAGGGTGTAAGTCACAAGCTACACACACATTGTCATACACATCTTCGGTACCTAAAAGTTGACAAATCTTTTTTCCCGTAGAGGTCGAGAAGTATCCAGATGAAAACGCAGGGCTCTTAACAAAATGAGTATCTCATGGACATTTAAAGGGACCACTTTCATGTGTTTTTTGGTGACAAGTACTGTTCTTAAAGAGTCCACAAGGAATCGGCTGGTAAACAAAATCCCAGAAAAGTCACTAAGACACACACCAGACGTAGACCCAAATTCAATGAACTCTCGTAATAAGTGTTGATAATCTTCCACTGTTTTAATAGTCTTATTGATTTCCTTCCATGGATTCTGTTGTATCACTTCGTATGCTCAGAGATGATCCAGTGACGAATATAAATTGTTTAGTAACTAGTTCACACACTAGACATTGCACAGAATTTTCCTCTAAAGACAAAATTCGATAACGTAAATGATTTTGGTAATCCTCTAACTCTTCCTCTGGAACTCGTTTTAGTATGACCAACTTGTAACAAGTAGGATAAGTAGACACCAAAGTCTTCTGGTTCTCGTCCAGTTGAACAATGTCTGGCCATTGGAACAGTTTCAAATGAATCAGTCCTCTTATATAATTCAGGTACCAGTGGTTTAAACATCGGATGCAATTGTTCTTTGCGTTTCACTTGTATTTTGACCAGCTCTCGGTAAATGCGTTCTCTCAACTCCACAGGCGAACCACGAATGTTCTCTTGTAAAGTATCCATGATTATGTCAGTCAGTATTATTTTATTTAAAATCTTCTCCAAGAGCGAAAGTAACATAGTGAGTAATTTCTGACCACTGCCATTCAGGATAAGAGTCAAGAATGTCAATAAAATCTTCTGATGTAAACGGTCTAAAGCGGAATAATAGGCTGAACGCACACTTGATCCAGAGAAATCTGATCCTTTTGCTGACTTGTTTCACTTTCCTCTTGTGAATTTCTCGATACAAAAGTTCTACAGTCGCCCATTGAGGTTTTGCTCTGGCAAGTCCCTGCCAAACTTCCTTGTAGATCATCTCTTGCAGTTCGATTAGTAATGATTGAATATTATTTTTTTAAATGGGGTTTAAATACTGGTGTCGGTGGTGTCCAACGTTTGACTCCTAGCCAATCTGGTTTCTTAAACGACATGGTATGTCACTTCAATATCTCGGTCCCACTAAAGGTAGGTAGTGACAATTCGGAGACTATGGAGCATGTTCCAGGTATGCCGAATCTTTCTGTTCCCACTGGTAAAATGACACCGCAACTGAAGCAGTTGACTTTATCCCCCTTCGCCCAAGTAGAAAAATCCGTTTCTGGCTAATTCTTCGGGGGTAGGTCCTTCCAGATATTTAGGCCATTTTCCATGGAAGGTTTGGAATCGACTTTCAAAGTTTCAGCATTCAGGCAAACGCACAGGGAACGAATATTCGTCTTTCACATGATCGTTTCGATGAGGGCAGGGTGAAATCGACAGGAGTTTGCTTAGTTTTGGATGACATCCGTAGGATAGTAGGCACATGACCTCACGTGAAGGTTGACATCCTCAATGAAAACCAGTAAAGAGTCCTCGATAACGAGTGGCATCACTTTCGCATCCGTCAGCTTTGACACGCACATCATAACTTTCCATGGTAGGTGTAGGGGTAGTAGTAGCAGTTATAAAAAAGTTCCCATGCTGCTTTACTGTATCGCTCTCATCGCAAGGCACAGCATCGCACTCCACTTGAGAATCACCGAACTTAAATGATGTCTGTTTAAAAGGATTCATCTTTCTCGCTTGGTCTTGGTAGTGACAATGAACTATAGATCTTGGACGTTGTTCCTTTTTATATTAGCCGTAATGAAATCTCGAGCTTGTACATCTTTCCTTTTTTATGCCTAGTTTTGGAAGTCTTCCTTTTTTTCTTCCTGGACAACGGTACTACCTTCTCTAAGGTACCGTCATAAATGTACCGCAGTGTGATATGTGGAAAGGCCATAGAAAGGTAAGGACAGTGCGGAGACCATCGAGTATGTTCCAGAATAGTTGAATCTTTATGGATACATTGGTCCGTTCGCAACTTCAGGCCACAGCTGAAACCCTGTACTTAGTATCTCAATCCAGTCTCAGGTCCCAAGTAGACAAATCCTGTTCTAACTAAAACAGTAGATAATCTTTCCCTATCCATGGGCTATTTTTGAAACGTTTCTGATCGACGGGAACAATCACAATAGTCAGGCAAGAAGACCGGAAAATGGTATGGTTTGAACTTAGAGTTCTCATTGGGTCTCTCACTCAATTATTGCTGTGGCGAAGACATCCTTCTTGTTGGTGGCTATCCTCTTGGAACCATTGTTTATACCGACATGTCCGTACGGTAAAGTGAAGTGATTGGGAAGCTGCTCTCGCTTGTGTTACACGATTTGATACACTTTTTCCAAAGGCCGACTGACGATTTGGTGAGTGGTTAAACCTACAATCTTATTTGTTTCGTGGGTAGTCACTCTAAAGCTTCCATCCTCTCAAGACTGCAAGGCTTCTTTCACCACCCCAAAGTTCACAACTTGACTGGTGCGATAATTGAGAGTCAATCCTTTCACTTTATACTCCGTGTGCACTTCTCCTTGTTGGTCCAGGTATTCGTAGCCGTATTTTTTAGGACCGCCACTAGCGAAACGTAAAATCTTCTCGTCGGGGTTTTCGTCTGTCCAGGCTTCTAAACGATCTCCTTCGATGTCGGGGTGACGTTGACCCAGGCGATCGATGTAGATGCAACTGTCCGTGTCAAAGTACAGGACGCGATCACCTAACAGTTCTAAAGCTTCGTACAATCGAGCATGGGCAGTCACATAAGCCGCAATGATGACATTTCCAAATTCGTCAGCTTCTACAAAGTCCAGATCTTCTTCGTAATTGACTAAGATCAAATCCTCACGAACGACGTCCACGTGTTTCATGTATTTGGTTTTGTCGTAAATCATCTGAAAGTACCGGGAAGGTTCTGTCAAATACTCTGTCTTGGGTAAACATGGTCGTTGTGCCATTTTGCCCCACAAACATTTTAACATCACTTTGGCAAACGATCGCCTGCCTCCGTTTCTCTCAATGTGGCCTAAAGTGATGCCTTCCTGTTCCCAGTATTTCTCTTTAAATTTCATTTGGTCTTCGGGAGTGTGGCACCAGGAAGGATAGCCGCTGGATTGTTGTTTTAGTTTCAAAAAAGCATCCACGTAGTCTGCAAAAATACCTTTCTGAGTCTCGCCGCCCTTGTGATATTTATGTGTCTTGGGAAAGTGGTAAATTTCGTACACTTCTAACAGTTGGTATCTCAGGTCCAGAGCTTTGAACAATTCCACGCTGACCCACGTTCCCGTCAAGTTCTTCCTGGGTGTGTTGGCAAGGCCGGTCTTGATTGCACGTTTTTGTACAAGTACGACACAAGGGAAACATCAGTTTTCCTTGGCAATGGTGAGGTAACACGGGATGGTACAAGTTCTTGGGAGGCAAGACTTTGCACTTGATGAAGCCTTCATATTGTCGAATGTTATCCACCTTGCGGGTGACATGTGGAAAAGCGACATTATTTGCACACTTAACGATACAACGAACACACGTCCAAGTATTTGATTTCTTCTCCTTTCTCTTAGTCGGCTTGGTACAGCAAACAGGTGGCATTCGTCCGTCCTCCGTACAAACTGTCCCACGGGTTCAGTGGGTTCATCAACTTGTAATTTTCCACGATGCGTTTAATCTCTGGACCGGTTTTCAAACGGGGATCGTACTCGTGTTCCCACATTTCTACCACTTGGTATCCTTGCTGTTCTAACTTCAAGCGTCGCTGACAAGTGGCCTGGTACAAGTCTTCCATGGTCCGTTGCAAAAGCTGATTTTAGTGTCACGTTTAGGGTAGCAGAGGGGACAACCGTGAAATAAGCAACCATTAAACTCGTACACGATGATGAGGTTTTCAAAGCCATCCACTGAATACGTTCCGATGGTCTTTTCGCCTCCTCCGTTACGTGCGTGCTGGATCCATTTGTCTTCCTTGTCGCACAAGTAATGTAGCAAACGTAGGGCTTTGACCGAGTACTGCCGCTTGACAAAGTTCGTCGTTTCAGGACTGATGACAGCCATGGTGTTTTCGGTCATGAATCGTTGGCGGTACACTAAGGAACAAGCTATGGAAATGGTGCAGGCTTCTTTCAAAGGATCGACCCCTCCGTGTTCCATGAACAGTTCTCGAAATATTCCACAGCAACGTCGTAAAATCTCCACGTCGGAACGACAATACTTTAACATTTCTTCCTGAAAGTCGAAGGGTCCGAGTCGTGAGCCAAGTACCAAGCGTAGACAGCTTGTCTTTGTTCGGTATGCATGTTGTCGTGGTCGTAGTCGTGAGCATCAGGCAAATGGGGTAGAACGGCGGGTTGATTTGCTTCGGTATTGAAAAATTGATGAAAATAACCTTTGGCCATCTCTGTCATTCCAAACGTTTTAGGCATTCGATTCAAAGGCATGGCCATGTAACTCATCGAATCTTTAAACTGCACTTGACCCACGTGCATGGAAATGATTTTGGCTTCGTTCAAAGTAATTTTAGGTCGTTTGGTGCCTTTTTCCCTATAGTATCTTAAAAGAAACTGTCCATCGCATCCCGACAAAATGTGAGCCATCACTGTGGCCTGGCGATGACAAACTCCGTAACGTTCGATGTCATTTTGACTCCACGTCTCGTCGATGGGGTCTAAGATCCATTCGGCGAAATCGACTAGCGTGTTCGGTCCCCGAAAGATTTTTTCACGTTCTCCAGGAATATTGGTGCAGTGAGGGCAATGACTAAAGATAGGCTCTTTGATGCACTTTTCACACGCTCGATGAGCCACGCAGAAATTAGGAATGTGAGTGCCGGTCTCTCCCGGTCATGTTCCTCTTGATGTTTGGAAGGGTATTTTGAATGTAACATTGGTGTTCCAAGTCCACGATTTGGTGACAAATGTCCGCGCACTTCTTGAGGGTGCACTTTCAAGGTGTAACTTCGAATTAGGACATCTTGCAATTTTTGCATTTCAGGAATGGCATAGGGTGTGTCTTTGGATAGCCCTGCTTGCTGTAAGAGGAGTTCTGCTTCACTTTGTTCTTTGGTTCGATTCAATTTTCAAATGCTCTCCCAGGCTGTTTTCCATTCTGCTGTGTCGTTCTTGTCGGCATAAGTTCGTCCCACCACGATAGGACTCTGTGAGATACGATGGAAGAACATTGGAGAACATTGGAGAAACAACTACGCTGGAAGGACACAAACTGTACTTCAGTGGCAGAGAAGACAAACATGAGCAGGGAGTTGGGCTACTTGTACACAAGGACAGTGTGAGTACTGTCATGGGATGTCGGCCAGTAACCAGCCGGTTCATCGCCATCTGACTCAGGGCAACTCCATTCAACATCACCATAATACAGGCATACGCCCCAACTTCAGACTATGGTGACGCGGATGTGGAAGACTTATATGACCAGCTACAAGAAATTGTGGATAAAGCACCGAAAAGAGACATTCTGGTTGTGCAGTGGTGATTGGAATGCCAAGATAGGTGAGGACGCTTGCATAAACTGGAAAGGAACATGTAGGCGGGCGCTGTTGCAATGCACTAACAAATGAGATAGGACTGATGCTTCTAGAATTCGCTAGTTACAACAACCTTATGCTGGCAAACACCTTCGGCCAGCACAAAGTATCCAGAAGATAAACATGACACAGTCCAAGCAGAGACCATCACAGTCAGATCGACTAAATCGTGGTGAAGAGGCGCCTACAGTCAAGTACAAACATCGCTAAAACTAGAAGCTTTCCCGGAGTGGACATAGGAAGTGACCATCATCTGGTGATGATCACCTTCAGACTACATCTAAAAAAGGTCAAGAAAGAGAGCCACACAAGAAAAAATTTGATCTCGATCTTCCAGGCAATGATTGGTGAGAAATTTTCACCGCTCACTATCCTCGATGCTGACACGTTGATCACCACCTTCAATACAACAACGACCGAAACAGCCAGCAATATCCTCGGTAGACATCACCCAGTCAAGAAACCCTGGGTCACAGCTGAGGCTCTGAACCTGTGTGACAAGAGCAGGGAACTGAAGAAGAAAAAGAACGATATAAAAGGGGCAGAGCAGTACAACGCAGTCAACCGGGTTATCAGGAAAAGCTTGAAAAAAGCAAAAGAGAACTGGAGAGAAGAAATGTCCAAAGACATTGAGAGAAACTTGAAAAGTAACAACAGCAGGAAAGCATACCAACTGATCCATGTTCTAACAAGCACAAAAGAACCGCGGGTTATCTCCTTACAGGACAGGGCCGGAAACTGCCTCACAGAAGAAAACTATATTCTGAAAAGATGGACAGAGTACTGCGCAGAACTTTACAACCACCGAGCCACAATAGATCCAGAGGTATTGAACGTCCCTCCAGCAACTAAAAACAACAACCACCATATCATTCGCGAAGAAGTAAAAGTCGCAGTGAGATCACTGAAAAAGTGTAAGTCAGCAGTAGTGGACAATATCCCAGCAGAACTAATTCAAACTGGGGGAGAAGCAATGATTAGTGCCCTCACAAACATCTGCAACAAGATCTGACAAACAGGAGTATGGCCATCATCACCCTCCCCAAAAAAGGCAACTTGCAAAGTGTCAAAACCACCGTACAATCAGTCTTATAAGCCATCCAAGCAAAGTCGTGTTAAGTATACTACTGAACAGACTAAAACCACAGGCTGAAGGATCATTACCGAGGATCAGGCGGGGTTCAGAGCAGGGTGCAGCACAACAGAGCAGATCTTCAACCTCAGGATATTGTGTGAGAAGTACCTCCAACACCAGCAAGATCTGTATCACGTCTTCGTGGATTTGAAGAATCATGGCAAACGCGCTTGATAAGCATACCGAGACAGTCAGAATCGGAGGCAGAACAATCACCAACTTACGTTTTACTGATGACATTGATAGACTAGCAGGGAATGAGCAATAATTAGCTAGCTTAGTAGAGAACCTTGACAAAACCTATGCAGCCTATCGCATGGTAATTAGTGCAGAGAAGACGAAAATGATGACCAACATCATGAAGGGTATCAGCACTGACATCAGGGTCCAATGTACAAAGCTAGAAACAGTCCACAGCTTCAAGTATTTGGGAGCAACTGTAACAGATGAAGGATCGAAACTTGAAATACTCTCCAGGATTGCACAGACAACAGCAGCGCTAACAAAACTGAAGCCCATCTGAAAGGACAAGAACATCGCACTCAACTCAAAAGTCAGACTGATGTACTCACTGGTATCTCCATATTTCTCTATGCCTGCGAATCATGGACCATAACAGCGGACTTGAAGTAAAGGATACAGGCTACAGAGATGAGATGTTTCAGAAAGATCCTCGGCGTCACATACAAAGACTATATCACCAATGAAGAAATACGGCAAAGGATAAGACAAGCCATTGGGCCTCACCATGACCTCCTGATCATAGTGAAAAACGTAAACTGCAGTGGTATGGGCATGTCTCACGATCATCAGGACTTGCCAAGACAATCCTACAAGGCACTGTACAAGGAGGAAGAAAGAGAGGCAGCAAAGAAAGAGGTGGGAAGATAACATTCGAGAGTGGACAGGCTTGACACTGAACGACTCACTGAGAAAGACGGAAAATCGAGAGGAATGGAGAAAGCTGGTTATTAGGTCTTGTGCTGTGCCCCAACGGTCTTCCAGACTACGGGACTGATGATGATGATGATGATGATGATGATGATTACTATTTATGTATGGATGTATGTATGTTGTTGTTGTTGTTGTAAGGTTTAACGCCATTTCTCAGCACACGATAGGTTATCATTATGCATGGCGGCCAGTATTAATGGTGGAGGAAGAACCCGGAAAAACCCTCGGAAAGAACCACCGACTCACGAGAAGCTACTGGCAGGCTTTCACACATACCCACATTGGCCGAATCTGAGACTCGCACCCACGCAGCCAGAAGTGAGATGGCATTGATCCGTAACGGAGAGCGCTTTAGTCCAGTCGGGGCCCCATGTGTGTGTGTGTGTGTGTGTGTGTGTGTACAGAAAAGAATATAGACTAAGATACCAATTTAAATATTGTTAGTAATAACTTGGGACCAAAGCAGTGATTACCGTATACAAATCAGACAACCCAATAATGAAAAAAAACAATGCACAATCCTTTGATGAGTAAGAATTTACTAATTGGAAATTTCGTATCGCTGCCTTTACTAAGAAAGAGTCAAAACTAAGAACATAAAGCGATACATCCCACACGTTTCCATTATAAGTTAGTTGCAAAATTTGGTTTGATATAATATACATGATGTTACCAAAACGAAATTAACACTGGATCGGTGGATTAGATGCGATGATTAGAAACCGCCCAACAACTACTACAAGGGTTGATGCGTTTATCAGGTACTGTATGATTTGTTGGGATTGCAACCCCATTGTGACGAATATGTAATTCCCTTTAACTATATATAGAATCGCGTGTTCTTTATGCTGCAATATATGAATATAAGCGTGTAGTAATTTTCCTCGTTGACTGCTAGTACCAGTCTGTATGTAAAGGTTATGCAAGAATGGTACAAGACTGTTGTATTTTCCCTACAAAAAAGACACTGAAAAGGGAACAAATTAGATACCAGAGAGAAAAATTAAAATCATCTTTTCTTTAATTTCACCCCCCCCCCCAAACAAAACAAAAAACAAAAAAAAAATGTATCGACAACAGAGCCAGCTGAACATTTCAAGTGAAAGGCCTTGGATGAAAGCGGCCTGAAAGTGGTGGACATCAACGATCGAAATAATAGAGACGGAAAAGCTATCAGACAATTCATAAAACGGGTTGTGACCGGACAAAATTAACTAAATAGTATTATTGCACTTTAGGAAGCCTATAAAGGTAAGTACTCGTGATCAGGACGTATAAACTATGTTCAGTATAGACTAGTATAAAAAAAATAAGTAAATACTATTATTGCACTCAAGAAAGCTTAACCAAGTTTGGCTGTGACACAAGAAAATGATATTTTAAGTGAATCTGAAGATTGCAATTAGCCAATCCGGAATATCAATGAAGACCGCAATTAGCCAATCCGGAATATCAATGAAGACCGCAATTAGCCAATCCGGTATATCAATGAAGACCGCAATTAGCCAATCCGGAATATCAATGAAGACCGCAATTAGCCTATCCGGAATATCAATGAAGAACGCAATTAGCCAATCCGGAATATCAATAGAGATTACTAAACAATTCAACCATCTGAAATGGGATGTTACACCAGGATGGTACAGTCTACAAGCAAGACGCAGAAGGAAAGCTTTGGGACATATTTTCTGGATCAGAGTTTACTCGGTAGAACGTACTTGAAGGCAGCCTTCCCGACGGATCGTCTTGATTACCCTCAGGAGGTATTCGAATAAGTCCAAAAGTATATTTAACTGAGACCAGAGAGTAGACGATCGTAAAGAAGCTCAATTATTATATTTCTGGAGACAAGTTGTTCGCTGAGAAATGGCGAGTGGAACATTTTTTTCTTACCCAAAATGTTCCTCAACTAGCAGGTGAATCTACGTCCACCAGTTAATTAACTCAGTAACTCATAAGAGTCATGCCTTCAACAAATCGATTGTTCACTGGTTGATTGTGCCTTCAACAAATCGATTGTCCACTGGTTGATTGTGCAAACAAAATCTGTGGACATTTCTGGGATAAACTGGCAATTAGCTGCCACATTGTACGATAAAGGAACAAGAAAAGTGGAAAATCAAGAAGGTGAATGTCTCCACGTAAATAAAACATGTGACAAGAGATGTAGTATGATATGCTAATATTTAATCCCACACACTGCTCTTAACGTTTTGCAAATCAGTCTAATCTCTGTGAAGTAGTATACAATAATTCGGTTACATTGTTTTGATCAATATACAGGCTGATTATTTTCTTGAAAGAGAGCCATCACTCCCAACAAACCTGAATCACATGGGTCAATGTATCATCAACATTAAGCACATTGTATTTACTTATTTTAACCGGATATATATATATATATATATATATATATATATATATATATATATATATATATATATATATCCCACTCTCACTCTTTTTATTAGATATTAAAATAGACAATGTTTAACATTTTCAATAATTGTTACGTAATTTATTGCGAAATTTAAGCGAGACACATCTCGATATTTATGACAAAATGATAATTTTCGAAGGTAAGTAAATGAATCGTGAGTAGAAAGATATATCTGTATGGTGTATATTTAAAATTCTCTATAATTATTTCTATTTACCTTGATTTCTTTCATAGGAGTCCGGAATGACTGTGTAGATACATGAGAATTAATTACTAGGTAGTCATTCGATTGTGTCT